>JARFJB010002231.1:10530000-10920000 GCA_036346205.1 Vesta saturnalis | reverse complement strand
CAGACGCACACACGCACACACGCACACACACGCACACATGCACACACGCACACACACAAACACACACACACACAAAGGCACACACCACACACACACGTACACACATACGCACGCACGCATTCACACACACACGACACACTCACGCTCGCACGCACATACACACGCACGCCGGTGTTGGCTAAACTTGGCCAAAAGTTGTAAAATGAGCTAATAAGTCGATATAACGATACATTTGCCTAACCTTCTATATCTACATATGTATGTAGGTTGGAAGGTAAAAAGGTTACATAGTTTTCCTAAAAATATATGGTGTGGACTTCCTTCCAACCTACAAAATAGATATTAAAAAAATGAAATAATTTTAATAAAATTTTTTTAGGATAAATATGCAACATGTTTTATAATAAGTTCATTACGAAAATAGGCAACATTGTACAATCAAAAACAATAATCTATATCAAACAGATGTTTAAAACTACATGTCAAATAGAGTTTAGTAGATGCTAATTTAAAAACTTAGACGTAATAATTTTTTTAAGGTAACTATGCAACCTCTTTTTATAAGTTCATAACGAAAATAGGCAACATTGTGGAAACATGAACAATAATCTATGCCAGAATGACGTTTAAAGCTTCATGTCTTATAGAGATTAATGGACTTAAATATATGTTAACTCAAAAAAATGTTCCAAAGCCGCCCGTTTCTATAAGATATCAATAATACAGTTTAACCATTTTCATTCATATTTAGTTAATTTTTAGACTTACCTTGGGTTGTATTAAAAAAGTTTTCTTTTTCTTAAAATGTATGTTAGTACGAAAATAAGGTAAAGACCTACGTAAAGTTAAAATCAGTTAAGCTTGCGTATGTACGTTATTATAATAATTTTGTTACAATGCTCTGTCTTTTTTATTCATATGTGATAGAATGAAACAGAATCAAGGAACGTAAATCTGTCGTATTAATATATGCGACTGTGATAATCGTATGTAGACACTTAATATAATATTCTGGCATTCCCCATTTTGAGGTTTTGTTTTGATTGTTGGTTTAATTTCCCTTTTATACGTTTTACTTCGTATATTACATAAAAAAACATTTTTTTTTCAAAACTACATTACCGATAAACGTTGTAGAAAGGGGTAAATACAATTTTGTATACGGATATGTGAATTTTAAATATAGCTTTTTCAGAGGTTAAGATGCTTTGTAATAAACAGTTAAAGTTACAAGCTCAACAAGAAATTATGAATATTCATTATTTTGAACGAGTGATAATGGTGGTGCATTTGCACCATTTGCTTCCATTATGCAGGTACAACCTTTGTTAGGGCATTAAATTCAATTTTAAGAGTTATCTAAGTGTATAATAGCGTACTGCTGAAGCCTGCGGCATCAACGATCGCACGTTAACAAATATTAAAAGAAGGTTTCGTGATGCAGCACCAAATCTCTTTTTTAAACGCAAGGCATGCGAAAGTATCCGAGGTCGATGACTACATACAAGAATTTGTTAAACGCAAAATTTACGAAATGCATTCAAAACGTATATACCTAATCATTTTACCTAAATTGTGTATAATTAGCTAATAACTTTTTTGGCTGTTATGCTGCTTTAAAGCGAGAAGTTTCAGGAGCGGGTGTGTTTAACTTCAGTAGTGCAAGTTTAACACGGTTATTGCATTCCATTGGTTTTTCTTTAACAAAAGATGATGGTAGAAGAGGTCTGTATGAATTGGACCATATTGCATCAAGCAGAGTTCGATTTTTGAGGGACTACATTACGAATAAAGAATCAAAAGATTATGATCCTGTGTTCTTAGACGAGACGTGGATTTTCATTAGAGGATCTCCTAAAAAAGTATTAAAAAAACCGATGGGGGAAGGAAAACGGTGCGAACAACTTTCATCTTTCAATTTTTGCTGTAGCTGAAATGTTTTTAGGTTTATTGTCCTCTATGCATGAAAGAAAGACGGATTTGTACCAAACGCTTCACTGTTATTTTCAACAAACAATCAACATGCTGATTATCATGAAGACATGTGTAGCGAATTGATTGCAAAATGGTTCGAAGAACAATTAATACCGAACTTAAGTGAACCGAGTTTAATTGTGTTAGATAATGCTAGTTATCATTAAAACTGTTAGAGAAAATTCCAAATACGTCCTCTGCGAAAGAAGAAATTTCCAATTACTTACAAAACGGTAAAATTCCTTTCGACAGGGTAGTGTTTAAACAAGAACAAAATACGAAATAGACGAAGGCGCTGACTATTGGATAAAATGTATTTCACATGCGAAAAAAATATGCAAGAATGGTGGAAAACTGAAAAACTGTTAGATATCGAGGTGGCCCCATTAATTATAACTATCGGTGGAACCAGTTCTGATGAAAACGAAAAAGACGATTTTACGATGTAACGTGCCAATTCTTGGCTACTGTTACCTTACTGTGTTTTCAATCCTTATCTATCGTTACCTTAACTTAAGTTTCAAAATTTTCATCATTATTGATAAATATATCTACATTACATTAGTATCTTTAAGCATTTCTTTTTTTGTTCAATAATTAAATTTTTATACCTCAATATTTTCACTTTAGTGCAATATAACTAAGTAATTACAAGTACCCCTGTATATAGTGTGTTATGGTCTATGTTTTGTGCGCAACTCAACACGCTTTGCCGTTTAACTCATTTCCGTTTCTTATACCGTACAGTTCAGGCGTTATCTTTTTTAAGCTTTGCTTCCCTTTTATAAGGCATGTAAAGGCTTCTAATTACATTTTCTATATATTATATTTAATAGGAATAAGACTAGAAACAAAAGTAGGAGCAAAAGTAGAAGCAAAAGTAGGTACACAAGTAGGAACAAGGAAACCGCTTATGTTAAGAAAAAGCTTTTATTTGGATAAATTGCCGTATCATTGTAAAAGCGTGGTGTGACGTCACAATGTAAAAATGCATAAAATAGCGTGCAATTTTTGTCTTGAATAATTAAAATGGGGATAACTTCGTATCATTATCGCTTGCTGTTGGTTTGCCTGCGTTTGTAGTTTTTCCATTATTGGTATGCGGGAGACATGAAAATCACCTTAATTTATGATCTACAGTTTGTTTATTTGTACGTTATTAACAAATGAAAACTATCGTACCTTACCTCACGTTTACCTTATGGAAGTTACGTTACCTTCATTTATGGTCTACAGTTTGTTTATTTGTACGTTATTGACAAATGGAAGTTGCCTTTATCGTATGTTTATCTTATCAATTGGAAATGAAATTTCTTCGACTGCATTGCATTTTAAGACGAAGTTATATTTATTTTGTATAAGTAAGTACGTATCCTTTTAGTGCAATTTAAGTAAATAACAAATCAGTCAGTGCTATCTGATACGGTTAAAAAAGAACAGCTGAGTTCTGCTCCTAATCTAAAAACATTTAAGTTCATAACCTATCGCAACTGTAATTTGTTGACATAGGGTCATACACGTTTCATTATTGAATACAGTGTTAATCATATTGCGTTTTGAATTTTAAGTAAATATAGATTATAAGGTTGTACAGTGTTTAATTTAGTAATTTTAAGATGGTAAGATTTTACGAGAAATATCGTTTTAGTTATTTTATGCCGATATTAATCAAACATTTTGCTTTATTAAATATACATATAATACAGATTAATTTATTATGTTTTTATTATGAACGAATAAGTTCAAAAGCAAATATGTAATTAAAAATTATTATTACTTTTATTAAATACATAAATAAAAAGTTTACCTCGAGTAGGATTTGAACCTACGACCTGTAGTACAAAGTACAGGTCGTAGGTTTAAATCCTACACGAGGTAAACTTTTTATTTACGTATTTAATAAAATTAATAATAATTTTTAATTATAGTTGTTTAATGTTTATTCAGATTACCTATTATGCTATAAGATACAAATTTCTCAATTTTTGTTGTATTCTAATGATAAAACGTATAAACTGAGTGGCGTCCCAACAATAAAGCAAATGCTAATACTGATTACATCTACGGATGAATCTGTGCTTCCCTCACACCTGAAAATCAATGAGTTCTCAATTACCGTAAGTTTCACAAGTTTGTACCTCACTGAGCTAGACCGTGGTGCAATTTACCTTTGTAATATAACAATCAACGACACCGAATTTTTTTATTCGTTACAACGACAGCTCTGAGTAGTGCCACAGTTTTTACCAGTTTATTCATTATTTACTTCACCAATGTTTGTATTATGTATTTTATTAGTGCTAAGCTCAATTATCCTTTATGTAGGAATAATCGTTAATTAATTGCTGTGATGTAACATACAAATTTACATAAAATTGTCTCAAATGCTTGTATGGATTAAAACTAAATAATGTAACTGCATTTAACTTTATTTCTGTTTTTAAGCATTCAAACAATACTACAAATTAGGTGTTCAATAATTACATAATTCATAGAAATTAAATAAAATGAGCTTCATTTGATTAAATGTATTATAATTACATGTTATCGGAGAAATTATGAGAAATCCAGGGGTGGAGAGGAGAGGTTTATTAGGGGCAGTTTTTGGGTTTTATCAAATATTTAAAAAAAAAGGTGCATATCTCAAAGATATAAAAGTACGTAGATATAGACCTTAAACATATCGATTAATTATCTTCTATGCAATTTTTGATACGACCCGTAATTTAGTGGCAAAAAAATTCCTAAGGTATAATTTGTGTTAGTTTAAATCTGTTCAATATCTGAATAATGATTAATTTTATAAGAAAAAGGTTGTGGACATGTTTTTTAAAGAAAATTTAATTTTACATAACTTTTCTTTATAAAGTTTATTAATATAACGTAGGTAGTCTAAAAATTAATTAAATGTAAACGAAAATGATTAAACTGTGTTGTTGATATCTTATAGAAGCGGGCGGCTTTGGAATTTTTTTTTAAGTTAACATGTATTTATGTCTATCTAACATAAAGTTTTAAACGTCATCCTGACATAGATTTTTGCTTTTATTTTTACAATGTTGCCCGTTTTCGCTATGCACGTATAAAAAAGAGAGTGCATAGTTATCCTAAAATAATTATAATTAAAATTATCTATTAACCTCTGTCTAACATGAAGCTTTAAACACCTGTTTGACATAGATAATTGTTTTTGTTTTTACAATGTTGCCCACTTTCATAATGAACTTATTATAAAAAAGGTTGCATAATTATCCTTAATAGATATTTATGTATTAAGGGCATAATCAGAAGATTATGGCTCGAGGGAATGTTAAAAGCCTGGCGCGAAGCGGAGGGCTTTTATATTCCTGAGAGCCATAATCTACAACTATGCCCGTGGTACATACAATGTTTTATTTTATTTTGCACCATGAAACTGGAACAAAATTTTAAAAAGATTCAGTATTTTCGGCAAGTTTTTAAATGCAAATGCAGTGAAATAAAGTCGACAGTAGGCTAATTTGTTGTTACTAAGATACTGTTGCTAAGGTACTGTTTGTTTGTAAATAATTTGCATTCTAAAATGGAAGGTGAAAACGCAAAAACTTATTCACAACAAATTTTAGATGAATTTGAGGCCGCCCAGGCAAAAATAATTCCAAGTAAGTCGAAATATTTATACATAAAAGAGTACGAAAAGTGTTGCGCGTGGCGGAGCACAAAAAATGTGTCCACAAAATGTGATGAAAAAGTTGTGATGGCATACTTGTCTCAAATGGTAAGGGATTGTATATATACATTAGTCAATTATCTCTATTCAATAAATATCTATTTTTGCAGTCAAAGATCTATAAGCCGTCGTCACTGTGGTGTTTATATTCTAAATTGAAAAAGATGTTCAAGTTGAAGGAAGATGTTGATATATCTCGTTTTTCCATGCTCACAGAATTCATGAAGAATAATTCTGTAGGTGATCAAGCTAAAAAGTCCTATGTATTGCAACGGCATCAAATTGAAGAATTCATGTTGAAGGCGCCTGATCATACGTACTTGTTAGTCGAGGTATAACAATTTTAGTTTTTTTTCCCAATTCTCATTATAAAAATTATTGTGTTTTATAGGTTGTCACAGCCTTTGGTATTTTTGGAGCATGTCGTCGCGAAGAACTGCACGATTTGGCTGTACAGGACGTAACAACTGAGGGATCAGTGCTATTAGTGAAGATCAAAAAAACCAAAACTTATACTTCGAGGCAATTTAAAATTGTACCAAGCGATGGATTGGTTGATTACGTCTCTTTGTACCGAAAATATGCAGAATTACGACCGGAACATACTAAAATTGACAGCTTGTTTTTGTCGTATCATAATGGCAAATGTAGTGCTCAGACTGTTGGGAAAAACACCTTAGGCAAAATGCCGAGGATAATAGCAGAGTTCCTCAATCTACCGGATGGCTATAAGTACACAGGGCACTGCTTTCGCAGGAGTGCGGCGACGATCTTTGCAGAAAGCGGCGGTGATACAAGGGCACTGAAGCAGCTTGGTGGATGGCGATCGGATAAAGTAGCCGAATCATATGTAGAGAATTCTCTGCAAAATAAAATTAAAATTGCTCAGAACATTACTGATGCAGCAGCTATAAGTGTACCATAAAACGGCGAAGTAACTGTCAGCTTTGGTGTTGGCTCATCTGGAGTTACAATTTCAAATCCATCCAACTGTATTTTCAATTTTTATGAAGAATAAGTTTCATTACTATTATTTTTATTAATAAAGGTTGTATAGTAAGGTTATTGTTGCAATAATTCTTTCAACTTACCTGACATATCATGTCATGTGTTTGCTGTCAATCATACTGCTAGCAACAATGACGTTTCCGTGCTATAAAGACCACATTACGCCCGCATTTGGGGGCGTATAAAGAACATGGTGGCAAAATAAAATAAAAAATGTTATTAGTTATTTCATTTCTTTTAACTTCCATTTTGTAGGTTGGATCGTCGTGTGGTGTTCCATTGCAGATATATTTTTTAAGTTAACATCTATTTATGTCTATTAATCTCTATCTGACATGAAGTTTTAAACATCGTTCTGAAGTAGATTGTTGTTTTTGTTTTACAATGTTGTCCGTTTTTGTTATGAACGTATAAAAGGATGTTGCATAGTTATCCTAAAAAATTATAATTAAAATTAAAATATTTACCTTTTTTGAGTTTTTTAATGGTGTATTTTAAATTATACAATCTAAACGTTTCGATAACACTTACAGTTATCTTCGTCAGTAGTAATATCTATTAAAATTGTTAAAGATGTTGAAAACAATTTTGTCAAAGTTGAAAAATTAAAACAGTAATACGAGGGACAAGCTACAATTATTGAGAATAGAAAGATTGATAAAAGTTTTTAGAATTTTTATTTTAAATATGTTCAAAGTAATTGCCATTTACGATAATGCACTTAACCATTCTCTCCTTTCATAGTTTAAAAGCATTCAATCGCCTGTCTTTAGGGACACTATAAAAAAAAGACTTAACGGCGATATCAATCTCTTCTTCTGACTGGAACCTTTTCCCTCTCAAATGCTTTTTCAGCTCAAAAAATAGCCAGAAGTCGCATATGGCCAAATCCGGTGAGTAAGGAGGATGTGCTATAATTTTGATTTTGTTTTCCGCTAAATACTGAACAGTTATCCCTGCTGTATGGGACGACGCGTTATCATGATGTAATTTTATTCCCTTTCTTGGCACTTTACTGAACATAGTAGGCAAACAATTTTCAACATACCATTTAGCGGAAACTGTCTTCTGATCTTCTAATTTAATTGCGGCCACCAAACCCTTACTTCTAAAAAATACTGCGTAGGTAACTTTTTTCATTGCTCGTTGTTTTTTCACCATCGTAGGGGTTTTCTCATCTTCATGCACCCAGATTCGGCTTTCTTGGCGAGTGGGAGCATCAAAAAACGATATTTACGTTTTATCGTCAGTTACAATTTTCGAAATAATTTGATGGCCTCTAGCATTCAACATATCTAAAGTTTGTTGGCAAATTCTAACACGTAATACTCCCTTACAGTGGCTTCGAGTCCAATATAACTGTCTACGTGGGTAGTGAAAAATAATTTTTAAAAACTCGTCCGACAAACTTGGCCGAATCTTGCATAAAAACGTCAATCGGTCCTTTTTGGTCACATACCTTTGTCCATCTACCTTGCCGAGGAATTTAATCACAAAACGTATACAATTCCCGAAATTGTTCTTTAGTAACGGGGGTGCAGATTTGAAACCTTCTTCCCTAAAAATATCTTCGTCCTCGTATAACACCTTTTTTTTACTAACGAGTCGAATTTCTTGAAAAAAGCCTGTAATTGGTGACATTTACTGACAATTGGCCTATTAACAGACCGCAACCCTGGAAGTAAATGCTCCAAAATAAAATCCTTGTCATCCAAGTGCTGCCTGCAATATAGTACATTTTCTGGTATGTAAATGTTTAAAAGAATAAAAATGTTTACTCTACACGATACGGACACCCTACGCACGTTATTATTACGATTACAAATCAAACAAGTATGGGTTGATGTTTGTTTCAAAACATTTAGTCCTAAACAACCTACGTGTGCGTGTGCGTGTGCATATGCGTGTACGTGTGCGAGCGCGTGTGCCTGTGCGTGAGCGTAGGCGTGAGCGCATGCGTGAGCGCGAGTTCGAGTGCCAGTGCGAGTGCGAGTGCGAATGCGAGTGCGAGAATAAGAGTGTGTGTGTGTGCATGCGCGTGTGCGTGTGCGTGCGACTGTGCGTGTGCGTGTGTATGTGCGTGTGCGTGTACGTGCGCGTGTGCGTGTGTGTGCGCGTGCGTGTGCGTGTGCGTGTGCTAGTGCGTGTGCGTGTGAGTGAGCGTGTGCGTGTGCGTGTGCGCGTGCGTGTGCTTGTGCTTGTGCGCGTGCGTGTGCGTGTACGTCTGCGTGTGTGTGCGTATGCTTGTGCGTGTGCGTGTGCGTGGGCGTGAGCGAGTGCGTATGTGTATGCGTGAACGTGTGCGCGTGCGTGTGCGTGTGCGTGTCCGTGTGCGTGTGCGTGTGCATGTGCACGTGCGTGTGCGTTTGCGTGAGCGTGAGCGTGAGCGCGTGTGCGAGCGCGAGTGCGAGTGAGTGCGAGTGCGAGTGCCTGTGCGTGTGCATGTGAGTGTGCGTGTGCGCGTGCGTGTGCGTGTGCCTGTGCCTGTGCGCGTGCGTGGCCGTGTGCGTGTGCGTGTGCGTGTGCGTGAGCGTGTGCGTGTACGTGTGCGTGTGCGCGAGCTTGTGCCTGCGCGTATGCGTGTGAGTGTGCGTGTGCGTGTACGTGTGCGTGCGCGTGCGCGTGTGCGTGTGCGTGTGCCAGTGCGTGAGCGTAGGCGTGAGCGCATGCGTGAGTTCGAGTGCGGGTACGAGTGCGAGTGCAAATGCGGGTACGAGCGTAAGTGTGCGTGTGTGTGTGCTTGTGTGAGAATGTGAGTGTTAGTGTGAGTGAGTGTGACAGAGTGTGAGTGAGTTTGAGTGAGTGTGAGTGAGTGTGAGTGGGTGTGAGTGAGTGTGGGTGAGTGTGAGTGAGTGTGAGTGAGTGAGTGAGTCTGGGTGAGTGTGAGAGTGTTTGAGTGAGTGTGAGTGAGTCTGAGTGAGTGTGAGTGTGAGTGAGTGTAAGTGAGTGTGTGTGAGTGTGAGCGAGTGTGAGTGAGTGTGAGTGAGTGCGAGTGTGAGTGTGGGAGTGTGTGTGTGTGTGAGTGTGTGTGAGTGTGAGTGTGTGTGTGTGAGTGTGAGTGAGTGTGAGTGAGTGTGAGTGTGGGTGAGTGTGAGCTAGTGTGAGTGAGTGTGAGTGAGTGCAGTGTGAGTGTGGGTGAGTGTGTGTGGTGAGTGTGGTGGTGTGTGTGAGTGTGTGAGTGTGGAGTGTGAGTGTGTGAGTGTGAGTGTGAGTGTGTGTGTGTGTGTGTGTGAGTGTGAGTGGTGAGTGAGTGAGCGTGAGTAAGTTTGAGTGAGTGTGAGAGGTGAGTGAGTGTGGGTGTGTGTGGAGTGTGGTGAGTGTGAGTGAGTGAGTGAGTGTGAGTGAGTGAGTGTGAGTGAGTGAGTGAGTGAGTGAGTGTGAGTGAGTGTGAGTGAGTGTGAGTGAGTGTGAGTGAGTGTGAGTGAGTGTCAGTGAGTGTGAGTGAGCGTGAGTGAGTTTGAGTGAGTGTGAGTGAGTGTGAGTGAGTGTGAGTGAGTGTGAGTGAGTGCGAGTGAGTGTGGGTGTGAGTGAGTGTGAGTGCGAGTGAGTGTGGGTGTGTGTGTGTGTGAGTGTGAGTGACTGTGTGAGTGTGTGAGTATGTGTGTGTGTGTGTGAGTGAGTGAGTTAGTGAGTGAGTGAGTGAGCGTGAGTAAGTGTGTATCAGTGAGTACGAGTGAGTGAGTTAGTAAATTAGTGAGTTAGTGAGTTAGTGAGTTAGTTTGTGAGTTAGTGAGTTAGCGAGTTAGTGAGTAAATAAGTGACTGAGTGAGTCAGTCCGTGATTGAGTGTGTGTTTGAGTGAACTTTATTTGGATGGTGTAGAAACCGTTCGATTTCTTCTCGTATAGAAGATAGTGTTTTCAGTGGGGCAACACCGTTTGTATAGGTGGTAATCTACAAAAAGTGAGAGTAATTAGGACAGACAGTTTATAATAAAGGGCTTCCACACCATCAAGTACTAGGTATCATCATTACCTAGCAGAATTATTGACCGTGGTCAACACAGATTTACCTAAAATCCTCCCAATAGGAGAGCCATTCCAAGAAAAGAAACTAGAAATAAAATGTGTAACATCAAGCAAGGTTCTCTTACCGTACAAAAAGGAACAACATGGAGGATTGGCAGAATACAAAAACAGCCCATTAAGGCAATTTTGCTAAAATTTTACTTTCTTTCGTGCAGGAAGTAGCGCATATACCACATGATTTATATTTACTTATTTTAATCCCTTCAATAATTATTAACTAAATAATTAACCCAAAAAGTTGAAGTATTGATTATCATTAAATGTTAATTCCATTAATTCGTTGCCATTACATGCACAATATAAGTGGGATACGTTTCTAATACGTTAAATAACTTAAAATTATTATTCACTCTTACAGTTAAAACTAAGTACCTTGATTGTCTTCCAAAAATGATGGTTGTGTTCAGAGGTAGAGTTTTTAGATTTCTTCGGCCTATTCTTTAAAGGAATGTGTGAGTTTATTAAATTTACTACCAACCTTATGCTTTTAGCTCACAATTACTATCGCGCTGTACAATGATTACTGCGACCAAAGCATAGACGCAGGAATAGTCTTAGGTTTTGGTGAAAGTATGCTAATAAATCGTCTTCATTTGTGCAGTTTTTAAATTTTGCTCATTCGTGTGAAATTGATACTTACTCGTAAGCATGTTGACGTGATAATATTTAGTGATTCTTGAGTTTTATTTATCAAAGTAGCAGATTTATAAAACATGTGCTAACTCCACCAAAGCGTCGCGATAATACCGTTATACCACAAGACTAACGTACTCAATGATCCTTCTGATTTGTTTTGTCCCAAACAGTTTTTTTGCTTGATTCCGTATAAAGGGTCTTGCAAAACCACTCAATTAAAATCCTTCACTGCATAAACTATTCCACTCAAATAAATTAAGGTCCAAAGCCCATTCTGAAAAAAAGCAGTTCACTCCAAAAATTATAGAATAGTGCATTTTTGATTAAAAAGGAAATACACTAAACATAATTTTTATATTAACGGTGTTGTTTGTGATTACTTTTACAAGTACTTTATTTTAGGTTTATTAATTATAATATTTTTCGTTAGAATTCGTAAATTATTCATGATGACATGTTCACTTCATCTTATCCATTTTTAAAGTATTTCATTTTCTCAGTAATTTCATATTTAATACCTTTATGTTTGTCTGTAGCCCTAAGTAGTAAACGTAATAAGTTTCTATTGTTCACGAACTAGTTGTTTTTTCAATTTTGTAAAATGTAATAACTTTTTATGGTAAATCCATCCTTTTTTAGACAGGTTATTTGTTGAATGTCATAAATCCTTCTACTCACAAAGAATTTAAACTTCTAGCAATTGAGTTTCCAAATCCTTAAAATAAATACAACCTCTATAATCCGGAAATTAGTTCAACACTAATGTAGTCATTCCCACGGCTCCTATTTTTTCAAATCTAACCAATCACAATTCGCATCCCTTGCCGCAGTATTTAGCAATCCTATTTAGTGCCTCCCATTTTCACCCTTTCTTGATTCAAAATTATATTTTCAAGCGACAGTAAAAGTATGTACCTCTTACTATCAACATCACTTTACTCTATAAATTCAATGTAAATTTTAACACGTATGTAGCTCAAGTGTAACATTTTTATTTGCTCAATTATTTATAAAGGTGTAGAGTAATTAATATAATTATTACAATTATCTAACTCTCTTCTTATTACAAGTATACTTGACTAATACGAATTAAAGCGAAGTTAATCCTTCAGGATAATTGTGGAAGCACGTTATCCATCAAAACAGGTGTTTCAAACAACATAAACGTATAGGTATGATATTGAGTTTACATTTAAATTAATAGGAAATAATTATTTTAACTTTTTCAGATCACACAAAAAGTAATCAAAAATGTATTGATCATAAACAAATAAATGAGGAATGCACCTATATAATAATATAGTAAGTAAGTAAATGACTACACACAGGAATACAAAAAATGCCAAAGTATTGGTGAGTAGCTTCCAGGCAATTGTTCTCGTATATCCTGTTCAAAAATGCATTTCTTCTCCTGATAATGACCGGTACACATTTACCACTTGCTACATGCAATTTTCCTGTTAGTAGCGTAGAATAAACAAAATCCGTAATTCTACCTCAAACAAATTTATCTATAGGTGTTAAACCTTGCGGCCTGCGGGCCATAAAGTGGACGTCTATTGGCAAACCATGTGCCCTCACACAATCTGCCAACTTGCGGTTTACAAGATTGACCGAGTTCTTGGGTACCCCATGATGTATTACCCATAATCAGTAATTTATCTGCTGTACAAGAGGTTTATTTCTGTCTATCACATTAGCATGGTATCTCACTCCTTTTGAAATATTAATAGAACACAGGTGAATAAAAAAAAATTAATTAGCCTATTATGATGGTCCTTTATATGTTGCTATCGTAAATATGCACATAAAATTTGAATTTTTTTTAACACAAAAATGTCCAACTGCGCTGAATCATCCCAATAATGACTAATGGGTCTGTTTGTAATATTTCCATCGTAACATAAATCTCGTTTAGCTAATAAATCGTCTGAATTATTAAATAATAATCCTATTCGTGGTGTTACTAATAATAATGATATAACAATTTTGGAAAGCGTAGCAACTGTCAATAAACGACCTCATAATATTAATTTCATCCACGGTCGTATTAAACTTTATTATGCATAAATGTAATAAAATCACACAAATAATTTGAGAATTATTAGTTTCATGCGTATTGTTAACGTAACATATTCGTATCTTTTAAGGCTCATTGATAAAAAAAATAGGAATTTTAACTTAAAAAAGATATGCTGCAATATCTTTTACTGATTGATGTGCAGGTGATTTGTGAACACACAGTATACAATGTTTTAAGTAGTTTAATAAAAACACTGTGCAAGAACTGTTTTCAGTAATACATTAGAATTGATGTAATGTATTGGGGAAAACAGTTTTTATTAAAACAGTTAACTGGGTGTTCGCAAATTAACGTGCCAATGATTCTAGGGGTAAAATTTTAGACAACAATAACAATAGCTCAAGGACTGTTAACAATTGAAACATAGTTTTATAATAAATATTACCTTAAAACCCAACAAAAAAAATTCAACAGAAGTGTTACACGAAAGAAAATATTTCAGATGGAAGACTATATTTCAAAACGTAAATGTATAAAATTTGACTTAAAAATGACTCATGGTTTCTCAGATATTGGTAACGAGGTGTAAAAAAGATGTTTTCAATGGTCATAACAACTGCAGTTTTTAAGTAGCAATCATTACTTTACTAGATGTGCAAACGTTAACGAGAAACGGAGATACTTTAACATACGAGGCTTTGACAGTGCTGAGTTTAGGTTCTGCGAAGTTTTAGTAAACATAACTTCTCGTATACACGCGGTGCGTAATCACGTCGTATTGTAAATTTTTGTTATGTCGCATTTAGTCACAATAAAAAAATAGTGAGTGTATAAAAAAAATCTAGGTGCCCGTAATTATAAAGTGCATAACAGATATCGGAATCCTCATGGACATCACAGTGTCCTGACTCACTAGCAACGGTCATCAATTGGGGTTTCCTATTTACAGTTATGGATATGAGAGACGTTGTTTCAAAATTTATTGCTAAGTAATAAAAACAAATGAAAGGACAATATGCCAGGCCTCAACTATACCGGGGTAGAGAGCTAGGTTGAACCCCGAGAGATTTTTTTTAATATTCGAATGTTCGAAAATAATAATCTACAAAATGTCTTTAAGGTGATGAGGGTAATATTACAGACGACCCAGGAGCAAAAATGGTGTAGATACCAAGAGGAAGGAATGTAGAAACGTTGCAGAAGTGCAGTTAGAGTCATGAGCAGTTTTAACCTCCAATGGTGGTATAGAAGTCGCTAAATCTATATGAGAACTGGGGGATTCGCGGGTCACCTGAAACTAAGTATGCGCATAGTACTAGTGGCTGGTTTGATACCTATAAATGTACTTGAACGGTGATAGTTTGAGAACTTTTTACATTATCGAACTAAAGGCGAAATAAAGATTGGAGTTTAGCAAACGTTGGTTTCCCATTTCTCACCTCCAATGATTAAAAGTGACGAAAAAATATATACTGCTAAATTCCGCTCACACGAAATTCCACCTATGTTATGCAGGCATTGGACGGCAACATATCTTACCATAGAAAATAATTGAAAATCAGGTTTTCTAATAATTGGTCTTCATCGATTTAACCCAGATGAACCACTTCATAAAATTGATAGTTTGTTGTAAAGGTTATGTAAATCACAGGTATAAATTTCACCTTAGGTAAAACTCTTTGTTACGCCATGGGCTCATATGTCTTTCACAGTAGATACATAATTTCCTTTTAAATTACAGTTTTCTGTTTTATTGAAATAAATAATCATTTAACTCATCATTATTTACGTTTATTTGATTATTTCCATATTAAAATTAATTTTATCACTCATAATTATGTAAATTAGTATAGATTAAACAACCCAAATTAGACTGAGATATGACCTAAGGCATTATTTATTGAATTTGATTTCTCTACATTCCTTTTTGAACGCACTTGGTTCGGAAGTAAAGTTTTTCTTTGTAGCATCTTATCCTTTTATTTTGGTAAGTAGTTAATCACATTTGCTTTAAATACACGTCAATCCCATATCTCTTAATTTGCCTCAGGGCTTCTTTCTGTATCTGGACTTTTCTCTTTATAGTCCAGTCAATGCATCGCACGCATTAAAAGCTGTTATAAAAGTTGTAGTTAATAAAATTCACTATAAGATTGATAACTTGATTTTTTTTCGTGCGATTAGCTGTTTCTGATATGTAGCGCAGAGATGGGGAGCGCGCGCTCAACTTATGCAATGACGCGGCGCAGGCGGTTAATTCACTTTTACCGATTATAGTCGTGATGTATATAAACCAGGTGTAGCAATCCCAAAGATGCGCAGTAGTTTGACCAATCAGAAATTTATCCAAAATACAAAATGCACCACGCCAACAAGTCTAAATCATAGCCTAATATAACTTGAGCATACCAAAATTAGAAAAGGGAATGTAGAAACTCGGCTGTGTTCTTCCAAGAGTTTGGAGAAGTTTGCTGATAGTAAGGAACACATTCTCTTATTTTGGTGGATACGATACCACATCTAAGGATGTTCCACAAAGGCAAAGTTCAAGCTTTTAAAAGGTTTGAAAAAATGAGGGATATCACCTTTTATTGTGACAGTACGCCTTTTATCTCAAAATACATCACCGCTCGTATTCAGTATACGCAAGAAATCAGTATATTTCTTCCTATATGAAACAGGCAGTGTTGATACTACCTGGTCGTCTGCCAGACCTTGCGTTTCGGCAAATCTCTAATATCATCATCATCATCACCGCTAATTGTTATACTAGCGGGTTGACGTAACTCATTGGAAAAGTGAAGATATCTTTAAAGAACCTGACTGTACTGCTGCCATTTGTCATGATCGGTCATTTTGGCTTTTAAAACTTTATGTCGTTACCCAACTGCGTTAATATGTTGTTTTGCGTGACATCTGGCTCTTGCAGACGCTGTATAAAATCCATAGTTAGAATAATCGTCTTCTTCAGATTGTGGTCCATAGTTATTGAAACAAATTACCCAGAATTCCGCCAAGTAATCGTCCTAACAGAAGTGGTAGAAATGCGCCGCCCTTCTGTACGAGAAACTGTTTCTTCTTTTTTATAGATTCGCCTCTCTGTGCCAGCCGTCTTAAAGTATGCTTATGTTGAGAGAGTCGCTGCTTCTGATCAGCTGAAAGAGGTACACGACCTTTTAACAAGTTATGTGAACACTAGCAAATGCATTCCACCTACTTACTATCCAGACACTTCAATAAAGCGTCAGGTTGAATTTTACTTAATCTGGCTAATGCGCATAGGATATCGCTGTTTTCGATTAAAGCGTCAACCATCATATATGATGTAATCTTTAAGACTGTGAGGCTTAAACCCTTTTTTCGCTATATGTACTTGACAAATACCTTGAGGCCCGAATATGTTTGTTCTATAGCGTAGCACATCCGGTGTATTCTGTTTTAAATCGAACAATAAATATCCCTGCGGATTAGAAGTATCATCCTGATACGCAGCCTCTAAAAATTTCGGGTTGTCAGGTGAAATCTGCCTCGCCAAATGCTGAATCTGAGCCATGTCACCTGGGTTCTTAAACAAGATTATGTAATGAGCGTTGAGAGAGACATCTCGCTGTCCACGTCCTTGATGAAATATGTTTTGCGTTAAGAAAAACACGCTTAGATTCCCATGATGACCACCTTTGTGAAAATATTAACCACCGAACCGTTAGTCGCGCGCATTAGATCGTCAATTATTATTAATACCGGATTTTCGCCGTTAAACTGCTCCATATCAGTTAACTCTTTCTGAAATTCCACTGAGATATCTTTGAATAATGGTTGCCATTCGGCGTAAAACTAGATAATTTTTTCAAAAGCTGTATCGCAGACAGTTTCGATAATTTTAGCAAATCAATGATAAAATACGACTTCCCATACCCCGACGGCCCCACTACTATTGCAGAAAAAGGATGCTTAAACTGACCTTCCATCTCGTAACGCTAATCGATACTAATGAGTGTTCCGTTATCATCACAACTTAAATTCTAGGTGAAAAAAATCTGCAATCACAGGTATATTCTACTCTGTTTTATCGTGCTTATCTTGTAACATCAAAATAATCCTATTCGTTGTCTTTTAAATATTTACTGAAAACCAACATGCGCATGATGCATTAACAATAATAGATTGATGTATATCTAATTTATGATGTCTTACTTAATTTGTGTGTGTGTGTGTGTGTGTGTGTGTGTGTGTGTTTGTGTGTAATTGAACATACAGGTAAACCAGACATAATTTTTTCGAATGTATAGGTGCTGACCGCTTAAATAGCGATCTGCCTGTATAAGAAATCGCCATTGCATCAGGGCAAAAATGATTATTATTTCATCTAATATTTAATTTAGACCTTAATGTATTTTGCAGCAGCAAAATCTTAAAATATTAATTAACACGATGTCGACGGCTGATTGCTACTTTCCAAATTTATGTAAATAAAATTGTATAACTGTTTAATAATAATAACTGCATTCCATAAAAACAGTTTTATCAAATGGATGAAATCGTTTTAAATGTATGTTGTAAATAACAAACATCGTTTTATATAAATTCATATAAGGCCGCTCTGGAAAGGTAAATACGAGTTGCAGTAAGTGTGATAGAGATAATTAGGTTTGTATATTTACATTCTACAAATTAATTAATGATGGGAAATCCAATAGCCAATTTTATATCAACTATTTATAAGTAAAAACACAAAAACGGGTTTGTGAACTGTATAATATATTTCAATATTTAGTTTAGTTTAGTTCTCCAATACAGTTATTATTAGAACAGCCGAAAGAAAAACATATCTGAAGGTATGCATATTATTTTTAATATATATTTTACTTGATATTTTCACAAAAATGCCAATGAAGATTTTAATGTAATATTATCTTTATAGGAGGCAGACGTCATAAACCAACCAACTCTGCAACAGGTCTTATTCTACTCGATCTCTATTCATTTGTTTAGTTAATTAGATAAAGGTGTGAGTGTTACGCTATTTTTCAATTAATAGCATTATGCGGTACGTATTTGTTAGTTTTAAACTTCTTAGTTATTGATTCGCATATAATAATAAACCGTTAAAACCTCTTGTCTTTTATTTCCGTTATATCAATTTGGTAGTTTTAACTGTGGCTGATTTTGAGCAAACAAGCTGTAATTAATTAAATCAAATCAGTATTTTGAACTGTAAGCTAGTTTTCGTAAAGTGTAAGGTATGATCTGGTTTTATTGAGATTGATCTGATTGATTTGTTTGTGTGAGAAAGAGCCGAGAGTCTATACACCGCCAGATGACGCCACAAACAATCCCTAATTAGTCCTACCGCCAGGTAACGTTACCTTTATTACAGAAAAAATATTCATTAGTCCATACACCTCTAGATTGCCCTACAAAAATTCAAGTTTCGCAACACGGGGCTACGACAAGAGGGCGCGGACCCTAACACAAGTTTTTATAACTGCCTTACACGTTAGCGTTAAGGCTCCTTATTCGAACATTTCAAATTTCCCACAGTCACCAATGCAGAGCCTTAAGCCTACAATCGGGGCACTAGTCCCAGAAAACTAAATGATCTACAAAATAATCACCAAAAATACCAGTTACCCCTAGCCTCTCCCCCAAGTTCAGCTCCAAGACAAAACCTTAACCTCAATCTTAATGCTTAAATACGCCCCTCATGTGGGCGAGTACAAAAATGACTGATAAAATGATCGACAAAAAAATGGCCAACAAAAATACGCCTCAAACGTGGGCGTGAACAAAAAGTGGAGGGGACGATGTTCCAGTGGGCGGGGCTTGTGTCGTAAAAAAGTGGAGGGTATGGTGTCCCCTTCTACTACCTAGAAATGGTAATTTTCTAGTTACTTTGGAACTGTTGGCAGAGTATGATTCATTTCTCTCAACTCATTTGAAAGATAAGGCAAATAAAGGTAGTGGCCACCTCAATTATCTATCTAGAATCTGCGAGGAGCTGATTGCTTTGATGGTAGACAGAATCTACAATGAAATTGTAACAAGAATTAAAGTTGATTCTACACCTGATGAAACACACATTGACAGTAGTGTATGGAAGGATCTGTTCCGAAGGAAAGATTCCTTACTTTTATTTAAAATTGTGGTGATACTGGCGCTGCTGTGGCAAACACGCTCATTGAATTTTTAAATACTCATAAAATTGATATTAGTGATTGCCGTGGTCAATCGTGTGACAACGCGGCAAACATGAGTGGCAAGTACAATGGGATGCAAGCTCTAATTTTGGAGAAAAATCATTTGTCCGCGTTTGTTCTTTGTTGTGGCCATTCTTTGAACTTAGTTGGCAAAGCGGCAGCTAATTCTTATGCTGGCGCTGTCAAGAAATTATCGGAGAATAATACAAAATTTTACGTTCCCAAAATACTGAGTGAAACTCGTTGGTCTTGTCGTGCTGATGCAACAAAAGCTATTGTGTATGGTTACGAAAAAATCAAAGAAGCCCTTGCTGACATATCTCATGACCAAGAACAGAAGGACGTCATCAAAATCGAGGCCGCCAGACTTTTAAACAAGATGAAAAGTCTCGAAATCGCACTGTACGCTGAATTTTAGAACGACATCCTATAGCGATTCAATGCTACTAACAAGTTGTTGCAAGATCCGAAAATGGTTATGTCTTCTGCAGTGGAAGCGCTCAAATCGCTCATATCATTCATCGTGTCCAAAAGAGAAAAATTTGACAAGGACGAAGAAGAAGCACGGAACATCTCAGATACAAATGAATATATAGAAACACGCCCGAGATCGAGAAATGTTAGGCTCAATCCATTAGATTATGCGAAGTCACCGAAAGAACAATTTCGACTAGGAAGTTTTATTCCTGTGGTTGATCAGCTTTCAGCTTCTCTGAGCGCTAGGGTTCAAGCCTATGACGTTGTCTGCGAGCAATTGAGAGCTTTTTAAATCACTTAGGGGATTTGGGTATATCGGGGCTACACAAGGCTGCCGATAACTTAGTGGTGATTTACAACAGCGATTTGGAGATCAGTCTTGGGAATGAGTTGGTTCAATTTGTAACATTAATAGATGCTTTCAAGAAGGACTACAAGTGAAGCTCTAAACAGTAAAAACCGACCATTTTTCTTTTCTGCTGCGTTTTTCTACGATTACTCGATGCACTCAAACAAAAATCAAGAAATTCAAATTAAACACATACTTACAATGCAATTAAAACTGAGCAGAGGTAAAACATACTTATTCGTTCTTAAATTTTAAAATTATCAATACCTTACGTTTTGATTTAAGTATAATTTCACGTGAAACGTTATTATTTGCGATCAGAAAAGAATAATCTAAGTAGTGTTTCTTCCAAATTTCTATAGGTTGTACAGTAGAACAGGACATGCACAAATAATTTTCAACCCTTATGTATAATATGAATTGGATGAATGAATACTCGTGATAAAATCGTATTTATAATTAATCCATTAAATTTTTATCTATTGTGTATTCCGTAGCAGTTAAAACAATTAAGTTTTATCCCTCGTAGACATCTTTCATATGTATAAGTATATTGCCTAATAAATAATTTAATTAATTTTGAATTATTCATTAATCCATTTATAAGTAGGTAGGTAGGTATGCGGTGAATCCAATTGAAGGCAATATCACTTACAATTTTTAAGCTTTTAATGAATCAAAATAATTTACATGCTCAGTGAATGTGTCTATTGTAATGCCCTCTACCGGATTCGTCTTCAGTGATGTAAATTATAAACAAATCTGGGTAAACAGTAAGAATGGATTAGTAAAAGACAAATAATTCGTACTATAACACAATTATTTCTCTCTCTAATTTCATACAATGAATTATACTTATGGCTTATAACATAAATTGAAAGAAAATTATAAGTGATGCGTTTAAAATGCTGAAGTACGATTTATTGACAGCTGAGTACAGATTTTAACACTTACTCAATGGTACGTTTATAGTAATTAAAAGTGTGGTGAACATCAAGTTATTCGTGTTTATAGAAACATTTCAAAGTAATCCTTGCTAAAAATCAGATACAAAGAGAATTTAATAAAGTAAAAGAAAAATATGTATTTTATGCTAGTTAAAAATTGTATGATGTATATTATTGAAAGCAGCTTTAAATCAGAATTCTGTGTATTTCAGGATTTCCATAACCCAAGGATAATTTAATGTTTATATCCAATAAGGTACCGACTTCCATCATCCATACTCTTAGCTGATTGGATGCAATTCTGAGAATTACACAAGGCGTGTCGTTCGGATCCTGCGTACACCTTTTTGGGCGGGTATTCCACAGCATCCTTGATCCTCTAAAAACATTCGTATGCGTTGTGCCGTCGGAAACTTCGATTATACTCTATCGGCAGGAGTCACAACTAATAGTGTTTGTGTAATTAGTCAGTGCCTCTTACATTTATGTTTGACAGTTACGGATCACATTTATTACGGTAATTACTTTTATTAATTAGTCTCTGAAAATTGTTGTTCGCGTCAATCTTACGTGTAATTTATATTTTAATGTTATTTACTTTACGTACATGCACACTCGCACTGATTAATTTTCAACGATATTACGTTTAAAGAAATTTATGTTTATTTGATTACTCTTTACACTAATACATTTTAATTGTATACGACCGATCATTTGTACTACTCTTTGCGTGACTAGTTATAAGTCGTGCTACCTTTATCAATTAATTTAAGAATTAAAAATAAATTTGTCAAATTCCGCTCTTTTACTTTCACTCTCTGTGCTAATAATTAATACAGTACTTATAATTAAGACAGCACGACCGACCTATTTTCGCTCACGCAGTAGAACTAAATCATGCGGTAATTTGATAATGAAGAAGTTTTTCGTCTTTGTTAAATTATGCAGTATCACAATGTGCATAATTTCGCGATCTCGTACATACACATTCAAGTTTATTTCATTTATACGTTACAATGCACTTTTTTATCATAATAATGTGTTGTGTCTTTAAAATCGCACGTTTCGGTAATTTTTATTTTATTACTTTACTGTTTGTTTTAATATAAGAGCTCCACGAGGTAAAGAAGACTTTAAGCAATTTAACAGTATTATAAGGTTTTTTTCATTTTGTTTATATAAAAAGTAAATAAAACATTATTTACGTTTACAAATATTGTCAGCAAAACTTATTCAGGCCGTCTTCGGGAGAACAAAGATACACTTTATGTGGGGTGTTTTTATAAAATTTGATAGAATTTGCGGTGCAAACAACCATTTCTGTTGAACAATTGCATTAACAAAGATCAGTATTGTGAGTAGCATTATATTTTATACCTCGCAATATTTTCGTCAAAGGTGATCCCGGAACAAGTGGTATAGGTACCCATTAATTCCATTAAAAACTCTTGTTTATTTTTAGTTTTATTTGTCTACCTACATCATATTAATAGAGGACATAAATATAAAATTTTCAGAATTTATACAATTTTGAATTTTTTTCTCGCTTTTTGATCGACAAATAATTCAATCGTTGTATTTAAATCAATTTGGTTCCCTGCATCTCGGTTTATACAAACGATACTGGAAAGCTGTGTATAAAATTATTATTAGATACTAATTCAAAGACTGCTTTAAAATGTTTTTGTATCCGTTCTTTGTTAAAATACTGCATTTTATAGAAGTGCGGCGACGAACGATTCATTATTGATGTTTATGCTTTTAGCGCTTACCGGGTTAGAAACAGGCTTATAGACTTTTAATTTTTACCTTCCAACCTACATATACATATGTAGGTATAGAAGGTTATGCAATCGACTTTTTTTTTACTATCGCTAAATCGACTTATTAGGTCATTTTACAATTTTTGGCCAAGTTTCGCCAAGATCGGCCATGATGTCTGGATGGGTGTCTGTGTGGATGAATGATAGTATCCACGATAACCCCAGATTGAAAATACCTACGTACTTAAAATTTCGTATTTAAGCTTATTGTCATTTCGCTGGGAGCTGATTAGATTTTAGGGATATCCAGCGGCGGAGAGGGGGGTTTAGTTTTTATGAAATATTTCTAAAATACCTGGATATTTCAAAGATATAAAAATACCTTGATATGGACCTTAATTTTTTCTGTATCTGACTAACGATTAATTTTACAAAAAAAGTGCAGACCTATTTTTTAAAGAAAATTTAATTTTACATAACTATTCTTTATAAAGCTTCTTAATATAACGCAATTAAATATAAACAAAATTGTTAAACTGTATTATTGATATCTTATAGAAGCGGGCGGATTTGGAATTTTTTTTAAGTTAACAAGCATTTGTATAATGTATATTAATCTCTATGACATGAAGTTTTAAATCTCATTCTGGCATAGATTATTGTTTTTGTTTTTAGAATGTTACCTGTTTTCGTAATGAATCCTAAAAAAATTATAATTAAAATCATTTCACTTCTTTTAATTTTTTACCTTCCAATCTACATACACATATGTAGGTATAGAAGGTTATGCAATCGGCTTTTTGTTAAATCGACTTATTAGCTCATTTTATAACTTTTGGCCAAGTTTCACCAAGATCGGCCATCATGTCTGGATGTCTGTGTGTACGATATAAAAATGCCTAGATATAGTTTGATTCAAATAAAGTTGGGTATGACTCATTCTTAAAATTACACGAACTAAGATTTAGGCGACGTAAGTCTTCACTAAATCAGCAAAGTATCTTTTAGTTAATGTTTTTATCGGCAGATGTCTCCACATAAATTTCCATAAAATGTCAAAGAAAGTTAAAAACTATTGAACGTTTTTTATATTTTAAACTAGAAAAATTATTTATTATATCCACTTATTTTATTATTGCTGCGACAGTGAATTGTTATAATTTAGGACATGTCTATGATTATTACATACAATCATAATACCTAACCTATATATTTGTAAGTAAACAAATACTTTTTTGTTTATTATAAATTAAGTCATTTCAGGTGGAAACATCGATAAAGTTGCAATTAGCTTGTTATTCTCAAAATTTATAACAACCTTTCTAGAAGCATAATTATTGCTTTGTAATCGACATAATTCTGGTATACACTTTACGATAACATAAATATCGATGCATTTGTGCATATTTCATTCTTGTAGAAAAAGTGTGTACAGTGTAATGTAGTTTGAAGCTCAACGAAAGTGTAGATGTTTAATATTTTAATTTAGCACATAGTTTAAATAGATTTCATATTGCTCCAAGTTAAATGAGAAGCAATCAGTAGAGTTATCAATATGTTATGTAAAAATTAGAATATTTATATTACATTGGAATTAAAAATAATTATTCACTACCAGTGTCACTCTCTGAAGTGGAATCGTTAACACGTATAATGGTTGCACAATCTGAAATTGTTTTTCAATTTCCCACCACTCTAATATAGACACATCGGCATGTTTAATGCATTTCTTCCAATATGTCCCATCAATTCGTTGCAAGGATTCAATCCATATTTCTTTTACATACTCATCGTTAAATTTGGAATTAGATTTGCAGTTAGATTAAATTGACAGTGATATGGTGGTAACCGTAATACCCTGTGTCCACACCTGTGCTATTTTATCTCTTTCGTACACCTTTGGTATCGTATTATCTGCATCTAATTGCAGTGATTTTTTTTAAACGTGCTAGGTTCATAAGCTATGTTGTGTTTTAATAGCAAATTACATATTTCTTGCTTCTTAGATGAATTATTTGGAATTTGTTCTAGAAATTTGGAATGATAACTTGTATTGTCCATTACAATTAAAGATGGCTCTTTTAAGTTTACAATTAAGTTATTTTCACACCATTTGGTAAACAACTCCGCACACTTATCTCCAAGATAGTCTGCTCGTTGTGACTTTGTATAAAACAAAAGTGAAGCATCGGAAATAAGTCCATCTTCATTACCTGCATGAACGGCTATAAATCTAAAAAATACAGTTATTTTATTAGGAATTATAATGTAATAACTAAATTCCTTTTCTTTTCCCTTCGCCCATTGGCTTCTTCTTCACACTTTCCTTAGATTTACCATACCAGCTTCTTTTGTGCGATCTTCGACTGAAAATCCAAGTTTCATCTAAGAATACAGGATTGTATAATTTTTCTTCTTTATTTTTGTAATATTCTCTTAAGAATCGATTGGCAGCAGTATGTGATTGTTCCAGTAAACCTCTCCTGTCATCATCTACTTGACATGAAAAACCAATGAAATGTAAGAGAAGTCTTAAACTTGATCTACTGAAATCGAAAACTTGAGGTATAGTACTAGACATGCCTTGCATGTTTCTATTTATATTTTGAATGCAATTCATAAATTTTTCTCTTTACAGCATCCTTCACATAGTCATCAACTTCGGTGGACTTAGATTTCTTCGCTTTGCTGGTGACCGTGGAGGTTTATTTTTTTTTTGGGCTTCTGTAACCCTTTTAATAGCACTAACTGTATTTATACTAACCCCACATGCGTCAGACATGCGCTAAAAGTACCTAATCCTTCCAAGTATCATATTTACACAATAATGTACTGCATACCTGCATAACAGATTCAAATGAAACGTTCCCGTTCAAAATAATTAAATAATTAAGCACGTAAATAATTAAGCACATCCATAACTACGAGCTGTGCTTGAAATTTAAGGTAAACTATATAAATTATGTAAAAATGTTACCCAATTACTGATAATTCACTGTACAAGTTATAGATGGTTTTGAAAAAAACTGTTTTTTTATAAAAGTAAAGCAACAACGCGTATAGAATAATTTCAAAAAACTACAGGAGTGACAGATGCTGCTTTTTAATCACGATATACGTTTTAGTGCGCTAATACGGATTGTACAGCAGATTTGTTTTTATGGCCATCCTTCTACAATACATGTAGTTGAGAGAGAGAGGGAGTGAGAGAGAGAGAGAGAGAGAAATATGTAATTTTATTATAGTTTTACATCGATGAGTCATACCCAATTTTATTTGAATCAAACTTTATCGACCTTAAACATATCGATTAATTATGTTCTATGCAATTTCATGATATGATGCGTAATTTAGCGGCAAAAAATTCCTAAGGTAGAATTGAAGCCTTAGTTCAAATTTGTTCACTATCTGAATAACGATTAATTTTATAAGAAAAAGTGTAGACGTATTTTTTTAAATTAATTTTACATAAATTTACTTTATAAAGTTTTTTTAATGTAAATCGAAATAAATGTAAAATTTAAATAAATATGATTGAAAATGATGAAGCTGTATTACCGATATTTTTACAGAAATAGGCGGCTTTGGAATTTTTGTTTATATTATCATATATTTATATCTAGT
The DNA here is from genome assembly GCA_036346205.1 of Vesta saturnalis. NCBI lineage: Eukaryota > Metazoa > Arthropoda > Insecta > Coleoptera > Lampyridae > Vesta > Vesta saturnalis. The sequence continues at coordinate 10,893,266 of JARFJB010002231.1, read as the reverse complement.
AGGTAATCTCTATCTGACATGAGGTTTTAAACGTCATTTTGACATAGATTATTGTTTTTGTTTTTACATTGTTGCCTGTTTTCGTTTTCGTTATGTACGTATAAAAAAGAGGTTGGATGGTTATCCTAAAAATATCTGTTGTGGAACACTATTCGACCTCCAACCTACAAAACGGAAATTAAAAGAGATGAAATAATTTTAATAACGTTTTTTTAAGGATAACTATACAACATCTTTTATAAGAAGCTCATTATAAGAATAGGCAACAGTGTTAACGCAAAAACAATAATCTATGTCAAATAGACGTTCAAATCTTCATGACAGAGGTTAATAGACATCTAGATGCTGACTTAAATTAAAAGAAATGAAATAATTTTAATTTCAATTTGTTTTTGGATAGCTGTGCAACCTCTTTTTTATACGTTCATAACGAAAACAGGCAACATTGTAAAAACAAAAACAATAATCCATGTCAGAATGATTTTTAAAACTCCACGTCAGATAGAGATTCATAGACACAAATACATGTTAACGTAAAAAAAATTCCAAAGCCGCCCGCTTCTATAAAATATCTGGTGTGGAGCACCCTACAACCTTCCAACCTACAAAATGGAAATTGTAAGAAATGATATAACATTAATAAAATTTTTTTTTGGATAACTATGCAACAACTGTTACAAGAAGCCCATTACAAAAATAGGCAACATTGCTAATTCAAAAACAATAATCTATGTCAAACAGACGTTTAAAACTTCATGACAGACAGAAGTTAATAGACATCTAGATACTAACTTAAAAGAAATGAAACAAATTCAATCTAAATTTTTTTGGATAACTATGCAACCTCTTTTTTATACGTTCATAACGAAAACAGGCAACGTTAATCGTTATTCGGATAATGAACAAATTTGAACTTAAACTTAATCCTTAGGAATCTTATGCCGCTAAATTACGCGTGAAAAAATTGCATAGATATAATTAATCGATATGTTAAGGTCTATATCCAGGTATTTTTATATCTTTAAAATATGCAGCTGTTTTAGAAAAATTTGATAAAAACCGCTTGATTTATCCCAAATTCTAATCAGCTCTAAGCCAAATGAAAACAAACTTGAATACAAAACTTTAAGTACGTAGGTATTTTCGTTCTGGAGTTATCGTGGATACTAAATACATCCATACACACATCCGCACACACGCACGCACGCACCCACCCACGCACGCACGCACCTACACCACCTACCCCCACCCACCCACACACACTCACGCACACACGCAAACACGCACACACACACGCGCGCGCGCACACGCACATCAAGACATGATAGCCGATCTTGACGAAACTTGGTCAAATGTTGTAAAATGAACTAATAAGACGATTTAGCAATAGTAAAAAAAGTCGATTGCATAACCTTCTATACCTACATATGCACATGTTCGTTGGAAAGTAAAAATTGAGTCGAGGGCATCACTCGGTACCTTTAGCACTAGTGTGACTCCTGCTGCAAAGTTTTAAAAACCTTGTAAGATTTAAAAATGCTCAGCATAACCTTCTATACCTACCTATGCACACGTTGGTTGGAAAGTAACAATTGAGTCGAGGGCATCACTCGGTACCTTTAGCACTAGTGTGACTCCTGCTGCAAAGTTTTAAAAACCTTGTCAGATTTAAAAATGTTCAGCTTTAAATATTGATTAAATCTGAACTCTGTCATACCAATAAGGTTTTCAAAAATTACAATCCATTTATTTGATTATTGTAAATGTTATTACAACTAGCTCTGATTCAATGCAGCAAGCAAGAAGTAGATTCAAACACACAATTTACATTAGAATAATTGATGCTTGAGTGCGAGACTAAAAAAAAATCATTAATGTATTTTCCTTTTAAATAAGTTGAAACAGTTTTTTGTTAGAGAATGAATCGTTGTGCGCTTTCAAAAATAATACAGGATATTAAAAAAATAAGGCACTGAATGAATCAAAAAAATTAAATACTTAGTACCGAAATTCCATGAGCAATTTAGATTCAAGTGCTTAAAGGATCCCAAGCATGTAGATAACTGCAACTGCAATTAATTCCAACCTAGTACTAACACAGTTCTACACAAGCGCAGTTCGGCCTTTGGAATAGCAGCACTATGCTAGATTCAAATGCTAGTAGTTGTGCAAATACATACAGAGACACAGCAAAAATAGATTTTAACAATTATTATACGTAAAAAAATACATAAGGAAATAATCTGATGTTTGAGTGCGAGATTAACCAAAAATGTAGATTAAGAAATGTAAATATTTTGTCGTAATTAAACCCTAACTGCTTTGACGTATTTAAGAACGAAATAGTGTAACTGTAATTTACTCTAGTTAATTTTTGCTAAATCAAATATAAATATGAATGAGCATTTTGTACATGTAATAAAACATCCAATTTCGCAAGAGTGGTTAAATCAGTGCTTATGAAACCTGGTGGTGCTAGTGCAATGCGAAATAAGTAAATTCACGACTGGTAACTTCTCTAATCGTAGCTTCTAATCCTAAGTACCGCTTTATTTATTATGTAAGATAGTTCTTTTTTTAATCTTGATTTACGTGTTAGATATGTAAAGATAATACTTTCTTCACTTAACGCTCTACTGTTGTAGAGTTTTAACATGCAGCTTGAAGATTATTAACACAACCTAGCGCTAGTTTGTGTAACTCAAGCTTTGAAAACTGTGTAAGATTGATAAGTTTTCAGTTTTAAATATTGATTAGAAGAGCAGGGTTAGGCACCTGGCCTGCATCATACCAATAAAGTTTTCAAAATCACAATCCTGAGTGCGAGATTAACACAAATTTAGATAAAGAAATTTACATATTTTATCGTAACTAAACCCTAAATGTTTGGACGTATTTAAAATGAAAGAAGTTTATCGGTAATTTAGTCCATTTAATTTTCTCTAAACCACATGTAATAAATAGACATCAAATTTGGCGAAAGTGGTTCAATCAATGCTAATAGTGGTGGTGCTACTTCCACACGAAATAAATAATTTCACGTGTGGCAATTTTTCTAATCGCAGACTTCTAATCCTAAGTACGCAGTTGAAAAAATGTTAGGTTAAGTATTGTAATACACGTAGAGTACTTCATCTAAAGCTGCTTGTTTCAAGTATTTCCTTTAAAGTGTTTCCATCAATGCATTTACATTAAAATTTTGCGATCAAGTATTGGAATTAGTATATTAAAAATATTTCAATTAAAATATCAATGTATTCGAAAATATTCCAATTCTGTTGATGTATTGTAATTAACGTATTTCCACTTAAAATACTGTATCAAAGTAGCCGATGAATGAGGCTGCATCGAAAATGGGCGCTAACAAGCCCTTAAAGTGGACGCTAAAAGTATGATTGTATTACAGAACGCAATAGACAATTTTCTTCAGTTTACCACTAAATTTCAACAAATTGAAAGTTACCCTTACCTCAATTTTAATCAATCCTACTTAGGAAAATAGAAGTAATACCAAGGAACGCTCTGTTAATAATTCAAATATAATCTGTGATTCTTGAATAGGAACATTTTCTACTTATATTATTCACAGCGCTTTAAATATTTAAAGGTGAATATGCAACACAGCACTCGAAAAAATAAAGCTCGGAAACAGTCCGTGTCTAGTAAAGACCTTACATGAAATTTATTCAGGTACACTTCTATACGGTTACTTGAGTTTTGAAAGCCGCTTTCAGTCATAAAGAGCGAACCGTAACAATGCTGTGTATTAAGAAAAGATTAATTTGAAAAAATGCATTTCTTATATCATTAGTACGATAAGAACAAACTCTCAAATTATGTTACTCATTTGTTCCATACCTTTCGGGATTATAACGAATAAACCTAACATTCTAAAAAATAGTGATTTATTTATTGAGCCATATATGTAAAATATTTACGTATAAATAAATACTACTTTAAAATATTTATATATTTATAAAATCTCGATTTACGTAGATTTATATATTCCAAAATAGCGACGGCTATTGCTGCGTATGATACGGCACAAAACAGTAATCTACAGTGAGGATTGGTTTGAGACCGATAAATCATATTATGTAAATTCACGTTTTTGTCGCTAGAAAACGAAGCCTCATCTGTCCACAAAACGTTTGAAAATACAGATTCGTTGGGTAGAGCTTGGTGAAGCAGAGCGCGGTGCAATCTACATTCAAAAATAGTTTAAATGGATTGGATACCTTAATATTGTGGTCTTTATCAATATGTTGCACGGTTTATATTTTTATGTTTTTTTATATTTACACCTTTCGCGTACTTCAATATCGATTTTACAATAGTAGCGCTAACAATGAAAATACTCTTTGTGATGCCTGTGTTTGTCTGAATACGGTGTCGCATAGACCCTTTCAGTAATTGTTTTGCCTAAACCACTAAAATGACAAAGCTTGTGCGATATTGAATAAATACTTTTTTAAGCCCACTATTTTGCGAATAATAGGTAAGATTATGGCACATGTAGTTGTTAAAATCAGTATTTCTAATGTAATGACATTTATTTTGTTCATTGCATATATTTCAAAAACGCCCGGTTTTGTCTGGTTCTCACACCGTTTTCTTCTCTTTGGATCTAAACCAAAGTAGTTATACCGTTCTATTAATTTCTTTGAGAAAAATGTGAAAATATTGTAAGTGTTAAACTACTGGAATGAAACCTATAAAGAGTATTACAATAGTTTGGACAAATGTCAAATGTGAATGGAGCTTAAACGTCAATTGTTTCTTGAGGTTAGTTTTTTATGTTGACATCTTCAGTCGTTTACAAATTGGATCTCGGAAAAGTTGAGCATTAATGAAAGTGTTAAAGTTATTGAAGCCTATTACGAAAATGGACGTTCAAACAAAAGTGCATTTTGCGCTCTTCGAGATTTTTTCGGCCTACATAATCGACCAACCGAGAGCGCTATTGGTAAAATTGTGTAGAAATTCTGGGTCTGTGGCAGATGTTAAGAAGCTAGTACGTGCTCGTGCAGGACGCTCACCCGTAAACATTGCTGTCGTGAGGAGAATTGACCAAGAGCCCAAACACCTCTATTCGACATCGAGCACAGGAATTGCACTTGCCCACAGCCATTTTGCATCGGATATTGACGAAAAATCTGTCGTTGCACCCGTACAAAATTCAATTAACGCAAGAACTTAAAACAACGAGCCAATAACGAATTTTCCACCAAAATCTCATTCAGCCACGAAGCCCATTTCCATCTCAATGACTACGTCAACAAGCAGAATTGCAGAATATAGTCTTATTGAAATTGAAGGATAATTGTCAAAATACCAATGCATCCACAAAAAGTCACTGTGTGGTGTGTTTTTGTGCTGGAGGAATTATTGGACCATTTTTCTTTGATAATGATCCTGGGAATTCGGTCACAGTGAATAGCGAGCGCTAACGCTCAATGTTAAATAACTTCGTGTGTCCAATACTGGATGATTATGACATAACAAGTTGGCACCACATTCCACACAGCCCACACCACAATGGCTGTAGTGCATGGGAACTTTGTTGGGCGCATAATCTCCCGAAACTGAGAACTCAGTTAACCACCGAGATCTTGCGATTTGTCACCATTAAACTTCTTTCTTTGGGGCCATCTGAAGGGTAAAGTCTACGGCAACAAGCCAACCACCATTCAGCAACCCAAAGACGAGATTTCACGGCACATTGATGAGATTGAGGAGCAATTATGCCGAGACGTTATAAAAAAATTCGATAACCGGTTCAACGTGTGCCGCCGGAGCCGTGGCACACATTTGGCGGACATTATCTTTCACACTTAATTGTAATGGGTGAAATAACATGTTTCATTAAATAAATCTTCAATTTGGTATATATATATATATATATATATATATATACAGGGTGACAGAAAAAAGTGTCATGCATAGTGCCACTAAAATAAGAAAAAAAGTTCTTATGAACTTAGGTCCGCAACGCCTTCGTTTAAAAGATATAGGGTGTTGAAGTTTAGTTATTTTTTTGTTTTTTTTTAATGTCTTTTTACAATGATGTAATAAGCAGACGAAATTTTTTATACAGGGGCTTTTTATCACGCAGAATTCAGATATGACCTTAGTTCTTTTATTACTGATAGAGGGCGCCACATACAGGTATCCATCTTGTTTGAATCGGTCCTAACTTTTTTGCCTTACACTGTATGTTATTTTCGACTGGAAAAATTTGTTTTCCATCTTTTCTGCTTCAGAAAGGTATACCTTATGGAAGTCGCTTAGACCAACGGTTACGAGAAAAATGCATCCGTTGCATGCAAATTATCCAAAAGCGCCAAAGTAACTTATTTGCAAAAACAATGACATAACACTTCAACAATTAAATTTTTATAGCAACAATGAAGGGCAGTGATTAAAAAAAAACATTAAACTTTTAGAAGATGTTCAAATTGTTGTCCTTGTACTTGAATACACTTTTCAATTCTTCTTCCTAAGGATTGACGGCATCTTTGAAATATTCCTGTTACTTTCATCACTCCAATAGTACATATTATTTTGTCTTCCTAAAATGGTTCACTATACTTTTGAAGAATACATGGACATGATTATGTGTTACGGAGAAGCTCGGTCAAATTTCTCCAAAGCTCAACGTGTCTATCGAGAATGATATCCTTTAGGACAGGTTCCTAATGTGCGAACATTTATTGACGTGCATAGGCGTTTGGATGAAGATGGGTGGTGAAGATGTCTGTTAAAAAAAGTTAATAGTGGGAGTTTCCAGAACTTGTCGCACTGTTGAAAAGGAATAACCTGAACACATTATTAGAAGATGTTCATTGGACATTGTTACAAGAGTGGACTTAATGCTTTATGCTTCAACACCCTATATCTTTTAAACGAAGGCGTTGCGGACCTAAGTTCATAGGAGCTTTTTTTCTTATTTTAGTGTCCTCTATCGCGTGGCACTATGCATGGCACTTTTTTCTATATCACCCTGAATGGCCCACTTAAGCAGGATTGCTCCATAACTCCCTTACTATTACAAATACGAAAAAATGTCTTGTATATAAGTTGTCCACAGTCATAAACTACACGATTTAAAATTATTTTCAGGAATGGCGGACTTCCGGTTATACCGGAAACGCATGCGAACTTCGGTATTTTAAATAGAACAACCTATATATTATTACATTTTTGAATTCCTCGTTGAATTTAAAGGTCACTTTAATAACCATACTATGGGTCTACGTCGCATTGCTTCTGAGTTATTTGACATTCTGTAGAAAAAAATGGCGTTTGCAGTGTCTCCGAAAACGGATACAGGTAGAGAGATGTGGCTTTCGTTTTTTACTTCCGAAAAGGGTACCGCACTCATTGCCAAACATCTTGATTTTAGAATTCAATAATTTCTATGGCTCCAAAAATAATTTTTCTCAAACATGGATAACTTGATTTTTTTAAATGGAACCACCCATATTTTCTTAAATCAGCGTATAGGAAAGTACATTTTCTTTCAATTGATGTAACATTATCGACATTTTGGAGTGATAGTTTTCGAGATATTCACATTTTTATCTAATTTCAGTTTTTATTGAGCATTGCGGCGGTGCTTTGATAACTGATAAGAAACGTCAGTTTCTTGAGCTTCTGTTGTGCTTTGCTGTCTTGTGTATCAGTTTAAGTGTTTCTACAAGACATTTCCATTAAAATGTTGTTGTCCGACGCAGAGTTGATCGACATGACTTTCATTCTTGGAGAATACCAAAGAAATGCGTTACTGGCGTCAAGGATTTATGCGGTACTGTATTCTGAACGAAGACTTCCCCGAGAAACAGCCTTTCAAAAGTTGTTACAACGTTTTACAAACATCGGACGCGTGCAGTATCCAACGAGGGAACGTGTAAAAAGGATAACCAGTATTTCTTGTGCATTCGTTTTGTATATCTTCTGTAATCGTTAAGTAATTGTCCTTATGTATTTATTGATCGTTCCTTATGTATTTATTGTGTATTTCTTGTGCATTTCTTCTCTAGTTCTTGTGTAAGCCTTAAGTAACTATTTTGTATTACTTGTGCAACCCTTATATATTTCTTGTGTATTTCTTTTGAGTTTTGTGTTCTTAATTCTTGAGTATTTATTGTTTATTTCTTCTGCATTAAAAAAATCAAGTTATCCATGTTTGAAAAAAGTAATTTTTTTCAAAGCAACGCGGCAATGCGCAATAAAAACTGAAATTAGATAAAAATGTGAATATCCCGAAAACTATCACTCCAAAATATCGATAGTGTTACATCAATGGAAAGGAAATTTAATTTCCTATCCGCTGATGTAAGAAAATATGGGTGGTTCCATTTCAAAAAATCAAGTTATCCGTGTTTGAAAAAAATTATTTTCGGAGCGATAGAAATGATTGAATTCTAAAATCAAGATTTTTGGAAATGAATGAGAATGATGCGGTACCCTTTTCTGAAGTAAAAAACGAAAGCCACATCTCTCTACCGGTATCCGTCTTCGAGATATTGAAAGTTTTCGCAGGCACTGCAAACGTCAATTTTTCTGCAAAATGTCAAATAACTCAGAAGCAATGCGACGTAGATCCATAGTATGGTCATTAAAGTGACCTTTAAATTCAACGAGGAATTCAAAAATGTAATAATATATAGGTTCTATTTAAAATAACGAAGTTGGCATGAGTTTCCGGTATAACCGGAAGTCCGTCATTTCTGAAAATAATTTTAAAATATGTAGTTTATGACTGTGGACAACTATTACATAAGTCATTTTTTCGTATTTGTAATAGTAAGGAGTTATGGACCAATCCCGCTTAGGTGGGCCACCCTGTATATATATATATATATATATATATATATATATATATATATATATGTGTGTGTGTGTGTGTGTGTGTGTGTGTGTGTGTGTGTGGGTGTGTGTGTGTGTGTGTGTTCGGTAAGACAATATTAGTCAAAATCGGTTGAAGCGATACGCGGGTACAAGTTTTGTATGTCGAGGTTTATTACCCTTCGCCCCCACTTCGAAAATATCGCATAAACAAGAGATTGTCTAAATGTTATGCAGATTTAATTCGATAATAAGTTAAATTTCGAAATAAATTACATTTACACGAAACTGAATCTGATAGACTTGTTTTCTGTTGTTCTTTTGTCCAGATGCAGACAAGTCAATAAAGTCCACACCACCACTTTGTCAAAAATAATCCATTTTATAACCTTAATTTTCGACTAATTTTAGTCAATGATGCAGACCGGCTCCTGTCAAGCGCCAAAACAAAATCTTGAGCTTGAGCTCAAGCTAGCACTCCAACCGTTAATTCCACCTCCATCATATCGAATATATGGAATTGGATTTAAACTGAATATACCATTTCCGTAGTTTTAGACTAATTTTAAGCTGGCTACTGAACACACTTTATTTGTTCTATCAGCCGCCAATTTCGGATTAAAACCGAAAAACTATGTTGGAATTTTAGACTAACCATTTTACATTAAAGCGATTTCTTTCCATCTACCCTAAATGTTAATTCCACCCCCATTATATGGAATGTGTGGAGTCGCATTTAAACTGTTTAATTGTATGTCGTAATTTCTGACCAATTTTAGAATACTCGCTTAACACAATCGATTTATCCTACCAACCCCCAACGAGCTATTTCCATATATGGAATATATCAAATATAGTGAACCTGATCAAGTTCGGATAAGAACGTACTCTTAATTTTGCACTATTCATCTGAAACACAACACAACTCCTATTCAGTTAATTAAATACTCCCACATACTTGAATACATAAAATCTTATTAAAACCGGAAAAAAGGTTTACATAATTTTAGATTAATTTTAATGCAACCATTTAAAGCAATATATTTTTTCTAATTACGGGTTAATTCCTAATTTTGAACTTATTTTAGACTATTCATTTGAAACACAATAGATTTTCTCCATCAACCCCTAATGAGTTAATTCAACGCTTCGACATACCAAATACATGAAATCGGATTAAAATAGGAAAAATATTAAGACAATTTTACACTAATTATAGAATAATCATTTCATACAACCGATTTTTTTTAACTCCCAATGGGCGTTATATTCGAATATATTAAATAGGTATATGGAATCGGAATAAGGCCGTATAAAAACGTACTAAATTTAGACTTATTTTAGACTATTTATTTGAAACAATAAAGTCTATGCATATCGGATTGTGTACGCCTTTATTGGTTAGGGATTTACATTAAGAAAGAGATAGTTATTAGTCATAAATCTTGATGCAAGATAACATACATTATGTCGATATATTCTTTATTACGTTTTTAGTAGTTCCCAAATTGTGTTTGTGTCTGTTCTCAACATTTCTGAATAATTATTTCATTCTTATTTTAAATCTCTATCAGATTGAAGCGTTTATACCTGTTAGGGAGTCGGCTTTTATAGTCGATTTTATAATTTGATATGATGGTAGTGGAATTCACCATTGCATTTAATCGAGGAAATGGCTGGTATGCTAATTGGTTAGCCCAAAATTGGTTTAAAATTTTGGTATAGTTTAAATTCCCAATAGTTATTGATTCATACCGTGGAGTACTAACTGGAACTCAAGCTAGCATCCCTACTTTTATTTTCCTATAGCGTCTTACGGGAGCCGATCTGAAATTTTATTTTTGTGGACCATAATTGTCTATAATTAGTCTAAAATTATGGTTATAAAGTGGAACATTTTAGACAAAGTAGGGTGCTCACTTTATTGACGCGCTCCAGGCCTCTATGCGGCTGTGGTGAAATTTTAGGTTTGTGGAGTACTTTAGAGCTTCACTTCAATCTAGTCATTACTCGTCATCTATTCGTAATTACGAATTGCTTCAGTCGCGATGACTCAGAGTCCAGATTGAAGTTGAACGTAGCTGCACATTAAAGCTTAACTCAAATTACTTAATGGATACTAAAATAAAATGGCATTATGACTAAATAGTTACTTACTATAGGAACTTTTTTAGTTTATTAAATTTCATTACACCATAATTAATTACAAGTATCATAACAATACATTAAAAGAAAATATTTATCACACATTTAAATATGCTACTCTAAAGATTGTTATAAAAAGGTTTATCCACGACTATTGTATAATGTATCCATTGTACGTCTGTTTGCTCGACCCTAATAATACCCATTAATCACGCAGTGATTAATGAGTCATTAATCACTGCTGCCAGATGCTTCCTTGATTTAGCTATAATATTATATTGTTTTGCTACAAACAATCGGTTTTTAAAATTTTATCGTGTAACTAAGTATTTTCAATTCAATTCTGTACATAAAAAAAAAATTAAAAAAGTGAATTTTCCTAGACCAGATTCGAACGCGGGACCCGCGGTTGGAAGGAGCGTCTACACTGAGACATCAGCGACTTCGAATGTGCGTGTCGTATATTTGTTTCTTAACATACCATGTTTTTCGAAACATTTTATAAATCGAACTAGCTTTTAAAACAAAACAAATTTGACTCAAACCTGTTGACATTATTGTTTGTGTGCGTAGATTTCTCAGTGTTTTGATATTTTGTGTTAAATTGTGTTAAAAAACGAACCAAAAATGGATATAGAAAATGAAAATGACTTTTCTTTAACACCACCAGAAATTAGAGAAGCTGCTGAAGTTGCCTCATTAAATTTATTGCCGGAAAAGTCAAGGAAAGTATGTAATATCGCTTATGAATATTTTTTGAACTTTCTGAATTGACTTTATTAGTATACTTTACTGAATTAACCGCAAAATATAAATCTTCAACACCTTACATCAAGGTATAAATTTAGAAGATTATAAAAAATTACCAGCATTACTAAAAAGAAAATCAGAAAATTTTCAGCCTAAAAAAGCGCAAACTTTTTCTAGCGAAGATATCAATAACTTTTTAACTAAAGCATCTGATGATAAATATTTAGCAACAAAGGTAAGATATTAAGTAAATCTTTCATATAGTTATTTCATTACATTCTGTAATTTAAGGTTGCTTTAATAATGGGAGTAATGGGTGCATGCAGAAGTAATCAGTTGTATGAAATGAAAATAACCCATTTAGAAGATCTTGGTTCAGCTTTTTTGGTTAATGTGCCAAATACCAAGAAAAAAATTTGCCGAAAATTTACTGTTACGGATAACTTTTACAAAATATGCAAGACATATGTCTTCGATCAAGCCATGTAACCAGTGACACATTCTTTTTAAATTACCAAAATGGTAACTGTACAACTCAGAGAATTGGAATAAACAAATTTATAAAAATGGGAAAGGATATCGCTGCTTTCCTCAAATTACCGAATCCAGAACAATATTCTGGGCACAGTTTCCGCAGATCTTCTGCAACAATACTGGTTGACGCAGGTGGGGATATTAGTGCTCTCAAAAGACACGGTGGATGGAAGTCCACCGCCGTAGCAGAAGGCTACATAGACGAATCCGTCAAGAATAAAACCGATACGGCCAACAAAATATCATCTTCAATTCAATCAAATGAATGAATGTACATATAATTCAAATGTTTTAAGTCACCAAAACATTAGTTTTATCCCTGCGATTAACTTGACCAATTGTTCAAATATTACAATTATTAATAACTGTAAATAAATAGCATCATCTTGTAAGATTAGATACGTGATATTTGTTAAGCTAAATACATAGATTTTTGTGTTAATTATTATACGATTATTATAATTTTCGTGTATGTGTATGTACTGTGTATAAATGAACAATAATGTATTGTATGAAATATTTGTTAGAATAAAATAGTGTTTCTAAAAATATGTATGTAATATAACAAAATTTTCCTACAAAAAAAACGTCAACAAAAATATTTAGTAGTCGTGGATAAAGTATAGTATTCTACTCGCGTATAATGGCTATTACTCGGTAAACTTCACCTCGTGAATAATAGCCATCATTATACGCTCGTTGAATAATATACTATTATTACTTAAAATGCAGGAGTATAGGCAACCCATAATTCACCTGCACGTAAAACATCTTTCAGTTTGGACAGAGTTTAAATGAACTTTTTACTTTCCAGAATTGTATGGGTTTTTAACAACTTTGTGAATATCATGAGCACGATAGATTTGAGACGATTGCTCTGAGACTGATAATGGGTTAACCTTCCCATATACATAATATATGAAATAGTATTAAAACCGCTTGTCACAGCTTTAGACTAATTTTAGACTAATCATTTAACATATTTTTTAAGTCTATGCTTATCGGATTATGTACGCTTAAGTGAAAGCCGGTCGCCTCACAGACATCACGCTTTTATTGGTTAGGAATTTGCATTAAGAAAGAGATAGTTATTAGTCACACATCTTGAAAGATTGTCGATATGTTCTATTATTACGTTTTCAGTAGTTCCCAAATTGTATTTGTGTCTTTACTCAACATTTGTGAATCTCTTTCTTATTTTAAATCTCTATCAGATTGTTAGGGGTTGGCATTTATAGTCGATTTTATAATTTGATATGATGGTAGTGGAATTCACCACTGCAGTTAGTCGAGGAAATGGCTGATATGTCAAATGGTTAGTCCAAAATTGGTTTAAAATTTTGATATAGTTTAAATTGCCAATAGTTACTCATTCATACCCTGGAGTGGCAGCTTGAGATCAAGGTAGCACAAGCTAGCATCCCTACTTCCCGTCTTACGGGAGGCGATCTGAAATTTTATTTTTGAGGTCCCATAATTGTCATGGTTATAAAATGGAACATTTTAGTCAAAGTAGGGTGCTAACTTTATTGGCGCGCTTCAGGCCTCTATGCGACTATGGTGAAATTTTAGCTTTGTAGAGTACTTTAGAGCTTCGCTTCAATCTCATTACTCGTCATCTATTCGTAATTATGAATTGCGTCAGTCGCATTATGTCCAAGTTAAAACTCGTGAAGCAAAATTATTCGAATTTATTGTTTAAATATTATTGAAGTAAACGGTCCAAAATAAATTATAGCGCAGAAACCTCTTTATGACGAGCGATGGCACCATATTGAAGTTGAACGTAACTGTATATTAAAGCTTAACTTAAATTACTTAATCGATACTAAAATAAAATGGAATTATGACTAGATAGTCACTAACTAGGAACTTTTTAGTTTATTAATAGTTATTTAACGAACAAGTGCATTATTAATCTCCTTTTAATGCTCGAGGTCGACGTCCTCAATAAAAAAGACAACAGCAAATCTAAGCATGAACTGTTTTTATTTTAATTATTTAATATTATTTTTTGAATAAGAGGTAATACTTATATGAGCAATAGTACAATTATTAAAATTAAGGCATGGAAGAGATACATTATTTAAAGTAAATAATGAATTTAAATTAAAATTTACATCATCGCCTGAATTATTACCACTAGTTTCCGTACATGTAATATTTCTGTTACAAAGTAATTTTTCAGCGGCATTGTTTTTATATTCAATAGAATCTTCGATATACCCTTCCACCACTGAGGTTGATTTCCAACCACCAAACCTTTTAATTGCTGAAACATCTGCTCCGGTGTCAGACAAAATCAAGGCAGAAGTGCGTCTGAAACAATGTCCAGTATAAAATGTAGGTTGATCTAATTTTAGAAATTTAGCAATAACGGATGGAATTTTATCAAATGTATTTGTGCCTACAGGCTGAGTAGAACAGTAGTTATTTTTATAATAAATAAAAATCGACTGTGCTTCGCAAAGTGTCTTATAAGTTTAAAATAAAAATAATTAAAAAAAACATTTTTGAAAAACGCTTTTTCTTCCAAATGTACAAAAAAGAATAAAATAATTTTCTTATCTACCCAGTAACATCAAAAATGTTTGTGCCTAAAAATAAAAGTGAGACGCCCTCTTTGTAGTGCCTTGCACTTCATTGTTTAAATGTGTTGATAGGCTTTGTTATAAGTATAAGATATCATGTATGGGCTCACACTTTTATTTTTAGTCACAAAAATTCTTGGTGTTACTGGGTAGATAACATTTTTTTTTCTTTTTAGTACATTTGGGAATAAATGCGTTTTTTAAAAAAATTTTTTTTTCCTTATTTTTATTTTCTACTTCTTAGTCGTTTTAGAAAGAAACTCAATTTTTCAAGACCCTAGTTTTATAAACAAAAATTTCGAACTTACTTGGTCAATATACATATGTATACCGAATTTTATCTTAAGCGGAGATCGGAAAATAGTTGATTTTTTTTTGACCGAATACAATACTTTGGGTCCCCCGGGCGCAGCCCCCTGATATTGAACTCAACTTGTCGTATATTTTTGTGCGTGGTCTTATGCTAAAAGCTTAAGTCCTGAATTTTAAGGCCCTAGCTTTACAAACAAAACTTTTGACAATAGTTGGCCACAACGCAACTCCCTGACCTTGAAACTCAACTAGTCGCATATTTTTGTGCACGGTATTATGCGAAAAGTTTAAGTCAAAAATTTCAAGGCCCTAGCTTTATAAACAAAAATTTCGACCATATTTGGCCAAAGTTGGCCGCAAAAGTCAAAGCCAAAAACAGATATTCGTGTAATGTCATCAAAAATACGCATGTATGCCAAATTTCAGCGCAATCGGAGATTAGGAAGTTGTTGAAAATTCAATTATAAGATTTGAACCGGACAGACAAAGTGAGTTGAATAAAAGCATTAAATAAAAAAGTGCGTTCTTCATTTTCTACAATTGTATATATCCTTCGTATATGAGTTTTAGATGAATAAATCGTTATTAAAAATTTTGCTATTCCAAAAATCAACCTTAGTCATCAAAAACATGTTGTGTGAACCGTCACGAATAAATTTCTGAACTGGGACATTATTGAGCACTTTCGACTTCTTAGTGCTGTAGCCTTCTTTGTGGCGCTTTATAAACGCTTGTGTCCACATTGTTGTTTAATTGCACTGTTAGTTTAAGCATTGAATATGTTTAGGCCATAAAATTACAATTAATCCTTTTTCCACTAAAGTGAAAAATACTCCAGCAATACCGACTCGCAGTAGTTCATTACTTGCCGCTCGCTACTCCACGACAAAAATTCATTTCATACAATTTTTCCACTTCGTTGAGGCAAAAAACTTAGTGCCGCCGTATTTACTGCTTCCGCTTTGGTCGGTGGCGTTAAACTGAATTCTTCAATCCTATCGGAATCCAACTCACTGCTTACAAACAACCAACAAACAACTGTACTAAATGGCGAAATGACAACTCTAATGGCAGTTCGCCCATCCACCGCGTAGTGATAATGAAAATTAAGCATTAATAACAAATTGAGCATTAATAGGAGTTATTTGGATACATTTATATGTCATTACTTTGACGTCTACGGAAAAATATCGTAACAATACATTAGAAAGAAAATAGTTATCACACATTTAAATATGCTATTCTAAAGATTGTTATAAAAAAGTTTAAAGATATTATTTATTGCCATTTTCTAATCAATGTTATTAACTTAAAATGCAGGAGTATAGGCAACCCATAATACACCTGCACGTAAAACATCTTTCAGTGTGGACAGAGTTTAAATGAACTTTTTACTTTCTAGAATTGTATGGGTTTTTAACAAATTTGTGAATATAATGAGCACGACAGATTGGAGACGATTGTTCTTCGTTATAATTATAATATATTAATATTAAACTGTTACAAAAACGTTAAATTCCTTACAATGCTAAAAAATTCCCCATTATAACACTTGTTTATAGACACGTTGGATGTAATCGCAAAGTAAACCAATGCTGCAATATAATTTTACATATATGTATGTCTTTAAGTATAAATATAAGATAATTCTATGTTACCCTTAATTATCTATTCAAATTCCTTTAATAAATAATAAATAATAATTTTACGTTTACTGATTGTTGTTAGTAATGCCGAATTTAGACTTCAATGGGCCTGAAGAGTTGGCTGTATGTTGCGCCCATTCTATTTAAAATTGAGGGGCCTCCTCAATCTTAAATAAAAAAAAATTCAGAATAGTAAAAATAAATTAAAACTAAAATGAACTAGACATTATATTACATTTAAAACAAATAACATAAAAATAAATTGTATTAATCCTTGAAAATATATCAAACCTAAGGCTGGGGAATGTAATACAAATTATAGGTACTTCTAATGTCAAGAACAACTACTAAAGTACTTAACATTATACCGTCCAAT
Organism: Vesta saturnalis; assembly: GCA_036346205.1. Lineage (NCBI taxonomy): Eukaryota > Metazoa > Arthropoda > Insecta > Coleoptera > Lampyridae > Vesta > Vesta saturnalis. The sequence goes on along the minus strand of JARFJB010002231.1, from coordinate 10,876,062 downwards.
TTACACCACGTGTAGAGGGTGAACCAATGTATAGAATGATACATTTGTCATATAAGTTTGATTACTAGAAAATGCAAAAAAATTACCAAAGCAGTGCCAATTTTTTTGAGAAAGAAATCATTCCTCTTATGATGCCAACGTGGAAGCGTGCTGAACTTCAAACAAGAGAGGTGTTCTTGACATTAGGTTACGCTCTCGTTCCTTACAAGTATAAAAATGGCGTTATACTTCAAATATAAGTTAAGGAACGAAATTGCACAGATATTAGATTGCGATAGAGATATATATTTTCTTCTAAAGCAATATGGATAGGCAATCATTCGTTCGCTTGCATTATCTTTTGGTCAATGCAATACATTTAAATTGCAATGCACACACTCAGCGACATCTACAAAGTAATGTGCGCGTAAGAAGCAAATTCCCCACCCTTAAACACACAAAATATGAAATATTCAAGTACTAAATATAAAAATAAATAATAAATTATACTTTAACATTAATAAATATGCGTTTAGTTTTTTTAGCTGCACACTCTTTAATAATTTCTTTACAATTTAAATTGTCTAAACTGTTGCTTTCTATAGACAATACTGATAGCGCGTCTAACTTAGGTTGTCTCATTGATGATCGCAAATAATTTTTTATGCGCTTTAGAGTAGAGAAGGATCTTTCAGATGAAGCATTGGATAACGGAACGGTCAAATATATTTCTAACAGAGTTACTATGTTTGGGAAAGTGGACCTAACATGTTATACAGCCTACCATGCGAATGCGGCAGAGCATACATAGGGGAGAGCAGTAGACCACTCAAAGTGAGAACTCTGGAACATAAGAACAACGTCCGTAAGGGCGAAACAGAAAAATCAAGAATCGCCGAACATGTCTGAAACGAATGTATGTTATCCAATTGGATAACATACAGATAGTGCAAAGGACGAGAACACAACTCGTCGGAAACTCAACACATACATCGCACTAGCAGAAAATCCAATAAGCCAAGCTAGTGCGGAAATGAAACTCATATGGATTCCAATAATGCGCGAAGAGCTTAAGCGCAATACACCTGCGCAAGAAGTTACGGCGCAACATCCGCAATAAACTTCTGCGCAACCACGAAAAAGATTATTGTATATATAAGTTCTAAAAAATAATTATTGGATTACTCAGTGGCTCAGCGGTAAATGTGTCAGACTAGTAAGTGAAAGGTACCAAGCTCGAACCTGAGAGTAGTTAAGTGATTGGGAAAAAATTATATATAACATATGAATTCGATTCAAGTGCGAGAACAGTCCTTCTCAGTACTAAGCCTGATGATGGAAGCAGAGTCCGCTTCCGAAATGTCGCACTCAAAAAGCAAAAAATGTGGAAATAGGCCGATCAACTCAACTAATGTTATGCTTGTTCAAATTTCTCAAACATGTCTGCCGTATTTGTATTATAACAGAAACTGAAGTTTTACAAAGGTTAAATATATGTCTTGAAGTGGAAGGTGACCACAGAAAATTTTTATTAATATCTTTATTTTTATTCTTGTTTATAATATATTGTTTTTGACTTGTTTGAATACCATGAACCACATCAACAAGATTTTTTACTAAAGTGAAATTGATATCCATCGCATAAATATTCGAACATTAAAAACCTTATTGGATCCTCCGTAATTTATTTTTCTGAAATGATTGGCTTTTTTTATTGGTGTAGCCAAGTTTGGCATAAGTTTTTAATTGGAATGTTACTGGATGGGGAGTGGAGTGTTTAGGGTGGCGCCATATTTGTAAGGATAATTTGGTTCCTCCATCATACGACCGAAACGTTTTTGAGCGTTTTATGATACCTGTTATATTAAACAAATACAGTCTATTAAAAATTTTCAAATAGACGCTCTGTATACAGGATTGCCAATTAGTGCATGGATGGAAGGTAACAGCTTTATTTGACTAGATAGAAAGAAAATTAAATACAAAGATACAGGGTGATAACATTATGCGAATTGTTTCGAAAATTTTAAATAAACACCCTGTATATTATGCAGTGTCTCGATAGCGGTTTAGAATGGTTTTCCAATGGTTCCCTTATTTGCTGGGCTTAATTTTATAGTATTTCTGTAATTAAGTCAAATAAAAATTTGTAATTTTTAAATAAGAACGTCTCATGAACGTAATTTTTATGAATATTTTCTGATTCTCCACCTTATTACTATTATAGTTGAAAGATTTGATAACTCTTTGTATAACCTTTCAAATTATACGATATTTTCTAGTTTTCATTTTCGTGTTTTTCTAATTAATTTCCGTTAAACAAAATATTCAGCTTTAGGATTGCATGTAACCACAAGAGGCTTTCACTTTGACATAAGCTAAAAGAACACAAAAACACATAAATTGCTTGTCAATTTTGTTGTGATTGAATCTGGAACTTGACATTGTCTTGTATTCAATGAAGTGTGTTACGTGTTTAAGTGCGTTAATATTTTTTTGACGAAAAATTAATTATCTACCAGAAGACCTGATAAATATGATTTTTATTTTGGGAGAGTGCCATGTAAATAGGTAGCAGAATTTATAACACAAGGTATCCAAATAATGGAAGACATCCGAAACAGGAACCATTTGCAAGGAACGTCTTAGACGAACTGGAAATGTTACATATGAAATACATGAAAGAAGAAAAACCGTAGTAATTGGAGAGGGTGAGTTCTGTGTCATGACAGCACTAGTTGAATATTCTAATATTAGCAGAAGTGAATTAAGCAATAACTTGGAAATCCGTCGAACATCTAGAAAACATAAGGTCGATCCTTATCACATCCAATTTCCTCAAGGATAAACATTATGGTAAAGAAAATGTGCCATCGAATACAAAATCAGGTTGGTGAGCATGTCCTAGAAAATTAATATTTTCTGATGAGGTTACCTTTCACAAAAACGTACACAATTTCCATTATGCAGCTCATAACTATTTGGACATTTACGAAATGGTCCACCCAACATTGTCCAAAAATGTAGTTCCAGCAAGACGTTTTGCCAGAAACGTTAATGTTTAAATCAACATTTTCCAGAAAGTTATATAGATGGGACACGGGGTGCGTGAAAACACGAATTCGCAATGTGTTTGCCTCGATTACACCGGTAACGCTATGAAAGTAACATACTCTTTTACAAAATCTATTGAAAAGTGTTTAGGAAATCATGGGAGACATTTTGAACAGTTGTTACAATAGCTGAGTATTAAGTTTATGTTACGGTTTATTTAAACGATCTTGCAGTTATCAAATAGTTAACCTCTATAATAAAATACCACTTGACTGTAAAGTCCTATCGGAAAATAATTTTGGGAAAAAACTAAAAATACACTATCATAATATATCAATATTATTAATGGATACGAACAGTAACTTTTTTATTCTTTGTTTTGTTTATGTAAGAAGGCCACTTTCTATAATTAATATTTATATTAATATTATAAGTGGGTTAGGTGATAGAGCAGCAAGTGGCTATTTGTTTCCACATCTGAACCACTTTACTTCAATTCAACAGAAAGAAATTATCTTGAATAAAGGCAAATTATTTAGTTATTTTGTTTTTGCAGATAATTTTCAGTTGTTTATTACTATTTTATAAAGAGCGATCAAACTCTGCAACAGCAATAACAATAAAAACAATAATAATGTACAGAATTAGAAAATATTCATAAAAGTTACATTCATGAGACGTTATTATTAAAAAATAACCAATTTTATCATTTTGACTTATTTATAGAAAGCCTAATACAAAAAAATTATGGAAAATAACATTTTGCATAATGTTAACACCCTGTATAGCATAACGAAACATGACTAAAGTATTAGGGTAAAATTATACCTGAGGACTGTGGAATTGTAGTTTGATATTCACCCCTCTTCGCGCAGCGCAAGACCAATCTTTATGAATTAATAATTAAAGCACTACTTAATAGATTGCCTTCATTTTAAGGTAAATGCTAAAGTACACCTTTGCTTAGAGGTTGATGCCGATTTCATCACTTTCTATTATTATTTTTTTTTCAAAGGTTATTAGAATTTTTATGATACATAACAATATATAGTAGTAGTACCCCGACACTTGCCCCACTCCTTTTTTTTACGTCACAAGCCCCGCCCCTTTCACTTTTTTATATGCCCACGTGGGGGACCGGATTTTCCACCCTTATTTTTACACGCTTACGTGTGAGACCGCATTTTCAACCCTTATTTTTTATATACCTCGTGTGAGACCGGATTTTCCACCCTTATTTTTACACGGTTACGTGTAGGACGTGTATTTTCACCCCTATTTTTTGTACATCCACGTGTGAGACCGTGTTTTCAACCCTAATTTTTTACACATCCACGTGCGAGACCGTATTTTTCATCCCTACTTATTTTTTATGGTTTCTTTTCGGATGCCTTTTTCAACCCTAATTTTTTACACACCCACGTGTGAGACCATATTTTCAACCCTTTCTTTTCGGAGGTCCTTTTCAACCTCTGCTGAATTTTAACCCTTAATTATTTTTTATTAGCTTACTTGGGGCGTATTTTTGAACCCTCTGCATCCCTAATTAAGGTCTTTTTGTAGCTGCTAACGCGAGATGTGTATTTTTAGGGTTAGCGTTGAGCTGGGGGCTTATTGTGGGGATTGAACTGGGGCTTGGCTTGGCTTAGGGCTGTATTTTAGGGTTAAGGGCTGAACTGGGGCTTGGTTTGGCTTAGGGTTGTATTTTAGGGCAGGGGCTGGAGCTGTGTTTAGAGTTAGGGTTATTTTTATGGTAATTATCTTGTAGATCGTTTTTCTTGTTGTGCCAGCTCGGGCATTGGATCTGTAATTAGGTCTTTTCAATGATTTAATTTGACCCGCAGGCCATAAAAATGTATATTTGAGTTGACGTGCATTCATTATGCTAAGAAAAAATTTTATTAAAAAATATTTCAATTAATACATTAATACGAGATTACAATAGCATACTTATTTTACCTTGAGAAACAGTATTGAGCATGTTATATATGTAATTTTAACGGAATTTATACAAACTTTTTCAGTACCATTATTAACAGGTATTAATGTTTACCTAATACTATAATTCTGATATGGATGGTTGTTTCAAATGTAATTTGTAATAGGAAATTTATTATAAACGAATTAGCTTTAAATTGTTTTTAAATTTCACTTGTATGTTATAACCTTCTACAGGTAATTAAGACGACCTTCACTGCATACTTTAACAAACGACCTTTCAATAGTTAATAGTTATTAATACGAAGCGTAAATAATTTATATGGTTATTACCGTAAATAAATGCGAGCTACTAAGCAATGGTGATATAGACTATTGAAAGGTCGTTTGTTAAAGCATGGTGAAGGTTGTTTAAACAACCTTGTATTATACACATACAGATGATATTTCAAAAATATTTGTATATTCAACATTTATATTACAATCTACATACAGAATAAAAAGTGTCAGCTGATTAAGATGTATTTTGTTAATAGGTATAGACGATCGATAGATTTAATATTTTATTAGGTTTGTTTGACATAACAGTTAGAATATACCGCTATATTTCTCGTTGTTAGTAAGAGTTGTATAATCAATATAAATTTGAAATATTACATTTGCTTTAATTTACATCGTGCTGATTTTCTTTAAGGGTAATGAATTGTTTACAAAAAGGTAAAATGTACGATTTCGTAAAACGAAAAATTCAATATACAATTCACGTGCAAGTGATGTTTCGAAAAATATTTAAAATATATTTTGGATTAATTATCACCCTATGCTATTTATTTCAGATTTAAGCTAAATTTTACACAAGGTCTCTCAGAAATAACTCCATTAAAGAAGGTCTTTTATCAGCGAGAGCTGTTTAAGGATGATAGACAAACACATTGTGGCTGAATGGATAAAATATCTAGCACAAATAAAACAAGCTACGTCTGACTTCCAAGAGTTTTGCATTAAAGCTAATAAGGTACCCGCTGTAAAGAAACCATGCGTAAATCTACAGTGAGAGATTTACTCGAAGATGCAGGTAACCTTTAGGCATTGTGCGAATATAGTTCTGTAATAGAAACTGACATGCGCGTCTCTCTCTCTCTCTCTCTCTCTCGCACTTCTCTCGCTTATCTCACTTCACTCAATCACAAGCACGGACACAAGCTTAAGCCCTCAAACGCAAAAACACTCAAACATACAAATACGAAAATCTGCAAACACACGAAACGAAAAACGAAAACACGTAAACACACCAAACGAAAAAAACCCGAAACATGCAAACACACAGACACACAAAATGGAAACACGGAAAATGACCGGCACGAAAAACGAAAACCAAGATTTCGCTAACACAAGAAATCGGTAGCACGAAAAACGCGAACCAGAATTTTACAAACACGAAAAACGAAAACAGAGTTGTAGTATGAATCAGGATAGGGTATTGAAGTCTATAAATAAAATAATTCTCTCTGTTTATCTGTTTTATTCCTTATATCCAAAGGGGAGAGTATCAAAATTCTCAATTCTCCGTCGCTTAGAGTAACTTATCCTATACTGTTTAGATTCTGGCCTACTTAATACATTATAACTACTATCTCTAACAATTTTTCTGTCATTGTATACAAACAAAGAGTCTTTACTATTGCTAAGCACCATATCTTTCATCGCTTCAAAGTTTATTACGCGGGAGTTCTTATAATTTAAGGTAATGCCTTTTACTTTACACACGGATTTAATTGTTTTGTCACTGGTAGAAAACACATTATAACTATAGTTTTTGGGTCCAGCACTAACAAATTCGGCTATATAACTTCCTCCACCGTACGCCTCCAGCTCGTCGGTCATTTGGCCAAGGAAATCCCCACATGCAGGGCTCCAGTCGCCGGGTTTTGCGACAGATATCACACTGTCTGTGTCGTAATACAGAACACGTCGGTCTAGTTTCTCTAAGTAACTGTATAGCTCTAAACGGGCATGAGCAGTCGTGTATGCGGCTATGGATACATTAATTGTTTTTTGTGGCTCACCCTCTCCCTCCGGTCTATCCCAATTCACCATTACAACGTTATCGTTAATAGGTATTATGGATTGTACCTGAACCAATGGATCTGTGAGTAATTTGAAAAAGTCCTTTGGTTCAGATACAATACTGCACTGGGTTAAATTCTCGCGCTGACCAAACTTACCCCAAAAAGAATTCAGCATAAGTTTGGCCAGGTACCTTAAACCGGAGTTCTTCTTAATATTACTAGGGTCTAACCGAATCCCCTCTTTCTCATAATATTCAGTTATGTACTGAGTTTTCTCGGATTCTGACGTGCAATGGCTAGGCCATCCTGAACATTCCTGTTTTAGTTTCAGGAAATTATCTATGTATCCGCTAAATAACCCACCCTGTTTAGTTGCTCTGTCATACGTGGTTACCTCATATTCCCAAATTTCGAAAACATTTAAAACTTTATAGTTTTTAGAGATAGCCTTACGCAGTTCGTCAGCTACAAATGTTCCAACGAAACTGCGCTCGGGTTCACTATGTCTACATTCTCCTTGGTTTAGCTCAACGCCGCACGTCTTACACAACACAAACATCAACTTGCCATGCATTTTTAACGGTAAAACAGGGTGGTAGCGATTAGAGGTGGTAGTACTCTGCATTTAACTAAACCCTCCACCGTGTCTAATGAAATGTTCTTACATTCTAGCCCTACATGAATTTTCGGATGACCTATGGGATATTTACAGTATTTATTTACAAATGGGTATAATGAGCACACGTCGTAATACATTATTTTCTCGGTAATGCCGTCACATTCGTGATAAAGCTTACTAGCATTAGTGCGGCCTCCGTAAAACGCATCGCGTGGTTTAAGGGTTCATCATCCTGGTTGCCTAAATTCTGAATAAACGTTCTCAATTCATCATTAGCAAGTATCTGTTTCTTAAAATCGCATTCGCATCTCCACAAGATTATACCCGTGCTCGCGTATAAATTGAGACCGCGCCACCGTATTCTCATTCCGTGCAAGCATAGAGGTGCTTACACCGAGTTTAGGGTCCATGTTGGCCTGATTGGGGAAACATTCATCGCAACCGTGCCAGTAACACCCAAGAAATTCAAAAACGGTGTTTGACTCTGCGCAATACCCGTCGACCTTAACACCTTCAGGTGTTCTAAACTCGCGAGATTTTCCTGCGTGCTGTATGGTTACTTGCTGAGAATGTTCCACCCAACGTAACCATTGTATTGCTATTTTGGATTGGTTGTCGGCACGTCTATAACCACCCTTAGGAATAAGTCCTATAGTGTTTTCTCTGAGGAAGCGTCTGCGAAACACTTTATTGCAAGCGCTAGCAATAGTGGTAGCCTCCTCGAACGGATCGACTTTATTCTGGGTCGTGAAGGTGGACCAGAAACTAATGCAACCTTTAACAAGGATCTTAACGTCCATCAGGCAGTATCTCTCAATCTCCTCACTCATCTTAAAAACATAATTACTCTGGGCCGTGTGCCAATCTAAAAGTTTTTGTCGATCACCAGCCGACATCTGATCTGCACAATAATATTCCAGTGCTGGCAATGGACCCTCGTAATTCTGGTTCTTGGATGTATTGAAGAGATATGGAAATAACCCTTGGACTCGGGGAAATTGAAGGTTTTTGGAAATGCCGAGAGCGGTGACGGAATAAAATTAAGGGAGTCAATGAATCTAATATCACCACACTGAATAGAAATTAGTTTTAAGCCGTTGCAGATGACATTAGGTCTCCACTGATTATTATTAGTTAACATGCATCTGAGCACAAAACACCCATCGTACCCCTTCATGTTATGTGCGATGCATGTAACTTTAAATTTTCTTGCTCTCTCGGCAACATATGATAAAAAAGATTCAACTGGGTTTTCCCTGAAAATGTGCACTCTTTCACCACACTTTGAGCACTGCTCATCTAAATTGTCAGCATGTTTGATACAGACAGAGCAAACATTCGCGGCCACGCATAGATTGGGCTCATGCAGAAACCTATCATTCGTACCCTCACACACTTTTCTTGCATACACTCCAAATCGTAAAAGATAAACATAGATGGTTTACCATTACCGCTGTCACGTCGTGCCTTGTTAACGGCCATGTAGCAAAGATGACCGATAGGTTTTTCGCTCATGCATGTGGGGCAGCGACTGTATCCGCATCTATGTTTACCCTTTACTTCAGTTGTTTTAAGACATTTTAAACATCTGCGCAGTTTTCACATATTTTAGCGTCCTTGTGGTTTTAAGACAATCCTGTCCGTAAAAATCTCTTGCAATCATTACAAACAATTTTTTGGTTTTCAATAGAACAAGGTGGTTTTTGATGACACGCCTGGCACTGGTACATACATTTTACATGCTCTTTCTTGTTATTATACCGTTTTCTACATTGTTCGCAGTAATAACCGCAAGTAAATGCCGACGTGAGACTAGTAATTACGTTATAATGCTCGCCTTCTAATATTAAATTTAAAACTACTCTAGCTGGTTCCCTAGGGCCCTCAAAATAAACAGAATCACCTATACGCGAATTATAAACTACAATGGTATATGAATCTAAATGATTTTGAAATGCTTGGATGTGCTCGTAACTACCACCCTGGCTAAGATCTACACCGCTGTCTTGGCAAAGTTGCGTAGCTCGTTCTTGAAGTAAAGGACAACCCATTTCCATACAGTGGCGCATGGGGTCGTTACTTCTAAACGCGATAGCTATGACTAGAGCGCGAGCTAAACAATTATTTTCGTTAATTGTAGATGGTACAACAATAAACCCCTTGGTTTTCGCTTACAGAAATCTGCAAATTTTAGTCCTGTCAAGTTTTTGCGCCCATAGCCTACAGGCACCGACACTCTATCAACGTTTAAAACTAATAAGTCACTCGAGAAAAAACTAGCGTTGCTCTGCATTACCTTTTCCAGCAGCGACATTATCACTTTCACCGACAACTGGTCCACTCTTCTGAACGAAATGCCTATTGGTTTATCGGGGAAGTTCCGGTTCCTTAATGTTATTCCAGCACGGTCTGAAGGAGCCGCATCCTTCACTATGTATGAGTACAGTTCCTCAAAGGCGCTCTGTAAATATGTGTGTTAGATAAATTTTTAGTAAAATGGTATATTTTACCTGTAGCCACGTTAAGGGATTATCCTTGCACGTATCGTCATTGAAGTTAAACCGTAGCGTTTTACACGTTGTATTGAATTTTTTAATAAATTTAGTGTTTGATTCCCCCAGTATATTAATATGATTGAACCCTGAGGATGGCCCTGCTTGCTGCTGTGAGCCCGAGCCCGATTGATCCTGTAATGTACTCATTCAGTAAGTGCGACAATAGAAAATTAAAAAAGACATACCGTTATCAAATCCTCCACAGCGGAAGTTTCCATAATCTCATCAAACACCTCCTCTAGATTTATCTGAGCAGGTCTATAAAAAATAATAATTAAAAATCTTAAAATAAAAACAAGTATATACTTACATTCCACCCGCTTGTTGTACAGCCTCCACAAAATCATTATAAACATCCACCGAATCGATAGTGTCATTTTCACACAACATTTTATAAGTGATAATATTATATGCGTTTTTCAAACCCAGGTCGGTTAACACACCAGCACTGAATAAGTTCAAAATATGATTAACTGAGAAAGATTCCATAGCTATGCTCTTCAAAACAGAACTAAATTAACCAAACCCTGGTGGACGTTTTTATAGTATTTTACAGGGTCAAAGGTCAAATTAAGCCATTAAAATTCACAAGGATAACTTCAAGGTTATCTACAAAACCTATGACTAACTAACTTCAAGGCCGTCTTCAAAAGCAGAACTTACAGCTAACTTCAAGGCCGTCTTCAAAACTTATAAATAACTAACTTCAAGGCCAACTTGTCTCTCATAGGTGTTTCTCAAGGTAGAATAAGTATGCTGTTGTAATGTCGTATTAATTTATTAATTGAAATATCTTTAATAACATTTTCTTAGCATACACCAATACACTCAAATGTACATTTTATAGTCCGAGGTCACGCGCAAGGCTTGTTTCAAGGTTAACTTCAAACAGGATTTACAGCTAACTTCAAGGTCGTCTTCAAAACCAATGACTAACTAACTTCAAGGCCAACTTGTTTCTCTAGGTAAAATAAGCATGATGTTTATCTTTTAACAAAAGACTTATTGTTTAAGGTGAAGTTAGGTAATAACATAATTTGTACATACGACGCAAAAATTGGCATTAAAAGAAATGTAATAATCTTAATTTTTATTTTAGCTAAGCGAATTATTATTCATTACGGTATAAACACTTATTGTTAAACTAGGGCAGGCGTTTAACGTCCTTGGAAAAATAATTTTAACTATACCCGTATAAAATCTGAAATATAACAATAAAAAATGTATTTAAAGATTACTATCAAAGTCTATTCAGCCCTGTGTGATTCTCATAATTAAGTTTTAAATCAAAGGTGTTAATCATCTTGTTAATATCAAGGGCGTTGCCTTCTTTTAATTGTATGATTCATTTACAGAAGTCCACTAGATAAACATTTCGAAATACTACCTGGTGTGTTTTAATGACCTTGCAATTAGGAACAGCTGATAATTCCATTAAAATGAAACGTTTATAACTTTACATGAGTTCAAGGTGAATAAAATGCAGTACAATGATTATATAAACTAGTGAAGGTCGTTATTATTTCGTGTATAAGTTGAAGTTATGTAAGTAGAAGGTTACAACCGGTAATTAAAAAAAAAGAGAGTGTAAAAACAATTTAAAGCTAATTCGTTTATAATAAATTTCCTATTACAAATTACATTTGAAACAACCATCCATATCAGAATTATAGTATTAGGTAAACATTAATACCTGTTAATAATGGTACTGAAAAAGTTTGTATAAATTCCGTTAAAATTACATATATAACATGCTCAATACTGTTTCTCAAGGTAAAATAAGTATGCTATTGTAATCTCGTATTAATGTATTAATTGAAATATTTTTTAATAAAATTTTTTCTTAGCATAATGAATGCACGTCAACTCAAATATACATTTTTATGGCCTGCGGGTCAAATTAAATCATTGAAAAGACCTAATTACAGATCCAATGCCCGAGCTGGCACAACAAGAAAAACGATCTACAAGATAATTACCATAAAATAACCTAACTCTAAACACAGCTCCAGCCCTGCCTAAAATACAACCCTAAGCCAAACCAAGCCCCAGTTCAGCCCTTAACCCTAAAATACAGCCCTAAGCCAAGCCAAGCCCCAGTTCAATCCCACAATAAGCCCCAGCTCAACGCTAACCCTAAAAATACACATCTCGCGTTAGCACTACAAAAGACCTTAATTAGGGATGCAGAGGGTTCAAAAATACGCCCCAAGTAAGCTAATAAAAATAATTAAGGGTTAAAATTCAGCAGAGGTTGAAAAGGACCTCCGAAAAGAAAGGGTTGAAAATATGGTCTCACACGTGGGTGTGTAAAAATTAGGGTTGAAAAGGCATCCGAAAAGAAACCATAAAAATAAGTAGGGATGAAAATACGGTCTCGCACGTGGATGTGTAAAAATTAGGGTTGAAAACACGGTCTCACACGTGGATGTACAAAAATAGGTGAAAATACACGTCCTACACGTAACCGTGTAAAAATAAGGGTGGAAAATCCGGTCTCACACGAGGTATATAAAAAATAAGGGTTGAAAATGCGGTCTCACACGTAAGCGTGTAAAAATAAGGGTGGAAAATCCGGTCCCCCACGTGGGCATATAAAAAAGTGAAAGGGGCGGGGCTTGTGACGTAAAAAAAAGGAGTGGGGCAAGTGTCGGGGTACTACTTATAGTATTTACAATACGTATTACAAGATATAATATTGTACAGGGTGGCCAACTAAGAATGCGAGATGCTGTATCTGGGAAACTATCCATCGTAGAGGCTTGCGGAAAAAAAAGTTATTACTAAAATGGCCAATACAAAAACCTGGAAAATATTTTCATGTTTCTGAAATGGCCGCTAGGGGGCGTAACTGCAATCTTGAATCTAAAAAAGTGATGTGAACTCTGCTATATTAACCTAATAAAAAAATAACTGATCTTGGAAGTCGAGGATAATCTGAACTTTTTTTGTTTGTAACTTTTTGACGCATCTATAAAAATAAAGTGGTGGGGGGTATTCAAAGGTTTCCTTAAGTCACCCCCGTATCTTCGAAACGGCTAATCCGATTTTAACAAACTTGGGCGCGTTGAAAAGAGCTTTTCTTGGGCTACAAATGTTAAAATAATTTGTTAGTTTCACATGCTACTCGCTAGAGGGCTTTGTTCGACATTCCGACAGAAACGGTTAATTTTCGCAAAAAAATTAAATGAATTGGTATGTCTTTTTTTCATGAACAAGTAGCTAAACGATGCCTAAACAAGCTCGCGAAAACCGCATCTCGATATTTTATTCCTAACCTAAAATATCGGCTAAAGAAAACTTTATGCGAAAATACCTTAAATTTTTATTTTTTTATATTTTTCTGGAATTGTTTCTATTATGTAAGTTATGGCCCTAAAAAGGACCGATTTAAGGGAGGAAGGTTTTTAATGCCCCCGTAAATGCTCGAAATGCTGACCATCACTCTGTGCATTGCGATTTTAAATGTTTGTAAATTTATACACCAGAATAAAATCACCCTTTTTGAAATTACTACGGGCAAGTAACCAATGCTAAAAGTTATTTATACGAAAAGCCTATTTTTTGTTTGTTTAAATGCATATTCTCTGTAGAGTATATACGAAAAATACAATTAATAGACGCAGGCAATGGAAACAGATACCTAAACAAAACATACATGATCCTCAAATTGTCAATAGTTGTCAATACTTTCGCGTTACTTTGAGCAATTTTTGTGCTTTCAAAATGCGTTTTACGAATAATGAAGCTGTTGGTATGCTTGCGGTTTATTTTGAATGTCTTCAGAATGCCGCAGTAGCTAAAAGAGTTTACGCGGCTGGATATCCAAATCGGCGTCCTTGCGATGTAAGAGTTTTTACCCGATTAGTGGCGAGCTTACGAGCCAATGATAGTTTTCGGCCTACGTTTCAACGGCAAAGAATTGGAAGAACACAAGAAAATATTAATCGTGTACTGGGCTATATTGAAGGAAATCATCATGTTAGCGCAAGAGCATTATCTACTGAGTTGGGCATATCACGGACAACGGTTCAAAATATTTTGAAGGACCATAGGTAAGTTCTAATGGCCATCAAAATATATAGGTATTCGTTTAAACTTTTTTTAATTACTTTAAGAATGCACCCATACCATGTCGTTTTGCATCAGGCCTTGAAAGAGGAAGATTTTGATTGAAGGTTAGACTATTGCCATTGGATGTTAGCATGATACGCGAAAATAAAGAATTCTTATTTCAAATTCTTTGGACCGATGCAGCCACCTTCAGTAGTGACGGGAGAGTCAGTCTGTACAATATGCATTATTGGTCTGCAGAAAATTCCCATTGGTTGCGTGAAGTTCAGCGCCAAGGACGTTGGAGTTTAAATGTACGGTGTGGCATACTGGGAGGCAGAATTATTGGGTCATACTTTTGCGAGCAACCCCTAAATGGAAATGTATTTCTTGACTTTTTGGCCAATCAATTACCGTTGTTGTTGGAAGATGTGCCTCTGGAAATAAGGCAACAATTGTTTTTGCAGTTGGATGGTTGCCCAGCACATTTTGCTATTAATGTGCGATAGCATATTAATGCAGTATTTCAACAGCGGTGGATTGGAAGAGGAAGTCTGTTTCCATGGCCTCCGCGATCGCCAGACTTAACTTGCCTGATTTTTATTTATGGGGGCGCTTAAAGGACATCGTGTTTCGGATTCAACCTACTACTAGAAAAGATATGAAAAACCGGATTCGTAACGTAATACGTAACATACCGAGAGCCGAAATTGAAGCTGCAGTTTTGTTTAGTCATGAGAGGCTTTAGCAATGCATAGACCGTGATGGTCAGCATTTCGAGCATTTACGGGGGCATTAAAAACCTTCCTCCTGCGAGATGCGGTTTTCGCGAGCTTGTTTAGGCATCATTTAGCTACTTGTTCATGAAAAAAAAGTCATACCAATGTATTTAATTTTTTTGCGAAAATTAACCGTTTCTGTCGGAATGTCGAACAAAGCCCTCTTGCGAGGACATGTGAAACTACCAAAACTTTTAACATTTGTAGCTCAAGAAAAGCAGTTCACAGAAACATCACTTTAGATTCAAGATTTGAGTTACGCCCCCTAGCGGCCATTTCAGAAACATGAAAATATTTTCCAGGTTTTTGTATTGGCCGTTTTAGTAATAACTTTTTTTTCCGCAAGCCTCTACAATGAATAGTTTCCCAGATACAGTACCTCGCATTCTTAGTTGGCCACCCTATACAATAAAATAAAATAAGTAATAATGTATTGTGTATTGTTGGTGGTGCGCTGCTCAGGATTCTTCATCCTCTTCAGCGCCTGGATTGCGTGGTTGTTGGTATTCGTGATTGTGTGGTATGCCTGTTGACATCTTAATGTTGATATTTGTGGTATTTCCAAAAAAAGCGTTGTAGTGGTTGGTGATGCTGTTGGTGGTGTTTGTTGTGTGGACTGTCCTGTTGTCGTCTGGTTGTGGCTGATGCTGTCCTGCGTATTTGAAATAAATAGAAACATGTGTTAGTTGTGTCAATACATTATCGGTGTTACAGAACAAAATTAATAAATTGTCGATACTGTATACTTAGTTAAGGCACTAGATTACCCGAAAAGGGCAACCAACCCTAAAACGTGCGTGAGGATCACTCCCCACAGGTCCATCGCAGTTTGCGCCTGAACGAGCGCCATTGCCACCGTAAGGATGACAGGTAGGGCCTTCTCCATATCGAGACCTCCGATAAGGCCCAATATGGCGTCGAACCCTAAGCCGGGTTGGGCAGACGGGGTAACGACAGCGGCGGGAGCCGTTCTCGGTGCTTCCGCCTTATCACCCTTGCCTGCTGTCGCTCGGGCGTAACTGACGTCGGTCAGTGTTGAAGAAGGCGCCGTCCGCGGCGGTGTCCTCTTCGGTCGCTGTGGTACTTCCTTGTTCTTCCGTTGTGGAGGCCGAGGAACTTCTGGCAGCTCCTGTAGCTAGCGGGTGGTCTCCACCGCAGTTAACACACTTAGCCCGGTATGTACGGGGTTTCGTGCATTCACTGGAGTGGTGATCTCCACACAGCTCCACACTTTACACAGCGTGCTGCCGCCCTGCAGGAACGCTATGCATAACGTAAACCTTGACACCGGTGACACTACCCGATGCCAGATTTCCGCCGATAATCCTCTTCAGTCACACGGAGGCGGGCGACGTGCTTCACCTCCCGGATCTTCTTGTTGTCTTCCTCGGTCGGCAACTCTACCATCACGAGGGTGATCGGGCGTCTTTGCTGCTTCATCCTCATCAGCCTGTCTCTGTCCTGGAGTGAGGCAGGCTGAATCTGTATTCGCTCGCTGAAGGCCTTGGCTTTCGTGAAGGTGATCCGTTGTCGGTCCATTTCTCGGGAGAACGCGACCCGGTTCTCCTTCTGACGAAAGATTACCGGAGGCACTTTCTATTATTTAAAAACCGTATAATAAAGGCAAATTCCACACTTGTTAAATCCCTTATTCTAAGCGTTATACGCAATACATTTACAGGAAGCTGTACATTAAAACCAATAAATACGGAAACATCAGCTTTTTCTTAATTTATGTAATTGCAACCAAAAGATATTTCGTAGGATAACGTAACGTAACAGGGCAAGAGAATTCAAGGCGCGGCCTTGTGTCGCTTCTACTAAGAAATCTCAATTTATGCAAGGTCCTGCATCTTAGCTCCCGTCTTCTGCTACATCTAAATGATTTATGTTAAAAAAAATATTAAAATGAAGCAATAAAATGCTTGCTAGACAGCACATTTTAAAAATATTTTCACAAATACAGGGTGGCCATAAGTCTATGACAACATAAACTTATATATTTTTGAATGGAACACCCTATATATCATTCCAGATTTGAATTTTCCTCGCTTCGTACATTAACCTCAACAAAATTTCAGCATCCTATACCGAGTGCTTTCAAAAATACTACGATTTCTTTGTCTGAATTGACAGGTGTTGATCACTCTGTATCTTTCAAGAACAAATGAAATTAATTATTATTTATAGTAGGATATTTTATGTATATGATATATTTTATTTTTATACAGATGGCTACACGAAATACCGAAAGTCGTATATTTCTAGAAATGTTCAAACGTAACACCCTATATTTTTCATCGGCATGGGATAAATTATTTGCTACTCTATCAATTTTATTAAGCATTCCCTATACCCAAACCCACCGTTTTTAGTTAAATTCGTCTTTATCCCAAACTACCCGTTATTAATCAAAACTGGGCGTGAAAGTTATATCTTTTAAAGGGAACACCTGTATATGTTATTTCTATTGAGTGCGGAATAAAGTACGTAACATATGTTATGTTTGTAATTATGCTGATACGTTTCAAAGTTTCAAAATTTTCATCAAAAGCTGTTATTCGACATAAATTTCTAATATTAATAATACCATTTACAACAAATTTTAATGTTTAAATGATATTTTTTATAATCGGACTAGTATCTTTTTTTTTAATACGCTCTTCTACTGCATTAAAATACGTTAAACATGAAGCGTAAATTAAGATGAGTAAAAAAAACTACCGTTATCATGCTTTCTTGGGAAAAATAAGATAAGGTATCTAATAGCTGGTCATGGAAAAAATGCGTGGTAACTGTCAAATAATAAACATTAACGTTTTAATTTATGTATCAACTATAAGTTTTGTACATTATTAGTTACGCATTGCTAAATATTATTATCTATTTATTTACTATTTTTTGCAGTAATTATTCATTTAAGTGGTTTTTGTGATAAAAGTACTTCTTGTGATGGAGTACCAGAAATATGAGCTCGTAGATATGTTTTTTTATACTAGACAAGCAAAGCCTGGAAAATTTATACAAACGGGACATGTAACCAGTTAAGAGTAGACCCGTTTGAAGTAAAGAAAATTAATTATCTGTTATGTTATCTGTTACCAAAAATCCTTCAGTTACTCAAAAAGCAATTAGTTCTGCTGTAGGTGTTAGTGAACCAAGCATTCAAAGGATTTTGAAGGATAACTGTTTTCATGCGTATCATATCCAGTGTATCAACAACTATTTGATATGGATTTGGAGCGACGTTTCGTATTTTGCAATTGGGCTCAACATAAAATTGATATAACTTACAACTTTTTAATAAGGTTTCGTTCTCGGATAAAGCCACATTCCACAAAAATGGATTTGTGAATCACCATAACTTCTACTATTATTCAGATCAGAACCGGAGTATTTTCAGGCAGGTTGATTATTAACACAAATGATCAATAAATGTTTGGGGCGAAATTATTCGACCTTATTTTTTTAACCGGTATTTGAATGGCGCTATGTATCTTGATTTTTTGCAATATCATTTGCAAAATCTATGTGCAAATTTGGCAATAACTGTGAGGAATGAAATGTGGCTGCCACACGATGGAGCCCCCGCCCATTGTTCTGTTCACGTCAGGGACCATCGTAATGCATTCTTTCCAAATCGTTGGATTGGCAGAAGAGGGCCGTTTAACTGGCCACCCCGATCCTCCGAGTTAACTAAATTTGATTTTGTTTTGTGGGGATATGTTAAAAAAATCTTTTACCAAGAGCCGCCTACTACACAAGAAAATATGCATTAAAGAATAAGGAACGCGTTTGAAAGTATTACGCCCGACATGTGAAGAAGGGTAGCAAAGTCGTTCCTCTTTCAGTTGTGCCTCTAAGAAAACGGAAGAAATAACGAACATAGATTTTAATTAAAAAATTTTGAAATACTAAATTGATATCAAAAACTATTTATACATACGTTTGTCACAATAATTTTGAAATAAAACTATTGATACGTTTGCTATGTCTAATTACAGCTTTTGAAGAATATCTGTGAAACTTTGAAACATATCAATATAATTACAAATATAAATGATAATGCGTACTTTATTCAGCACTCATAGGAATAAAATATATAGGTGTTCACTTTAAAAGATGTAACTTTCACGCCTAATTTTGATTAACAAAGGGTAGTTTCGGATAAAGACGAATTTATCTAAAAAACTAATGGGTTTTGGTACAGGAAATGCTTAATAAAATTGATAGAGTAGCAAATAAGCTATCCCATGCCGATGAAAAATATAGGGTGTTCCGTTTGAATATTTCTAGAAAATCAACGATTGTCGTTTTGGACCATACTGTATGACATCCAATATTCCGTGTAGCCATGTGAATAAAAATAAAATAGACCATATACATAAAATATACTACTGTAAGTAATAATTAATTTCGTTTGTTCTTGAAAGATACAGAGTGGTCAAACCATGTCCATTCAGACAAAGAAAGGTCATATCTTTGAAAGTACTCGCTATAAGATGCTGAAATTTTGTTGACGTAATGTACGAAGCGAGAATTAAATATATATATATATATATATATATATATATATATATATATATATACAGCGTGTTCAGCGAGGAATGGGACAGTGTAATATCTCGAGAGCGGATGAAGATTTTTAAATTATGAAAATATTTTTGTAAATATCTTCCAAGGGCGCAAATTTGTTGGCATAAAGATTTGAATCAACGCCCATCACCGCCAGGTGGCGTTATCTTACTTCAATTTTTTTAATGCAATGCCCTATTTTTTATTTCATTTTTGGATTCTATGACATATTTGTGATGACTTTTACTAAGACTCCTACCAACCTATCTTTTGTAGTTTCTGAGAAAAAAAATAATTTTTGGAATTTTATTAATTGAAAGCATACAAATTAAATTAAATGTTCAAATGTTGCTCCATCATTTTCTACACACGTTTGATAACGCCTAATTAATGTAACACTAGCTGCCGCTCTTAAAGTTTCTCGTGGTATGTTTGCACAAGCAATTCTAATTTTGTTTTGTAACTCCTCTACATCTCTAGAAGGTGTTTCATACACTACATTCTTTAAATGTCCCCAAACAAAGTAGTCTAAGGGACTAAGGTCAGGAGAACGAGCTGGCCACATAATGGGACCATTTGTACCTATCCGTCGTTGCGGAAACACTCTACTTAGATAATTTCTCACTATTGTGCTATTGTGCGCCATCCTGTTGAAAGTACATCACTTGCCGCAGATTTACGTTTACATCTTCAAGCAAAGGAGGCAGTTGATTTTCAAGAAAATCCAAATAGCGTTGGCCTGTTAAGGTACCATTAAAAAAATATGGGCCAATCAATTTGTCATCTATCATTCCGCACCATACATTTATGTTCCATCTCACTTGGAAATTGGTTGCTCTTACCCAATGAGGATTTTCTGACGACCAGTAATGGGAATTGTGGCGATTAACGATTCCATTGTTTGAAAAATTACTTTCATCAGACCACACGATTCGACCTAGAAAATTAGGATCTTGCGCATAATGTTCCAAAAAAACTCCGGTGATAAAATTAAGTCTGCGATCTTGATCTCCTGCATGCAGTCCATGTACCAAATGAATTTTAAATGGTTTGTATTTATTAGATTTTAATATTTTATGGACAGAACCAACTGATACGGCACACTCTTCAGAAATAGATCTCACAGACACATGAGGATTATAAGCTACACATGCTAATACACCAACGGTGTGTGCTTCATCTGTTGCTGTCTTTGTGCGATTCTGCACTTACGGTGAGGAAAATGACCGGTTCCCCTCAAAATATTTGCTACACGAACAAATGTATTTTTTCCGGGATGGCGTCGATCGGGAAACCTGGCAGCATACAATACTTGTGCAGCCCTTGCATTTTTTCTACATACGCCATAAATTATTACCATATCAAAATATTCTTCGTTAGAAAACGTAAACATAATTATGGAATTTGAAGATGCACAGACGATTTTTAAAACTGAAACTGTAAACTGACAGAAACTTGACAGACACTTCATTAAGCGTTTGTTTTCATGGCATGATAAATGTTTCACATGATTCTTAATCAACGACTGTGATAAATTGGTCCCCCTTACAATTTAGTGTACAGCGTATCGCATTATTTCGGCGTTATCTGCATTATTTTTGTGGAAGAACAATCTTTTATCTTTCATTTGGTATAAAATTTGCTATTTTGTCTGTATCACTCAAATGTTATGAGCACTTCCTGAAATTACGTTTTGTGCTAAAATTCCAAGGATTACTTTTTCTCAGAAACTACAAAAGATAGGTTGGTAGGAGTCTTAATAAAAGTTATCACAAATATGTCATAGAATCCAAAATGAAATAAAAATAGGGCATTGCATTTAAAAATGAAGTGAGATAGCGCCACCTGGCGGTGATGGGCGTTGATTCAAATCTTTGTGCCAACAAATGTGCGCCCTTGGAAGATATTTACAAAAATGTTTTCATAATTTAAAATCTTCATCCGCTCTCGAGATATTTTTTTGTAATATAAATCATTATTAGATGTAGTAGACTAGGCACATTTTAATTTGCTGCAAGGATCCTCTCATTTATATTTTGTAGGTAAAATTTTTAAGTAGGAATCGGCCTAATAGTGTAAAATTTACAATGAAAAGTAAAATTTCATAAGAAAATTAAACTTTAAAACTATTTTTTTCAGATTACATAATAAATACATTTATACACAATCATCGCCTTCTTCTTTACGATCCTCCTCAATGACCTGAAAATTGTTATCATCATTATTGTCGTCGCCTAAACTTATAACTAACGGTTCTATACCAGCGTCTTCTAAATTTTCCTTTTCCCTGTTCATATCTTCGACTTTCTTAGCATGACCGACACAGTTATTCGAAACTTGCAAAGTTCCAAAACGTCCTTTATTTTGAACGTTGTGTTATCCTTTGCAACTCTATTTAATTTTATTAATTTCTAAAACTTTAAAACTATTTTTTTCAGATTACATAGTAAATACATTTATACACAATCATCGCCTCCTTCTTTACGATCCTCCTCAATGACCTGAAAATTGTTATCATCATCATTGTCGTCGCCTAAACTTATAACTAACGGTTCTATACCAGCGTCTTCTAAATTTTCCTTTTCCTTGTACATATCATCGACTTTCTTAGCATAACCGACACAGTTATTCCAAACTTGCAAAGTTCCAAAACGTCCTTTATTTTGAACGTTGTGTTATCCTTTGCAACTCTATTTTTGACATAAGCCCATAGCAATTCAATTGGATTAAATTCACAGTGGGCTACTGGAAGCCATAACATTTTAACACTCCTCGTAACTCTCTGACCACTGTAATTGTACATACTAGATAATTCCAAAAGTGAAACCCTCGTCATTTCGTTAAATCAATTAAATTGCTCTAGTAACGAAACTTTTCGTTTATTCAACCATTCAATTATATCTTGTTTTCGCCAGGCGGTTGTTGGATTTCTAAAATCTGGATCTATTATTATGTAATACGGTGCTTGATCTGGCACAAACACATGTTTATCGGAGATCACTCCCAAACATATCGTAACCATTCTTCATAATGCGGTTTCTTCATTTCCTCATTCTATTCAACCGAACCTTTTTTCCCAACGAAGCATTTGGTACAACCTGGTAAAAAGTCGTTTTCGTTGCCAATATCCAATATGATCACTCTTAGTCCAGATCCAGAAGGCCGTTTGATTGCCCCTCTGAATCCATTTGTTTCTTAAATTGTCCCTCGGTATTGATCAATGCGCAGTTTTCCACCCAACCATATTTTCTTGAATACTTTGCACCGCACCATGTTTCGTCAGTAAAAAAATGTTCTATCCCGTTTCTCTTTACCTTTTAATCGAGCATAAATATGCCGGACAGTCGTCTGTCAATGTTTGATGAAGCTCGACTATGGTTGGAAATCTTTTTTCCATATAAAAATTTAATATCCGTCTTCGTCACCCTTTAGAAAATCATCGATATCTACTTTCCGTCTATCACTTCTTGGCCTCACCCCTGGCACTACCAGTACTATTTGCCCCTTCTTCAATTGATGCCCTTACAACACTTCTTTCACTAATCCCCAAGAATTCCGCAGTATGCTTTGTAACTTGATTAAGAATAATTGCGTTTACGCCATTTTTTTTCGCTTCAAAGAAAGCGTTCACCTTTAGAACAATCTGTTTAAACTCGGCGGATATATGCTTTGGCATTTTTCTTTTTGGTAAGAAGCTGCTACGATATACGTATACACTCTTGTGTACACCCGGCCTCAATGAAAAAGCCCATCCTCGAAGTAGTTTTAAAAATGCACATAAATTTTTACATCACTTCAAATGCAATGGTAAGATTCAATTTTCCATAAGTGGGCATTATATTTTATTGTGAGATTTCCCAAAAAAACCTAAATTGAGATTTTTAGCGCTTCCGGTTTCTTAGAAAATCATATGGGATGTGTGTAAATTAAATAATGCCATCTTACTTATGGGGAATTTTATGTCAAATAACCAGTTTTTATTTTAGCATTTATAACGTTTTTCAATTCAATTCAAACATTTATCTTATCAAATTATCTAGGATGTAATCGAAATCAATCAATGTATAAGAATATATTTTCCTATTATTCTGGTATATTCGGCATATTTTATTTTTAAAATAACTACGATTATTGCACAAAGTTTAAGCCGGAAATTAAATAATTTGCAATACCATTCTAGTAATCACATGTAATTACTACAAGTAACAATAGTATTTAAAATTGCTTTGTGAAAATCTGGCATAAATAGGAGAACATATGATTATTAAATATTCAGTTCAGGATTTGGTAAAGTTTTAGTTTTGGAAACCTTTGCCAAATATTAGCGGGCAGCATGCGCCGAAGAATGCATTGAAAATGATGGATTTTATAGTAATTATTAAATTATGATTAGATAGTAGTATTTTGTTGTATGTGTTTCGTGCTTACCTTTAGGTAAATCGTTAACTCTGTTGCAATGCTAATAATAATAAATAATAAATGTAAAAGGTAGAAAGAAATCATTTTTTAAATGTAATTTCCATTTTTATCCTTGAAAAAAGAAAACGAATTTGGTAAGTTCAAGTGCCACTTTTATATTAATTCGATTTTTAACGATACTTTTATATTTAAATCACAATTAATGGGAAATTATACGCCAAATAATATGTTTTTATTTTATCAATAGGCCGCTTTTTAATTCAATTACATCCTTGATAATACGATTTCATAAATATACTTCTTTTGCTAGAAGTGTTTTGAATTAAAATGGAAAAAACAAGCACCGTGTTATCAGGGAAATAATGAAATCAAAACAATTTGGAATTGCATTGTTACTTGTATTTCTTCGAATCAGTCTAATTATATCCTAGATTAATTGATTTTTTATTTTTGTGCAACAATTTCATTAAAGTTAATTCATTTTAAGAATATCTTTATTACTCCTATGTCAATTTGACTTGAAGCTGTTTTAAACCATTATGACATTGACATTGAATTTATTATCTAATTTTATTACAATCCAATAAAAATAAGATCATTTGTTTGGTTTTATAAATACACATATATTCAAATTCGTTAAAAATATAAAAAATATAATTCTTCTTTTTATATAACAGATTTTCAAGTCAGTTTCGAATCAGGCATTGCGTATTTTCATAAGAATTCTTTCATTAACAAACTAGTTGTTTAAGAGAATATATGTATATATATATATATATATATATATATATATATATATATATATATATATATATATATATATATATATATATATATGTTTACCTGACTGTTACAATACGTTCTTGGTTATTGCTAACATTTAAAGGGTGTCCAAAATTTCAACATATGTATAAGATTGCAAGTTACATAAGTTCATAACAACATATAACTGAGTACATATGTGATTATACATCATTTTAATCATGGGTGTACAAGAGAATTTTCACATTAGTAGTTCACCTTCGGAATATATAAATTATGTATTTTCTTTAATATTGTTCATGATATCCATTTGGAAAAAGGAAATCCTGTTCTGCTAGTATGATCTGCTTCTGTTCTAAAACAAAAGAAAATAATTTGTATTAGATAACATGTAGGTGAAGTAAATTGTATGATTAAAGTTAATGAAAAAGACAATGTCAGAAAGATTCATATAACATGAAATTATGGATAGTGATACTGAACAATAATTATAAAAGTAACCTACATACTTGTGTTAAGAGGAAGTGTTGCAACACGAATTAACATTGTTGGTGCAAATTAACTGAATGTGATGAGAAAACAGGTTATGGCAATTTCGAACTCCGGTAGTGAGATAGAATATTACATTTTAGACTATCTTGGATTTAAAATTAGGGCCATAATTTTCCTGTGGACATTAGCATAAGTTAGATATAAGATTGAAGGGAATTTTGAGTAGAATCTAACGCTTATAATATTTTTAAAGATGTATCCTAGAATAACAAAGATGTTTGTAAATTTAATAAATTGTAAATTTCAGAAATATGATCAGCCAATCAGAATTAAGATTCAGGTTTGTTTGTATTGTGTGAAGTTCCAATCAAAATTGATGTTTAAGAAAAAATGATACTGTATTTGAAAATTTTTCTAATAACGCTGCTAACAAACTTGAAAGTGAAAACATGTTACTTTGTTAAGAGCATGTGATCAAGGTTAAGATTGTTAATTTAATAACATAACCTAAATCAAATAAAAACAAAACATTCGAAAATTTGAAACTACTTAAACAAAAGTGAGGTTATGGTAAATTACCTACTATACGTGAAATGTCAAATCGATAAACAAAAGAAATGTTAAATAATGTTTTCAATTTAACAAAATAAATTCAAGCCATACAAACCCAAATTTATTCATACCGTTCAGGAAAGAGACCCAGACGCAAGGTTAGAATTTTCTTTTTGGTTCCAAGGGCAAATAGAGAATGATGAATATTTTTCGAGAAGAATTCTTTATTCTGACAAATCCAGTTTTACATCAAATGGTATCATAAATTCGCAAAACTGTAGATGGTAGGCAATGAAAACCCTAACTTTAAGATCAAATGCCGTGATCAATATCCAATAACGTTTGGTGTGGAATTTAAAATGATGAAATTGTGGGACCAGTATTTTTTAGAGAAAATTTATATTCTGAGAGATATTTAAATATGCTTCAGACATATTTATCAAAGTATTTGGATAATCTTCCTCTGAGAACCAGAATCAACATGTTTTTCCAACAAGATGGCGCATCTATTCATTCAATGGTGGCGGTAACGTCATGGCTGGACCTAAAATTACCTAATCGCTGGATAGGAAGGTATTCCAACAATCCATGGCCTGCAAGATCGCCCGATATCACCCCAATGGACTTTTTCCTATGTGGATATTTAAAGAAGAAAGTTTATAAGCAGCGACCATTCAGGAATATTCAACATTTGGAAAATACAATATAAATTGTATTTGAATAGTAACCCCGCAAATGTTGAGAAATGTACATCAAGAAATGCACAAACGTACAATACTTTACATAGAGAACGGTGGGCACCACATTGAATGATAATGGTATAGGTAACTTTTTTTCACATTTTTGTTTTATGTTTGTGTTCCATTATCAATTAATGTAGGTTATTCCAATATTTTCTTCCTTGAAATTTGAAGATTCTTTTATTTATTATAACTCGAGGTTTCAGAAAGTTACATAAAGAATTATTCCAAAATGTTAAAATTTAAATGTTTTGACGTTCTTTATCATCCCCTCACATTTGCTAGATATAATCTTGAAGTTTTCCTCATTGGATACAAAAATTGAGGCATTTTTAGGGATAAATGTGAATAACCTAATTTGTCACTTATGGGGCAAATAAAACTTATGCCTTTTAGCGTATTGTTGTTCCATTAGAAAATAACTTACCTCGGAAATATTTTGTTTCCCGAAAAATACAGGGATGGTAAAAAAACAAAGAAAAAACACTGGAGACATTTTTTAGAGAAGCTGGCTGAAATTGCATATTTGATATAATTTTTCAATTCTAAACAACTTTTTAAAATGACATTTTTGTGTATTTTGAAAAATAAGAGTACTTTAGTCTTGGACCGCATTCACCTTTTTGAATCTCCCTCGTATAAGTCCATTTTAGGTTTGCGATCGAGCAGGCACTTTTATCAAGAATAAAAGTTTCTGAGAAATGAACAATATTCTATTTGTATCCAACTTTATGCCGGTCACTGTATATATATATATATATATATATATATATATATATATATATATATATATATATATATACTATGTCCTTACTTAATATAATGTTTTAGCTCACTGACAAATAATATATTGACTTAAATTGAAGGTACAAACATGTGTACAAGTTTTTAATTCACGCGCTATAGTGAATGCGTGCCATCTCTCCTAGATTAAACACGGTTGTGGTTTACTATCCTTATTCAATAAAAGCACATTTTTCAAAACCGCATACTCGTGTAATCATGGGTATATTTTAGAAAATATTTTTACATTTATATTATTTAGACAGTTTCATGTTATGACAAAAAAAGTTTAGTAACTTCACGTAGAGAGAATTGGTCATATTGGCGCTGTTTACAAGCAAATGAAAACAATGTGTTACAATTTCTTTTTGGTAGTAGGTTCAGAAGTAATTGAACTACCTAATTTTCGAATTTTATTGATTTGCATTGGAAAATAAAATACTTATGAAGGTTTAAAGTAGAGTGTGTTCAAAAATGATACGATTTATAATTCCTTTTGTAAATAAAGTTCAGTTTTAAAACTAATCCAATTAAACAGTTAGAATTTACACATTTTAACAACAATATATCAATTGTTAAATAGCACAAGTTTTAGGGCCTCACCAATTTTCTAAAATAAGCCTTCAAACTGAAGTAACTAAACTTTTTACTTTGATAGTAATATGTAGATGGAGCTGGGGCCTTAAACTTGATCCTGTCTGGACATTCTACTTTCAATATTTCGAAAACCACTGAAGATAGGTATGGGGAAGTTACACAAATTCACATTAATTTTAATCACATAATTCAAAAATGTAAAAATATACAGGATGTGTTATTTAAAGTTAAGTTTTTGTTGCCACGCTGTTGTGAGACACCCTGTATAATCACAAATGATTATAAAATGTGCACCTGATTCTTCCCCACAACTATTGCATTTAATATTTTTTTATATCTAGTCAAATTAAGCTGTTCTTGCATCCACGCACTTATTGGCCACCCTGTATTAAGGTTTTTTTTATTACTGTTGTCTTGCACTTTACCAGATCCAGAATTATATTATAATCTTCAAAATAATTATTCATGTTACGTACTTAACAGCAAAAAACATAATTTTAGTTAAAATAAAGAATAAAGACGTATAAGTGTAAAGGTATACCGAAATCCTAAATTAATAATAGCTAAATTTACACGTTCTTACCGTACCTACAAGAGAAAAATCAAAAAATGTTAAAAGCTGTCGCCGACTGGTTAAAGAAGCTATTTATGACAGGAGTCACAAAACAAACAATTTTTATTGGAGGGAAAATGGTTGTAAATGTTTTTGAATCAATTATAAATCTCTATAATAGTTTTTTATTTGACGTATTAGCCGCTTCTTTATGTGATTAGGTGTAAATTATTTTAACTTTACAAAGCTGAACTGAAATATAAAAACAATTTTTTTATTATTTATGAAAAGTAGTAATATAATGTTATATACATGTTTTATAGCAATTAATTGCCAAATATATCATAAGGAATACTGTTAATTTTTATTTATATCCATTTCGCCATTTTGCGATTAAAAGAAATATTAGTAGGCGTTTTCAGGAAAAATCAAGTTTACATTTACGATATGTGCATCAAAAGTTTTTATTCAATTATTAATTTAAGCTTTATTTCTTACAGAAATGAAAATGCTATTGAAATGATTATACAGTTTTTTAGCCACCTTCTTTCGAAAGGGACATTCTCCAATGCTTGACAAGTGAATTTCTCACATCGAAAATAGACATTTGCCGCTCACAAGATAGCAGAGGGAGGCAAATATCTTGCTTCCCAAAAAATAATCAACACGTCTTAATAAATCTTATTTACCAATTAATGATATTTATAGTAAAATGTGTCAAATTATTGAACAATTACAAGAACTACTAACTGACATTTTATTTTCATTATTAATTAATGCGATCATTGACGTCGGTTCCACATTAAATCTCACTGTTCTTTATATCAGTAGCGTTAGTGCTTAAAACGTGGTGACGCTTATTATTAGAACTGCTGGTCGAAGTATTATTTTCAAGAC
Organism: Vesta saturnalis; assembly: GCA_036346205.1. Taxonomy (NCBI): domain Eukaryota; kingdom Metazoa; phylum Arthropoda; class Insecta; order Coleoptera; family Lampyridae; genus Vesta; species Vesta saturnalis. The sequence goes on along the minus strand of JARFJB010002231.1, from coordinate 10,846,646 downwards.
TTAATGCAGTCATTCATGCTGGTTCCACAATAACATCATTGTTTTGTACTTCAGCAGCGTTGGTTTTCAAAATAGGCTAAAGTTGTTCTAGAGGTGATGCGCTATTTTACGCTTCTTTGACACGGAGTCTTCTAAACATCCTTTAGCTACTGCTCAAGATCTCCATCATCCATGTCTTTTCAAACTTACTAAATCACCTTTTCCTTCCATAAGAAGAGATGCAAGAGTTCTTCTAAAACTATGCCTTCTATAAGTAGATAGTTCTGGAAGCCCCAAATATTCTACTAGTTTTTTGTTATTTCAGCGAATTTATCTTTGCCTACCACTTGCACTCTACAGGGTGGCCAACTAAGAATACGAGGTACTGTATCTGGGAAACTATCCATCGTAGAGGCTTGCGCAAAAAAAGTTTTACTAAAGCGGCCAATACAAAAACCTGGAAAATATTTTCATGTTTCTGAAATGGCGGCTAGTGGGCGTAACTGCAATCTTGAATCTAAAAAAGTGATGTTTCTGTGAATTCTGCTATATTAACCTAATAAAAAAATAACTGATCTTTAAAGTCGAGGATAATCTGAACTTTTTTTGTTTGACACTTTTTGACGTATGTCTAAAAATAAAGTGGTGGGGGTATTCAAAGGTTTCCTAAATAACCCCTGTATCTTCGAAACGGTTCGCGAAAACCGAATCTCGATATCTTGTTCCTAACCTAAAATATCGGCCAAAGAAAACTTTATACGAAAATCCCGTAAATTTTATTTTTTTTTTTAACTATATTTTTCTGGAATTGTTTCTATTATGTAAGTTGTGGCCCTAAACAGGACAGATTTAAAGGAGGAAGGTTTTTAATGCCCCCGTAAATGCTGACCACCACGCTCTATGCATTGCAGAGGCCTCTTACGGGTAGACAAAACTGCAGCTTCAATTTCGGCTCTGAATAGGTTACGTAGAAATTGCGATTTTAAATGTTTGTAAATTTATTCACCAGAATAAAATCACCCTTTTTGAAATTACTACGGACAAGTAAGCAATGCTAAAAGTTATACGAAAGGCCTATTTTTTGTTTGTTTAAATGCATATTCACTATAGATATATACGAAAAATACAATTAATAGAAGCAGGCAATGGAAACAGATACCTAAACAAAACATGCATAATCCTCAAATTGTCAATAGTTATCAATGCTTTCGCGTTACTTTGAGCAATTTTTGTGCTTTCAAAATGCGTTTTACGAATAATGAAGCTGTTGATACGCTTGCGGTTTATTTTGAATGTCTTCAGAATGCCGCAGTAGCTAAAAGAGTTTACGCGGCTCGATATTCAAATCGGCGTCCTTGCGATGTAAGAGTTTTTCCCCGATTAGTGGCGAGCTTATGAGCCAATGGTAGTTTTCGGCCTACGTTTCAACGGCAAAGAATTCGAAGAACACAAGAAAATATTAACCGTGTACTAGGCCATATTGAAGGAAATCCTCATGTTAGCACAAGAGCATTTTCCACTGAGTTGGGCATATCACGAACAACGGTTCAAAATATTTTGAAGGTCCATAGGTAAATTCTAATGGCCATCAAAATATATAGGTATTCGTTTAAACTTTTTTTAATTACTTTAAGAATGCACCCATACCATGTCGTTTTGCATCAGGCCTTGAAAGAGGAAGATTTTGATCGAAGGTTAGACTATTGTCAATGGATGTTAGGCATGATACGCGAAAATAGAGAATTTTTATTTCGAATTCTTTGGACCGATGAAGCCACCATCAGTAGTGACGGGAGAGTCAGTCTGCATAATATGCATTATTGGTCTGCAGAAAATCCCCATTGGTTGCGTGAAGTTCAGCGCCAAGGACGTTGGAGTTTAAATGTATGGTGTGGCATACTGGGAGGCAGAATTATTGGGCCATATTTTTTTAGCAACCACTAAATGGCAATGTATTTCTTGACTTTTTAGCCAGTCAATTACCGTTGTTGTTGGAAGATGTGCCTCTGGAAACAAGGCAAAAATTGTTTTTGCAGTTGGATGGTTGCCCAGCACATTTTGCTATTAATCTGCGAGAGCATATTAATGTAGTATTTCAACAGCGGTGGATTGGAAGAGGAAGTCTGTTTTCATGGCCTCCGCGATCGCCAGACTTAACTTGGCTCGATTTTTATTTATGGCGGCGCTTAAAGGACATCGTGTTTCGGACTCAACCTACTACTAGAGAAGATATGAAAAACCGGATTCATAACGCAATACATAACATACCGAGAGCCGAAATTGACGCTGCAGTTTTATCTAGTCATGAGAGTCTTTAGCAATGTATAGAGCGCGATGGTCAGCATTTCGAGCATTTACGGGGGCATTAAAAACCTTCCTCCTTTAAATCGATCCTTTTTAGGGCCACAACTTACATAATAGAAACAATTCCAGAAAAATATAGTTAAAAAAAAAATTTAAGGGATATTCGTATAAAGTCTGATATTTTAGGTTAGGAACAAGATATCGAGATGCGGTTTTCGCGAGCTTGTTTAGGCATCATTTAGCTACTTGTTCATTAAAAAAAAGTCATACCAATGCATTTAATTTTTTTGCGAAAATTAACCGTTTCTAGCGACGACATATGAAACTAACAAAACTTCAAATATTATAACATTTGTAGCCCAAGAATAGCACATTTCAACGCGCCCAAGTTTGTTAAAATCGGCTTAGGCGTTTCGAAGATACAGGGGGTTATTTAAGGAAACCTTTGAATACCCCCCACCACTTTATTTTTAGACATACGTAAAAAAGTGCTAAACAAAAAAAGTTCATATTATCCTCGACTTTAAAGATCAGTTATTTTTTTATTAGGTTAATATAGCAGAATTCACAGAAACATCACTTTTTTAGATTCAAGATTGCAGTTACGCCCCCTAACGGCCATTTCAGAAACTTGAAAATATTTTCCAGGTTTTTGTATTGGCCGTTTTAGTAAAACTTTTTTGCGCAGCCTCTACGATGGATAGTTTCCAGATACAGTACCTCGCATTCTTAGTTAGCCACCCTGTACATCTTCCCTTTATATAGTTAGCAAAAAATCTTCGGTGCCCTGTTTTAGCAGGTCTTAGTTCAAAATATTTTCTGTAAACACTAACGATGTTTACGGCATTCATTGTGTCATTGGTTAGATAAAAGTACGTCAAATATGTGTGTTCGTGACTGGAATCTTAATTACAAGTATATCATTCTTATCTTGAATGTCATCAGTACGTAAATTAACCAGTTAATTCGTCACATCTACAAGATCCAAAAACCAACATTATTAAAGCAACCTTTAAGAATTAAATTTTTAAATATTTAGTCGTGATCGAAGCATTGTAAAAAAGTATAAATTTACCTGCACTAATAAATATTTATCGCCATGAACTTCTGCTATAAATTTACACAGTTCTTCTCTGCTAAACGTGTTTGTCTTCTTTGCTTCATATCCGACAGCCTGTCTTTTTGAAAAATTGACTAATTTTGGAGTGTTAATGTTTACGTTGTCTTTCAAAGAATGTGTGGTTCTCAACATAGACAATTTTGACCAGAGTCGAAAATTTAAAATGTTTGCTTTCCAAAGAAAAATATGATAACATAACTTTATCGGTGATTTCCTTAACTTGGTGACCATTGTTCGAAAGTATTATATTCATTTTCGTACCGCGTCTTTGATTTTTCAACAATACGTAGTGTGACATTTCTCGCTTCATTGAGAATAGCTTCAAGAATCTCATAATTTTCATCTGAAGTCAGTTTGGCTATTTCCAACCACCAATACAAGCTACACAACACAAAGTAAAAGCAGCAAAAACTGTATTTAACAAACATTTGTTTTAATAAATTAAGGCATAATGCGAATATTTTCATTTAATTTAATTTTCTGAAAATAGTAACCCTAGGCTTGCCTACTAAAACAATAAACATAAATCTAGTAGTACTGTGTCACTCGTTCAGCTGTCATAATTTAACTAATGTCAAAATATTTTTAATTTTTTTTTTTAAGAAATTCCACTATTATACTGAGTTCCCCATAATAGACTACCCATTTTATTTTATTAATAAATTCCCTACGAGATAACTAAATAATTTGTTCTCTGTGGGATTATCTTCTGTAGTCTTTGGGATTTAAGTTAATTATTAAACAGGTAGGCATGTCACAAATAAGTTATAAATTAATAATTTCGTGTAAAGTCATTTTACTATGAGAAGTTTGTTAGTTTTCATCAATAATTATTTAATTTTTTTGCTTTGAGACATTATTACAACATCCGTTTGAACTTTCATGGATTACTCAGTCCAACAACGTGTATTTTGTGTAGAAACTTACATAAGAAGCAATTCGATAGAAGAAGTTAGGCGTGCATTCCGGCGTCAGTTTAATAACAACAATAGGGGTCACGCGCCAAATAAAACTGTTAAGTTATGGGTTCGTCAATGACGTGAAAATGGTTCTGTACAAAATTTGAAGAAGCCTGGACGTCAAAGAACAGTTCGCACAACAGAAAATATTGCTAGAGTTAGAATTGCGTTTACGAGAAGTCCTAAAAGGTCTGCTATTCGACAAACCCTTATCCTAGGAATATCAAAGGGAAGCTTAGATCGAATTCTTCAAAGGGACTTAAAATTTTATCCCTATAAATACCAAATGGCACAGCACCTTAGCAATCAAGATAAAGAAGCAAGGTTAGCATTTTGTCAAGAATTTTTGGATTTACATCAAGGAGCAATTCACAGTCTCCTAATGAGCGACGAAGCAAATTTTTATTTGAACGGCATGGTTAATAAACAGCATTTTAGATACTGGTGAAATGAAAATCCTCGTGAAATCTTTACACAGAACCACCATAATCCAAAAGTTGTTGTGTGGTGTGGAGTAGGATCTTTTGGTATTATTGGTCCATATTTTTTGAGGATGAAAATAACCGCGCTGTAACAGTAACATCCGAGCGCTACGTAAACATGCTAGAGACATTCCTCATTCCAGAATTAAATTGCCTTACTATTCCAACAAGATGGGGCAACAGCTCATACCGCCAGAAACTCAATGAGTGTTCTGCGAGAAATGTTTAATGGCCGACTCATTTCTCGATTCGGAGATTTGCCTTGGCCTTCGAGGTCCCCCGACTTAACGGCACCCGATTTTGTCCTGTGGGGATATTTCAAAGCCAAAGTGTTTGCGAGTCGTCCAGGTACAATCGAGGAACTCAAAGTCAAAATTCGTGAAGAAGTTGAAGGAATAGACGAAGGTTTGCTACGCCGTGTAATGAACCACTTTTTATCTAGTATTGAAAAATGTGTTGAAGTTGTTGGAGGTCATCTAGAAGACGTGATTTTTAAAAGTTAGGATTAAATTAGCCAAATATTTATAAGTTATCATAAATCCCAAAGAGTTAGCTGTAATTTAGTATAATAAATAGTTTGTTTTGTTAACTAAAAAAATTTTAATGCAAATATTAAGATGGGTAGCCTATTATGGGGAACCCTGTAGAAGAGGAATGTGGCAAAAATCATCTGTATTGGAGGAAAGTGTTGTCGCCTCCCGTGGATTATTGTTACTGCCCTCACTCCCTTTGCTCGCCCAGGCATTAAAATTAATCCGTGGGAGGCGATATTATACTTTCCTCCCTAGTAACACAAATAGCTATTCCATATAACAAAATAATAAATTTTTTTTGCCAGTTTAACAATAATTTACAATGTTGATTATGGCATTGTTAAGAATAGTAAGATAAGAAGTAACAGTAATATAAGTTATAACTTATGGGAATTGGTAGTTCTCTTACAAATTAGAATAACAGTTAGTGTATAGTGAACAGTACCGACACATTTATGAATGGTTGTAAAAAACTGTTTTGTTCTCGCACTGATGTAGTTTATAACTGTAGGTGTCTCTAAATCGAATGAACCATGGAGAGTTCACTTCCATGCATAAGATTTTATTTTGGAATCTGTATTTTTTCCAAGTTAGTCTTCGCAGTGTTACTCCCTATTGGCGATACGTAGAGTACTAGTAGTCGAATTAGCGATTTGTACATTATGATAGTACATTTTGGGGTAAGCGATGATTTTCTATTGATGATGATACAGCTGTGCCAACCTCGCATATCCTTGGTTTAACTTATGGGATGATGTTGTTGTTTATTACTATGTTAGGAGGATTTGTGATTCTTCTTAAGGAGAATATTTTTGATTGGCACGTGGTAGAGTTAATTTGGATGTTCTATCTGGTGTACCATGAGTATATTCGATGTATTGCTATCTGCAGCTTCTCTATGGCGTGGATGAGATCGGTGTTGAACCAGGATTGCAGTATCGCCCGCAAAGGTCGCTGAGGTTCCCTCTGTGGTGGAGAAATCTGATTTAAATGTATTGACTAGCACCGGTCCCAGCACACTTCCTTGCGGTACACCTGCGCGGATGGTCTTTGTTTATGATATTGCGGTGTTGATACGCACTGCGAAAGTTCGGTTGTCGAGGAAGGAGAAGATTATCACTTTGAGGGACAGGGTGGTGGATAATTTTCTTTTTAATGAGTATGGCTACTCTGCCGGCTGCTATTCGGGCGTTTCTATGTTTTCCGGTACACTAGGTATCCTGGTATTTTGAATGTGTCTATTTCAGATAGGTGGATTTCGATGATACATGCCACATCTATATTGTGCCTGGCAAGAAAGGGTATAAGGAATGATCGTTGGGTTAGGATACCGTTGGAATTCCAGGATTGTTAGCTTTTCTATGGGATTTTGAAGCTTAGGATCCCATTGAGAAGTAAGGGAAGGAGTATACTGGTGATGAAGTTTTTAATTAGGAGGAGGTAAGGGGTTATCAAGTCTATGAGGATTTTGGCTATGTTACTAGTGTCAAGTGGGGCCGTCTGATCGGCTGATTAGTTTACCTTGTATGAGTTGGAATTGGTTGCTGGTAGATTTAGTACTTGGTCTGCGTATGAGTGACTAGGGTTGATGAGGTAATTTCTATTGTGTATTAGAGTAGGTTGATGGTTGCTGCTATTATTTTTCATTCGTTTTTCAGAATCTCGATGTGGTAGCTATAGCCGCGATAACTTGCAGGATGTGGTCCTCCGCAGTTGGCACACTTAGGCGCTTCTTCTGATTGTTTTTTGCATTGCTGATGTTGATGGTCGCCTCCGCACTTTACGCATCATAGATCTAGTGTAAAGCAGATTTTGGTGTGGTTGTAGCCTTGGCAGCGATAACACTGAGGGATGTTTGGCGATTTTCTTCTCAATTCGACGGTGACTATTGAGAGAGTGAAAATTTTTTTGGCATATTCGTTATCGTTTAGGTGCACTGCGCAGATTGGCAGCGGCTATTTATTTTTAGTTAGTAGGCGTGTGACTTTAATAACTGGAACTGAGTTACAGAGTTCGGTAAAAATTCTTGTTCTGTTAGAGAGGTTTGCTGTTTGGGTTTTGAAAAGTGTGGTATTTAATACTGTGATCATTAAAGTGTTTTAAGTTTCGGTAATCATCCTCTTTAGTCAAATTTATTCTTAATGTATTTGTGTTGTAAAGGTTGTGAATTCGCCAGTTTTTAATTTCTTGATGTCTGCGGTTAACTCAATGTAATTTACTCCGTTATGAAGACAAATAGGTGGTATTTTTGGTTTTATTATCGAAGTACCAGTTTTGTCGTCTGAATTTGTGTGTTGATTGCGTTTATCATCGAGTTTATCATTGGGGTCGACCTCTAGGTTAGTTAGCTGTATTTGTTTTGTGTTGGAATTGTTGGTGTTCACCTCATTTTGCGGAGGTGTGATTTACGCTTAATTGGCGTTTGAACTTCCATTGAGCTTCCATTGTTGGTTTGTTCAGATTTAAAAATAACTTTCGGTTTATGCCGCTTGAAGTAGCCATTTTAAAGGTAACTGTTTTGTTGAATAATTACACATTAACCTTTCACACACTTACGACTGCGATGAAGCACGTCTTAACGCTTTGAAAGTAAAATGTATTTTATATTTTTTATCATTATACCGGGGAATTTGAAAAATGGCATATTCTAATGTAAAAAGAAATCAAATCATGCATCAAACCGAGGGAATGAAACACGTCGCCTCTCCCTTTTCCTTCTTAGTAGCCATACCTACAATCTGGTTTTTGTAAAATATCCTGTATGGCAATCATTTTGCTTTATTCTCTACCATCTGGGGCCTGTAACACAAGATCTACAAGTGTAACGCTTGTAAGCTTTTGGTTAGAGACTTGTAAGATTTTGTAACACAAACCAACTTGTACTAACCTGCGTAGGACTTATAATTACGGAAAATATTTGGTAGGTCTGTTCTGTAACTGAAAGTTAACACTTGTAAGTTTATGATACGCATTCCATTACAATTGTAGGAAAATTTTAAGCATGCCTAAAGGGTGGGTACCAATTCCTACAAGTATTAGTTTAGAAGAAGTCATTGCTTTATTCACACGTCCCGCGCAATATGTGGTCAAGTTCAAGCGATGATGAGGACGTATCTCGTGTGCGATTCAGAGAGAGAACTGACTTTGCGTTCGTCTCAGATAGAGAACTTGAGGAGCGATGTAGACTAAATAGAGCGCAATTACGAGTTCTCCTAAGAGACCTATCTCTAGCTTTACGGAACGACAGTAAGCGTTGGTATGGGTTGAAGCCTTCACATAAAATGTTGATTGCACTACACTGGTTAGGAAATGGAGGACAATACCACAGTGGGTATCGAAAATGACAGTTTGTAGATGTGTACATGATTTTGTGGATGCTGCTAATGAAATACAATTTAACGAAGTAATATCTTGGCTGATAACACTTTAGGCGTGATACAGGGTTTTTATGTCATGGCAGGCATGCCCGAGGTATGTGGTGCCATTGACGGGATACTTATAAATATAGATGCTCTAAGTATTAATGAAGCAGTTTATATAGACCGACACGGGAAGCACTATTAGCTGTATGACAGTTTGTGGACCCGACATGAAATTCTACTACGTAAGTGCTAATTGGCCGGGAAGCGTGCATAATGCAAGAGTTCTTCGCAACAGTTCTTTGTGTCGAAGAATGGAAAACGGCTAGATACCTCACCTTAACGCAGTTATTTTAGAAGATTCCGCGTATCCTTTAAAGGAGTGGCTAGTCCCATCAACATATGAAGATGCTCTTGATAGGAGAATTATTGAAAACACGTTTGGAATACTAAAAGAGGAATTTCCGTGTTTAAACCATTTACGAGTTAATCCGGTCCTTGCTGGTAATATTTTTAAATGCTGTGCAACGTTATGCAATTTATCTAAAGTAGTTTGGTGAAGTGGATCAAGCAGTGGAAGATCATGGAGTTGAATTTGATGACGCACCAGATCTCAAACAGGAAAATCTCCCGGCTTTTGCTGGAGCTCAAGCCAGATTACAACAATTAATAAACCACTTTAGAGTTGCGTAAATTTATAATACACTATTTCAGTTATGGGGTTTTCATTCTTTGCAATAAAGAACTAGTATTTTCCTTAAATAGCTTTCTTGTTTTATTTGAAAAATCATTAAATATGAAACAATAATACAATATTAATACTACACATATTTTTAGAAATTTAGGAAAGTAAGACGGTCATCATTATAATCCACGTATGGTAAAATGGGAATAGATTGAGTAAATTCCGATCTGGGCAAGCCTAACTCGTTTTCCAATTTGGTTTTGTAAGTTTTGTGTCCCAGATATTCATTTTGTAATTTTCCTTTTTTTTGTTTTCGCATACCTTTTCTACAACTTGTGTTATTCGCTTTCTTTTACTTGTAACCACTTTTGTTAGATATTAATATAACCATTTAAATCACGCCCTTACATGTTTTATTCGGGGTTAACGTCGAGCTATCATCATGGAGAATATCATTAATTGTGTCCCTCCTTTCCACAAGTGTAAAATTTGCTTGTGTATTAGACTGGGAGGGTGATCGTCCATTGATTCTAGTACCCCAAGTCCACAAACTATAAGCGAATCTTTCCCAATAATATCTAAGATTGTCTTGTCTATTTCTGTCAATTTACCCATGCCTCCTAGGAGATTTAAAGAAGACTATATCTATTTATTTAGATTACAGTAAATACTCCGCTCTTGCGTGGGAAATGAATAGGAAACGACTCTAAAACCGGTGGCATTTAAACATTCCTTAGTCACCGGACGATTAAGTAACGATATTCACTTTAATATGTGAGCCTTAAAAGGAAAACCAGATAAGAGCCGAGGTGACCTTGGATTAGTCGGTAGTATTTTTTCAAAACACTATTATTACTATGGTAATACAAATCTATATAACAGCTACCCAATAAGACGCTTTCTATTTTTGTAATTTTAAGAATCTGTTTTAATTCAAATTACATTACTCACCATTGCACTTTTTATTAGATTTTGCCAAAGGGTGTCTCTTGCGTATGTCCAGTCGTTCTTGACCGGTATTAACCCTTTATCGGTTTTTGTAACTATATGGTTACACAAATTTTTGTATACCCTTATCGGACAAGACGTTACAGAAGGTTCGGATAATTGCGCGGCTTCTGCTGGTGATTTAGAATGTCATGTATGGTACACTAACGGTTCAAATCTTACTACTGTAGTTACCAAATTAAAGATTGCAACCAAATGGTTACTTTGTCCGCAATACATCACTGTTTTTAATAATACAGTTTACATTGAATTAAATGATATATTTAAAAAACCATATTCAAAATAAGCCACAAATTATATTTTATTTTTCATGAAATGCCCAAAAGCAATTTTTGTTTCTCAGCAAGACATAGCCTGACATGACATTTTTGACATTTGAGACGACTTGTTCCTTTAGTGCAGTTTCTAAACCTCCCTTTAGAAGCATGTACCGGCCAGTGAGCGTAACAATCTAGCCTTGATGTGTCGTCTGGCCTCTCGGCAACAGGGTGTATTATTTTTGGAGATTTATTAGTTTCATCACTCGGTCTCCCTTTTCGAGCAGCTTTCGCATAATGGCCCAAAGATCTTGCAATATCTAGCCTAAACCGTTTCAGAGGAAGGTGTCTTACACCCAAAGATGCACAATCCATTCGACACAGGAGCCAAGCATTTACCACACATATGTTCATGATGTAGGCAAAAATAGAAAACTACCAATGTTTTGCTTTGTGGTGCGTTTTGTATACACACATCAAAGCGTTTGTGATGTCTACCCCTTCCATGTGCTGAATATATTGTTTCACTATTACTGGACATTCTATATATCTATTTTGTTCTTAGTCTGCTTACAAAATCTTTTGACAGTATCAACCGATTCGATTCCATACACAGTGTTGCCCAATAAAACCGCTTTCTTATCTACCCATTGTACTACAATAAGACCTTTTTCTTTGTCTATTTTAAAATCATATTTTCGTCTTCCTTGTTTCAGTAAAACTTTATCTGTTTCAATTGGGCACCCAGCAATTCTATTGGAGCGCAGGGTACCTAAGCTATCTATATTCATTTTTTCCTTTAGGTATAGAAATAACGGTAAACCAGCAAAATAGTTATCGAAAAAAAGGGTTGCGTTATTGGAATCATGAAGTGATTTAGCTAACCCAATAACAATTGCAACAATTGCAGCAATTGTTATTGCGGTAGCGTAACCCACACCTAGCTCTATTTCTTCTTGTGATATTTGATTTACAGTACCCTGTAAGACGGAAAAAGTAGTTCGGGTTCCTCCTGAGAAGCTACATCTTCTTTCCATAGAACGTCATAAAACTTTTAGTTTTCTTCATTTTCAATGTGTTGCACAAGATTTTTTATATTATCAAGTTATGGTTTCTTCAATTTTAATTGTCCCGTATAAGCGTTATTTATGTTTTGTCCATTATAATGCGGACGTGTTTTTTCCCACTTTGTGTAAACTGAAGGTATCGTATTCTCTAGTCATGGATTCCCTTATTTTTGGTTTTCCGTATTTCGAAAACATGACTGACCTGAATTTTGAAATACCAGGAACTGTAGTCTTTACTATAGGCTCATACAGTTGTTTATAGTTTAAAACTGTATGGACGTCAGTAACATGATTTTTGTTCTTAGTAAGGCATTTCTGAACAAAAACAACTCCGAAAGGTTTTTTTAAACGACGTTCTTTTATCATGTTAACGTAATGATCAGGAGTGTCCACCTTTTCACATTTTAGTCTTTTTTTCTCCACCAGGGCAAAATACCTATCCACTGGCATCATCTAATGGCCGGGAATGAGGTAATACACCACTATTTCGTTAAAAATACCATCTGAACATAATGAATCCAGATAACTAAATAAATACCTGTTCTTGTTTTGCGAAAAGCAGTTTTCGCAAAAAAATGGAAAGCTTTACTACTCCCTGATACTTCTTTTTATTTATAATATGATTTAAACAAGAAATAAACTCGTTGGGGCCTTTTCCTGCATAGTTTTCTGTGTACAAATACATAGTTGCACAGTTAGTTACTATATTATTGATACAAAAATTGTGTAACCAGAGTTACCGTAAATAATATTCTGTCTTTTATATTCGTCACTGGTAACGGCATATTTTTTTGGTAATCGAAACGTATTTCCATTTCGTCTGGTTTAGGCTTATCTCTTTTTTCCTTCATTAATGTGTAAAACATTTCAGCTTTTCTAGTGTGGATTTCTTTCTGCAAGTTTAGTTGATGCACTCGCTGATCATCATTTTGTACTTTGGCGTTAGTAGTGGCTGCAATAAATTTAGTACATTTTACACAGATGTCCTTGCGTGGGTAGCCAAATGAAATGTTATAATCTTATAAATTTTCAGAAATCGACCGTATGAAATTTTGTATTCGGGGTTACCTTTTGAGTATGTACGATGTAAATCGATAACTGTACATTCAGATGGTAAATATTTTCTATGTTTATTTTGGCTTCGGCTATAATGTGATTCTCTACATAGTAAGCTTTTGATGTAATCGCGAACTTTATCTAATGTTTCGGAGTTTGTCCTGTTTGGTCTCGAGTTATATTTTCCTCTGTTATCTTGAACATCTACATCAAAATCTTGTATTTTTCTTCTGAGCCTGTCCCTTCCTATGCCGTGTATAGCCAAAAGCGCATTCATACACACCGTTAAAGTTGTTTCGTTTACCTTTACTGTATATTTAAAAACATTTCGGGGTACTTTGTGTTTATTTAAATGTCTGCACGATGAAAGCTGTTGCAAACAACCACGCAATATTTTCTTCATCGTGAGATTTAAACTTTAGGTCTTTTCAAAAATTGATTCCTGCTGTTGTTTTGTTACTTTTTTATTGCATTTACATCTGCATTCCGGAATAACTTTAGATGCTATTTTTCTCTGCTTACTCTGCTTCTTTTTTAGGTTCCTTTTCCAAGTTTCTGTTAACCTCTTCCTTTTTTCCGTAACTCTACAGCATCTTGAACATTGCTTATTGTTTCTGAATTATTGCTATTAACATTATTTTGCTCTTCTTCTCTATTATTGTCGTCTTCACTTTCAGGTTGTCATTTCTCTGAACTGCCCCCGGAAAATGGTTCTAATTATAACCAACATTCTGCATAAGAAGGAAGATCTATTATTCCCATAAGTAACATAACATAAACAGAGGCCGTCATCTCTTTTGAAGATTTGTGAAATATTCAAGTGGAAAAAGGATTTCTTCATTTACTTCAGATTCAAATAATGTATCACGATTTTTTTTTGATAAATCTTCCTTTGTCCATTGAAAACGAATTGCTGATGCTGGTTTTATTTTTCTTTCACAGATGGTTCTGCAAACTCATCATCTAAGTCTTTTTGATTGTCTGAGCTATTTTCTTCATCTTTTTTTTTAATTGAATAATTTTCTGATAATAAAAGCATAAAGGTACCTAGAATAACTTTCTTTACCTGTAACATTGTTTTCCTGAAGAGTTTTCAGAGCATTATTTTCATCTGAATCAGAACTGGCAGAGTCATAAAGAATTGCCGGTCTTCCTGTAGTGTTTTTAGCTATTTTCCTTTGGAGTGATTTCAGAGTAATGTCTTCATCATCTGAAGTATCTAAACCATCAGAAACTTGCCAAAGTGGAGGTAATCTGAATTTATGTTTTGCATAGAAACAACACGATGGTATTGCCCCAAGGTTTTTTTCCTCTAGATTTCTAGTGCAATTACCAATTATCTATTAATAAGTACATAAAATCAATCAACATACCACATTATTTAACGTTTATACTATATACTGTGACATTCATATAACTGGAAATAACATTATACAACTCTTAGAATACGCGAAACGTAACCTCACTATACAACTGGCAAAGAGCGCACAAACACGTTCAAAACTGAAATATACTCCACGTGTTTGCAAACTGCTTGTCATTCCACCTCTACAAAAGGTTGAAACCGTGTAGTATTACCGCCCGGAACGTTGTCGATAGCAAGGAACTCATAAAATAAGCCTTTGAAGTTGATGTAACCATATGGTAACATTGCCTATTTAAACATGTTAATATATATATATATATGTCCGATAAAGGGTTAAGCATATGCTTCGAGCAAGCCAACTCTTTCCACTGCTTCACCTTGTCCTCTTTGCGATGTGTATCAGAGAATGCCCCATAATTTTGATAAGCCATTGCATTTTCCGATCGAATACCACTTGTTTTGAAGACATTTTAACTATTAACTATTAAAAAATTAGAGTTTTTCGTCTTTTTTAAATGGAACCCCTATATTTTTATTGCGGATTTACATTCCTCGTTAAAAATTAAAAGGTATTTGTACACCATTTATGACGCCTACGAACGATAGTTCCAGAGTTATATTAATAATTAATCAATGCTACACTACAGGCTGTTTTTTTCTTTCGGCGTTACCGAATAATTGCGCTGCATTGAAAACTAATTTAATTCCGGTTTCAATTACGTTTAACTATAAAAAAATAGCTGTGGAACTTGTCAAAAAATTGAGAAAAACTCTTTTTTTAATAGGATAGTATATTATTTATGATTTGTTTAGAACCAGGAAAAACGTCTCTTTAAAATGATATATGCATTCCCTATACCTAAAGTTAATATTTTAGGAGATATTTTGCATTTATTGAGAATTAGCAAAATTTCTATAAAAAAAAATATCAAGTAGTCTATGGAAACAATTTTTTAGTAAAGCCCCGTCAACAGACCACTAGTTATAAGCATTTTCTAGTGTCCAATGAAGCATTTCCTAGCATTTTGAATTTTTAAGTTGATTTTTTTCCTATTCTACCTAGTAAATCATTTATTCTAAAAATAAATTAGTGTTATGCTTTATTATTGCATAAGGAAATAGGAATAAAAATAGTGTATTCAATAAACCTCAAGGTTATATGCCGGTAAAAATTTTAATCTAGGTATAACTGAAAACTTTCCAAAATCGAAGGAACGGTTTGAAAGTACAGGAGCAATAACTTATGGAAAGTATGAGGCAAGATACGCCATCTTAGTGGCCTAAAATGAAGTGAGAGTAATGACAAGTTTAGTTAATGTATCTACGCTAAGTCAACAAGATTTGAGGAAGATTTATGAGTTAATTAGAACAATAACAGTTCAGCAAAACATTAAAAAACGAATTTTACATTGTGTACAGGGTGGACCGATTTCGATGGGATTGCAGAGTATCTCGGTAACTATTACTATTAGAACAAAACTGTTCACGTAGCATTGGGCCAACTTTTTGAGACAAACTAAACAGCGAAAACAAAAATTTGCTATCTTTTTTCATTTTTGATGCAGGGACCAAAATTGAATTTTTCCAAATTTCTATAGGGTTCCATAAAAATTCAGAAAAAAGTGTAAAGATATTTCTTGTGCAGTTTTTAGCGTAGAATCAAATGGAGTAGTCAATTTTTAAATTTGGTCACCAATAGTCGAGATGCCACATAAACTTAGTTTTTTTTTTAAATGGAATACATAGTTGGCTTTGACTTCATTAAAATCCGTATTTTATAAACTTTTCAACAATATAGTTTATAGAGGTTCTTTTAGAAAATTACGGAATTACAAGCGAATTTATCACTTTTGTAAGTAGGCGATGCAATAATTTAAAACAATGAAACACAGCAAATATGTCAAACAAAAGGTATAATTATTTAATTCTAAGAACAAGGTTACAAAAATAAACCAACTGTCAAACAAATGATAATATTACTTTTACATAAATTGTTCAAACTGGCTGCCATTTTGTCGAATGCATAACTGACATCGTCGTTGTAATGATGAAATTGCAGCAGATATTTGGAGCGGCTTAATTTTTTGAAAAGCAGTATGTAAATTGTTTTGTATTTCTGCCATAGTATTGTTTGTTTTTTTGTAAATTTCATTTTTTATGAAACCCCATAGAAAATAGTCCAAAGCTGTTAGATCAGGCGACCTTGGTGGCCATGGAATTGGTCCAAAGGTGCCTAACCAACAGTTTGGAAATTTATCATTTAAATAATTTCTCACTACCATAGCATTGTGTGCCGGAGCACCATCTTGCTGGAAAAAAATACCGACTCGTTCTGATAGAGGCAAATCATCCAAGAATTCGTCAAGCTCAATACGTAATAGTTCTAAATATCGATATGCGGTAAGATTTCCTTCAAAAATGCAATAGTGTAATTTATTCCCCTTTAAGCAACACCAAACATTAAATCCAAACCTGCCTTGATTACGCCTAGGTACCGCTACATGGAAATTGTCATTTGCCCAGTGATGATGATTGTGACGATTGAAAATACCAGCACTTTTATGAGCTTCATCTGTCCAAATTATATTTTGATGAAAATTAGGCATTGCAGCACATCTATCAATATACCATTGGCAAAATTGTAATCGTTCTTCAAGATCGTTTGGGTAAAGGTATTGATTTATATGAATCATATAAGGTTTATATTTATAAAGTTTCAAAATTTTTAGCTATTTTGTTTTGGAAATAACATCTTATTCAATTTCTCTATTAGAAGTATTTGGGTTGACTTCAACACATGCTAAAACATTTAAGGCATCTTGTTCACGATTTGCTATATCGTAATGATCCGGACGTGGTTGGGTAAATGACCCTAAATTATTTAAATTACTTTGTAGCCTGCAATAACAAGAATAATCATGTTAGAAAAGCGGCTTTAGAGTTTTTAACGTTTATTTACCTCTTATATATGTTTTTATTAGGCTGATGCCTTTCTGGGAAACTCTCCAAGTATAAACGTTCCGCTTCTTCCGAATTTTCTCCACACTGAATGAATATCTTCAACATATCATACTTTTCATAATTTTCATAACGATTCATTTTAACTATCAACAATAAACTTGTGTTATCTGTGTTCGCTTGTAATTCCGTAATTTTCTAAAAGAACCTCTATAAAATATATGTTGTTGAAAAGTTTATAAAATACGGATTTTAATGAAGTCAAAGCCAACTATGGTTTCCATTAAAAAAAACTATGTTTATGTGGCATCTCGACTATTGGTGACCAAATTTAAAAATTGACTACTCCATTTGATTCTACGCTAAAAACTGCACAAGAAATGTCTTCACACTTTTTCCTGAATTTTTATCAACAGATGAGATATGGAACCCTACCGAAATTTGGAAAAATTCAATTTTGGTACCTGCATCAAAAATGAAAAAAGATAGCAAATTTTTGTTTTCGCTGTTTAGTTTGTCTCAAAAAGTTGGCCTAATGCTACGTGAACAGTTTTGCTCTAACAGTAATAGTTACCGAAATACCCTGCAATCCCACCGAAATCGGTCCACTCGGTACATACAATTGCATCGAGAGTTGAGTTCACAAGAATAACAATAGATACATAACTAAATAAATAAATAATAAATAAAGTAACCTAAATAAGTAAAAAATAAACAACAGTAAATGTTCAAAAATTCCACCGTTTTGGTCCACACACATTTGATCCAAGGTTTCGGGATGAACAGTTTTCACGGTGGCATACAATCTTGAAGCTAATAAACAGTTTTTTTCGCTTTCCCCATTAATTCTTGTTGAGAATAACGCATTTTTACCACTAAACAAAATGTTGAACGCTAATAATTACTGAAAGCTAGAAATTAGTGACAGCCCTCGAACTAAAAAAATTGTTTCCATAGACTAATTGATACGTTTCTTTAGAGAAATTTTGCTAATTCTCTATAAATGTAAAATATCTCCTAAAATATTAATTTTAGGTATAGGGAATGCATATATCACTTTAAAGAGAATTTTTTCCTGGTTCTAAACCAATCATAAAAAATATTAAAAAACAAGAGTTTTCCTCTATTCTCAATTGACAAGTTCGACAGCAATTTTTTATAGTTAAACTTAATTAAAACCGGAATTAAATTAGTTTGCAATGTAGCTCAATTATTAATTAATTAATTATTAATATTTTAGCAAACCTCTGCAATGCTCAAAATTTTTAAACAATTGCAATTAACTCTGGAACTAACGTTCGTAGGTATCATAAATGGTGTACAAAGGCCCTTTAATTTTTAACGGGGAATCTAAATCCGCAATAAAAATATAGGGGTTCCATTTAAAAAAAACGAAGTACTATCCTGTAGGGCCCATAAAGGCGCACCCCTAGAAGTTGTAAATAATTTTATCCGATGTAGCTTAGGAAATAAATGGCAGTTACTTATTAACTTTTTTTTAAATTCTTAATAAAAAGGGAGTTATCGAAGAAAGCCACTAATTTGGGCCACGTGGTGTAAAATATGCAGGTGAGAAGGCATTTGTATGTAGCATACAAATGTTAGCTCCAGAAGAAAAATACTATTTTGAAAATTAATAAATAATATAGGATAGGAGCATCCTGTGTCACATAACATCTGCATAGAAATAATTTAATGCATTAACATAAAATATTCAGTGCTTGGGAAACTTTCATTTTAAATAATAAAAGATTAAATATGAATAATTAACGAATGGATGTGGTCGAACAGACAGATCGTCTAAAGATAGACGTTTCTGAACGTAAAGTAAATTAAGCATGCGGTTATAATCAGACATAAACTTTGAAAAGGAAAATCTTAAGTTTACTTATATAAGAGGGAGAAGAGTTAACTTTCCAGTTGCATGTTGGTAAACCGCTAATAAATTGGTCCGTTTTGCTCACTGTTAATTGTGTAATTAGCCAAGAGAGGCGTAGTAAGTGACTTTTACAGCAATTACTATTTTTTATTTTAATTAACTCGTTTTACAAATACAAACGTTTAAGGTAATTTTTTGTTTGTTAATAGTAGGTTAACGAAAAGTGAACTTATGCAATAAATAAAATAACATATACCTACTTGGACAATATCGTTTTAGTTATAACTTATGGCGCCGTGTTTCAGGCGCTTGCCAAACTAAAACGTATGGTTCACGGTTATTTGAATACAGAAAATGCCGCCATTAGGGTTTTTTATTTTTGTCTGTTTTTAATAGTTTTTATGCATACTGTTTGTACATATGAAGCTAATTAAATATTCGGTGACACTTATTTAGCAAGTTCTTTTAAATGTTATGTACACGTATACTTATAAAACTGAAGGTCGTATTTATCACTATATTTAGTACTATAAATGTTCAATATGTAATTAATAGTGATTAATGGCGCTAATCTAATATAATAAATAAAAATAATGAAAGAAAGTAGAAACCTGAAAATTTGTGACCTTATCCTAAATGTCTTTATCGAAATAGGTTAGTTGTCCCAACAATATCCTTTCACGCATTTAATTCTTGTAGAGTTAGAAATTGTTTCCTAATTATGGTATACATTCTCTTCTTAGTATTTTGAAACGTATCCTAGAACATGGTGGGCAATAATTAAATGTCGTGTCAGGTTTGTTGGACCACACAATTCTTTTAGCACATTTTCTTGATGTGTTATTTCCTAATGGTAGCATAATCTATTCAATAACATTACCCGGTCCAGTTTTATTTTCACGAATCAAACCTAATTTTTTTACGTTCCTTTCCATATATATGTTTTAGAGACGCGGGAATTTGTGAGGAATTGGTGGGATGATGGGAAGGAAGATATATGGAAGAAATTAATGTCTTGGAGGAGAAGGGTGATGGATGTATTATCATTATTAGCAACTGGTGTGGAATCAACGTGTGAATTACATGAGGCATAAATCAATAATTAGTATTAAAATAGTAATCAAACGAGTGATCCAACAAAAATGACGCAATGAAAGATGCAAGATAGAAGGAAATTCAGACACAAAAAGAAGCTAGAAAAGCCAATGTACACTGTGTCCCATTTTGGTTGAAATTGTAGGGTATCTCGTTTGCGAGCAAAGATAGAATTGTCATAATCCTATTCGTATTTGAGATATATGGCGAAATTCAAAATTTGCACATTTTAAGCACCCCTCGGAACTGCATTGCCTTATAATTTATCGAAATCGTGAGAAGTGGGTTGTATACAGAATTTTCCCTAGAATTTAGTGGCGTGCACAGTTTTCCCCACGAAAAGTCAATTTCTTCGCAATAAACCAAAGTTTTGTTTTTTTAAATGGAACACCCTATTTTTTATTGTGTAATAGAGCTTACTCTCAGCTTTCAAAAAATATATATTGTGTGGCACTTCTTTTACACTATTAACCTCAAAAATTAATGTTACGTTAATTTAATATTTTGATGATATAGTTGCCCATGAAAAAACAAAGTTAAGAGTTAGGAAGTTTTATGCAAAAACACAAAATTAAAAACTAAACATAATACCTACAACTTTACAGGCCTAATATAAATTACTAAAAAATGTTCGAAATGATGACCATTTTGTCTTATACATGCTTCATACACTCTTCCAATTCGTTCTATAGCATTAAGCACAATAATAGGGTGCTTGTAAATGTCTGAAAGCTTCTCTAACTGCACTTCTCAAACGTTCAATGTTATCATATTGAGTTTGGTATATTTCATTTTGCAAGAAACCCCATAAAAAGAAATCTACGACTGACAAGTTCGGAGACCTAGGAGGTCATCTTATCGGTCCATTAGTGCCAATCCATCTATTACTAAAATTGTTTTCCAAAAACAGGCGTATAATTTGCGCATTGTCAGATGGGGCTCCATTCTGTTGGAAATGAATTTGCTTCAAGCGAGCTAAAGGAATGTCATCTAATTATTTACAACCATTTCTATAATGAAATATTTAGGAGCGGATAAGTTCCCTTCGAAAATGTAAAATTTTATTTTAATATAAAGCAGGAATCGTTTAGTCCAAATCGTCCTTTATCTTTGGGGGAATATTTTGTGTTGATTTTCTTGAGAGCAGAATCTCAACTATTGAAGTGGCTCATCACAGAATTAGCATACAACAACAAGATAATTTAATATGGAAGAACAAAGATGGTATATGTTAATATATTTTAATATAGTTTCATTGTAATTAACTGTAATTTGGAGTTTTTTTAATACTTATGCTGTATCGGCACACAATTTTTCCTTCAAGCATATTAAAATTGTGCTACCGAAAACAGAAGTATAAATAGGACCTTGTTTTACTAGTAACATAATGTTAGTACCGAAAGCCACCACGATACTCGGTGGCGCGCTATCCACTAGCCATCTGTCAGTCCTGTCAGTGCGTTCGAGTTATCTGTGGTTTTGGCTTCCAAAAATGTGTGTAGAAATGCAATGTACACCACCCGAATTAGTTAATTCTGCTATAGCAAATTTAATTCCTACGAAATCTCGCAAGGTCTATGAGTTTGCATACGAGAGACTAATAAAATGGGCCCAAGAGCAAAATGTTCGCAATTATTCCGAAAACGTTATGTTGGCGTATTTCTCGCATTTGTTCGAAAAAAAGAAAATGAAACTCTCTGGGCACAGTACTCAATGCTTAAAACTGAATTAAACCTAAAAAATAATGTAAATATTGCAAAATATGCCAAACTTTATGAGTTTTTAGAACGTCAAGGGGAAGGTTACAGCCCGAAAAAATTCAAAGTGTTAACCAAAAACGGTTTGACGACTTTATGCAGAATGCACCCAATGGCACTGATTTAGCTATAAAGGTAAGAAATTTAGCGTCCTTCAATATTGAAATAATTATAATAGGTTATATTGAGATTTGGAATCGCGGGCGCCTGTCGTTGTGATGACCTGTTAAAATTGAATGTAGAAGATGGCGAAGATTGTGGAACATTAATTTTATTAAAAATTCCAAATACTAAAACTAAAAAGCCACGTTCGTTTACTATTGTCGGTAACTTTTACTTGAATTTGTGCCGCCAGTATACCAAACTCCCCCCAAAAGATTTCCAGTCTTCCCAATTTTTGATCAAATGTCAAAAAGGGAAATGTTATCAAGTAGTAATGGGCATACATAAAACTTCAAGTGCGGCAAAAGAAGTTGTTCTGTACTTAAATGTATCAAATCCACCCGAATACACAGGGCACTGTCTACGACGAACGTCAGCAACAATTCTTGTAGACAACAGTGGAGATATTTCTTGTTTAAAGAGGCATGGGGGCTGGAAGTCGAGCTCCGTAGCTGAGGGTTATATAGAGGAACCTATAACACATAAAAATCAGACAGTCAAAAGAATTCTAACCCAGGCGATTATGATAAGCGCATTACTTCTACAGACACTAATTGGAGCACTCCTAATGAACTTGCTTCAATGACGAACACACCACAATACACGGAGTAGAGCGCTCTTTTTGTGTTTCGCCCAAATTGTATGCATCGGCTTCGCCTCGGCTACAAACTTTGGGCTCCACATAATTTGTTAAGTGAGTATCGTCTTACTCTATATAGTTTCTGACATGGCCTGAGCATACTTCGTATTAAGTTATTTATAAATCCTTGGGGAATCTCCTCCCACTCTTCAATTAAAGCATTTGCCAATTGGTTAACTGGCATTTGGTCGCCTTGGTAATTGTCTCTGTAGTTTATCCCAGAGATTTCAATGGAATTACAGTCGGCTGGCTTTGGAGCCCAATCCATTCTCGTTC
This sequence comes from Vesta saturnalis, assembly GCA_036346205.1. Classification (NCBI taxonomy): domain Eukaryota; kingdom Metazoa; phylum Arthropoda; class Insecta; order Coleoptera; family Lampyridae; genus Vesta; species Vesta saturnalis. The sequence continues at coordinate 10,823,704 of JARFJB010002231.1, read as the reverse complement.
CACCGTATTGCATGAAAAGGTTATTGACGATTTGGGCACAATGCGGCCGGGCGTTATGGTCTACAACAACGAAATCATTGCCAAGATTTTGTACAAATGGTATGACAACAGGTAATATATACCTATCCCTACACCTTCCAGCCTTCATCGCTTCACCTTGCAGAACAAGCAGCTCAGTGGAACGATTTAAAATGAAATCATCCCAGATCTTTACACTTCCTCTACAAAAACAACATGTGGAGCCATTATGTCTTCACGGTAACGCTCTCCAGGTCTTTTCCAGACTAGGGCTCGTCTATCTGAATACTTCAGATCATACCTGGATTCTGCATGCTGGCGCATATTTAAAAGGAGCAAGTTGAGCCGACGATCAATGTAGGAGACAAACTTGTTTTATGGTAATAGCCATGTTTCGATAAATTTATGTAATTTCTTAAATATAGGATTTACAAAAGTATTGAAGGCGGAAAAAAGAGGCAGTGCTAGTAAGAACAGTAACGATCACATGGTTTCATGCCATAAAGGAATGTCCGACGATCAATGTAGGAGACAAACCTGTTTATGCTAATGGAGGCTATATTTAGATAAGGAGAAAAAATCGTAGGTGGGTTATTTGCAGCGGACATAAAGTGAGCATGTACTGCTAATGGGAGAAATTCGCATAAGATCAAGAGCAGTTAGGACTATAAAGTGTCTGAAAAGGTTAAACTTAGAAAAACTAAAAAGTATACATAATAGAGAGATTAGTTACAAGCTAGAGAAAGAAGTGCGGACGTGTAGACGAAAAATGACAATCGATTAAGAGATAAAGATTACTGAAGCGCAGATTGCCTATCAGAAAAAAACAATAAAGAAGCCTTCAGAGTTTCCATGGAAGAGCGAAAACTGTATATCGCTGACTTCCATTATACCTCTAACATCCACGTCTTCCTTCTATTTCTCATTGTATACAATCGAAAGCCTACCAGAAGTCCCAAACTCTGTCCAAATACTCAATCGATTTTTCAATAGCATTACTTATACTCAATTCTTTCCTAGAATCCAAATTGATCGTATAAATTAAAAGAAATGCGCTTGGGAGAGATATATAATATTAAAGCCGATCGAGCTATAATATAAATAAATACTTTTCAATTTAGTAGATTTTCTTTTAATTCGTCAAATATCCATTAAATATAATCATGGAATTCTACATAGCATGTTTAGAAAACATTTATTCTATTTTAAGACCTGCCTTATTTTTCTTCCTAGTCATTTTAATCAGTAGTTGATATACAGATTTGGATGACTAAAATGTTATTTGGTGTTCTCGTTGAAGATGGTGTTAGAATGAGAGTCGGAAGTAGCAAAGTGCATTGCTTCAAGATCAGCATGTGCAACGTCAACATGGAAGAAATTATCAAGAAAAACCGTAATAGTAACGATAATGTAAAAATAAAAGTATGATTTGTAAGTTTATGAAGGAAGTACAGACTGTTGAAGAAACTAAATTACATGCAAATCACTTGTGTTTCACTGTTTATGATATGGTTCTTTGAGTTAAAGTCAAGTACCATATTCCAAGAAATCATTTAAACGCTAATAAAACCGATTGGTCATGATCGAACTCTATCACTACTTTTACTTGATGTTAAAATTTAAACACGTCAAGTTTAGTAATCCGGAATGAGGCGCTAGATAAATAAAACTGCGAACGACTCTATGGTTTCTTCCGCTGCTTTAAAGGCGTTTACGAATTAGGACCAGGCTTGATAAGACTAAACAGCAATTTTTAAAAGAAATATACAGGGTGGCCAAACGAGGAAGGGGTGGAAGATTGTATAAAGACGAAATAAGTTAGCGAAATGATTTAAAAACATTTTAATCATACAGGGTGTTTCATGTTATTGAAGCAAACTAAACTTATAATTTTTCAATGGAACACCCTATATATTATTACACTTTTGGGAAGCCCATAAAATACGCTTTCATTTAATACTAAACTGTATGTGTTTGGTTTAAGAAGCATTTCAATATATATATATATATATATATATATATATATAAATATTATATGTACTCTATAAACAAAATGTTCCATAAAACGCACCCTTAACAAGTTACAGGCCCTTGAAAGGGTTCGAATTAAACTGATTTTATCCAGTTATTTCAAAAACGATAAAAGATAAAGAGACGAAATAAAGGGAACATACATAACTTTTCATAAATTCATAAATTTTGGACAGTTTTACGTAAAAAATGTCGTCTTTGTGTAAGTCGATATCGGCAACGGTTTTTGTGTAAAATGAGTTTGAAAATTGTCATAAATGTTCTAGAAATTATTAGGCCGAAAATAAAGTTACCATAGGAAACAAAAAATAGCGTTGGCTACGATACCCTGTCAGAATAAATAATTATTTATTGATAACTTGTCACCTAACTTTTGCAAAAGTTAATCAAAATTAATTTAGTGGCTGTTACAATTATTATTATTTTAAAATGCCAGACTATTCAAATGCGGAATTTACGGATATGCATTTTATGTATGGCCGTGCAAATGGTAATGCAACAGAAGCAAGGCGTTTGACTGCGGTGGCATACCCAAATAGAAGACTTCCATCTCGACAAGTATTTCAGAGGATCCATCAACGTTTAAGAGAAAGTGGTTCATTCCAGGCAAGGGTAAACGATCGTGGCAGAGCCAGATTTGTAAGAATCCCGGCGACTGAAGAAAGTGTATAAAACATCAATCGAAACCATTGAACAATTACGGGAGAAAATTGAAATCGCCTGCATGGAAATACGACAAACGCCAAGAATTTTTCAGAGGGTTTGCAAGTCTTTGAAACGTCGCGTTAGATTATGCATTGAAATGGAGGTGGTCATTTCGAACAGTTACTGTAATTTGTCCCTTTTATTAGTAATTAGTGTTAGTTACCTTGTTTCTTATTAAATTGTGTTATTAATTATTTCATTATTACAGTGCATTATGCTGATCACAATTAATCTTACTTATTTTATCTGAAATTATTAATTGCAATTTAACTGGATAGTTTTGTGAAGTAAAATAATCTTAGTTTATGTACTAAATGATTATGATTATTTCTAAATGCAATTTGGCTAAATAATAGGAACGTTTCTGAATTGATTCCGAAGTGAATAACAGTAATTTTATCAAATAATGATAATTTTCAAACTCATTTTACACAAAAACCGTTGCCGATATCGACTTACGCAAAGACTGTCCAAAATTTATGAATTTGTTAAAAAAACTTGCAAAAAGGTCGTACAAAATTTTTTAGGGACTTGATACCCTTTCCATCCCCCTGAAAAGGACGCCTATGATTCGAATAACGAAAAATGGCCTAGCTCATGTTACTCGGCGTGAAAAGTTATGTATGTTCCCTTAATTTCATCTCTTTATCTTTTATCGTTTTTGAAATAATAATCAGTTTCATTCGAACCCTTTCAAGGGCCTGTAACTTTTTAAGGGTGCATTTTAGGGCACATATTTATATGAACATTTTGTCTTATTTTAATGAGTTCTACATGCAGTAGAAATTCGGAACCCTATTTCAGAAACACCCTGTATATATATATATATATATATATATATATATATATATATATATATATATATATATATATATATATATATATATGTATATCCACTTGCGCCGCCGCCACTGATTTGGTAGGCGATTTTTGTTTTTGGTAGTATTTTGAAATATCTCAATTTTCAGATTTTTTTTAATAACGTACAGGGCGTGTCACTGTTTATAAAAACAATTTTTTTCTATTTTTTTAAATGGCGCCGCATAATGTTCCTGTCATTCGATGCTTTGTTTGATATTCTTTCTTTTTCATCAAGCATGTTTCTTATACCTAAAATTAAAAATTTTCAAAATATTTTCAGTTTCTTTGTTAAATTGCGATTGTTATACAAAAACTCTGAAAATAGAGGTATTAAGTTGGCCATGGTATTGTAGTTTCTTCCTAAAAAAATTTTTCAAGTAAAAAACAGTTAATATAACAATTACAAATTGAAATTATTTTAAATTTAACAGACTTTTTTGTACAAAATTAACGCATAAAACTCTCTTGCTTCTAAGCAAATTTAAATCAGTCCTCAATAAAATTTCTGAAGTACTCAATTTGATTATGTTCAGATCAACGATTTCATTTTTTACGTTTTGTAAATTTTGTAAATGTAAACACATAAAGATGGGCATGGAATTGTAGTTTCATGCTAAAGAATCTTTTAATCAAGTTGTATTAATACAAGCAAGAGTTAATATAACAACTACAAATTGACCGAATTAAATTATTCTAAATTTAACATAATTTTTTGAACAAAATTGGTGCATACTCTTACACAAGTCACTCTTTCCTTCAAACTAACTTTAAATCAATCCTTAATGAAATTTATAAGTTTAAATCAGTCCTTAGTAAAATTTTAGAAGTACTTAATTTGATTATGTTCAAATCAAGTTTTCCATTTTCTACGTCTTTTTGTAAATTTAAATTGGTTACTTATCAAATAAAAAAGATTATTTGGAATTAATGTTTAAACTCCCAATTAAAAAACAAGAGTGCCATGACAATATTGCGTTGAAAAAAAGAAAAATTATTTGTAACAGTTGGTTCTATTCAGTTTAAACCTATTTTGTGTTTTAATTTATTCAAAGTGTTGAAAGTGACTATATATTCAGGAAATGGTTTTAATGATTTGTATTCTTGGAGAATGTCAATAGAATTTATGCAGCAAGATATCCCGATGCTGAAGAAAAGCCGCGACTTAAGGCGTTTCAAGATCTTTTACAAAGATTTGAAGAAACTAGTTATGTTAAATTTAAAAAAAATGGAAAGTAGCTAATAAAGCACTAACAAATGATGAAAACCAACTTACAGTTTTACTTGCAATCCAAGAAAATCCTCATTTAAGTACTTCACAAGTATCACATATGACTGATATAAAAAAATCTAGATTGAAAAATATATTAAATGCCCATAAATACCATGGCTATCATATAAAACTTGATCAACAACTATATGGTCAAGATTTGTACGAATAATTAATTCTTGCAACTGGTTTTTGCAAAAAATTGCAGAAGTTCCTAATTTTCTCAATTCTATATTAATTAGTGATAAAGCTACCTTCAAAAGTAATGGTTTAGAGAAAAGACGTAATATGCATTATTATAGCACTGAAAACCCTCATTGGATCAGGCATGTTGACAAACAAAACCGGTGGTCACTCAATGTGTGTGGGAGGGAGGGGGATTATTGGGTCCTTCTTTTTTTGAAGATATTCTAACCGGCGAGGTGTATTTCAATTTTTTAAGAGATGTGGTACCAGCAGGATGGTGCACTCACCCACTACCATCGACACGTACGAACATTTTTAAATCACTGGTAAGAAAATCAGTGGAGAGGTTGAGAAGGACCTATATCTTGGTCACCGAGGTCACCTCATCTGGCCCCACTCGATTTCTTTTTGTGCGGTTACGTAAAAGATTATGTGTATAAAGAAATTCCAACCACTCCTAAAAATATGAAGGAAAGAATCAGAAATGCTTTTCAAAGAATCACATGGCCGACATTAGAGTTAGTAAAAAATAATTTTGTGCGATGTGTTAATAAATGTATTGAAGAAGAACATTCGATGCATTTAATGAGAAATTGATTTTAGTTTTTTTATTTATTTTTCATTTTATTGTTCTTGTTTTGTTGTAATTTGTATTTGTTAATTTTATTACACTGCATATAAAAATAATACATATTTACAGTTATTTTCACCAGCCTAATTTACTGAAAACGATGCACAGTTAATTTACGATATTAAGACAAATTTGGTAATGCCCGTAGAAATTAAAAATACTTTGGAAGATTCGAATTTTTACAGATAGATATAAGTACGCCAAAGTTTCTTTTGTAAATTAATACAACTTGATTAAAAAGTTCTTAAGCATGAAACTACAATGGGAATAAAAAGAAATGACATAATATTAATAATATTTTTTGTAATCGTTACTTCATTACATAAACCAAAAAATTGTATATAACTAAATATGTAAACTTTCTTATTTATGTATTTAAATTGAAATATGTCAACAAATTTTCGAAATTAAATTTCGTTCTAATTTTATATGAACGATTATAAAAAATTTTGTTCGCAACAAGTGCTTTGTCTCATTTTTTGCTGCTCGAAATTTTGTTCTAATTTTATATGAACGATTATAAAAAATTTTGTTCGCAACAAGTGCTTTGTCTCATTTTTTGCTGCTCGACCTTATGTTTTATCACTGGGCTAACGCCTCGGGCTAAAATGAAAGGCCTTGCACCAAGGAATGTGTAAACAGCGCACTACTTGCGAAAATAACTATTTTACGATAACTATGCAACCTCCTTTTTATACGTTCATAACGAAAACAGGCAACCTTGTCAAAACAGAAACAATACTCTATGTAAGATGGACGTTTAAAACTTCATGTCAAATAGACGTTAATAGACATATAGATGCTAAAGCCGCCCTCTTCTATAAAATACCAGTAATACAAATTAAGATAAGTTGAACTAACACTTAAATTCTATCTTAGGAATTTGTTTTGCCGCTAAATTACGCATCGTATCAAAGAATTGCACAGAATATAATTAATCTATATGTTGGTATTTTCATATCTTTGGAATCTACGGCTGTTTCAGTAATTGATAAAAACCAAAAACTGCTCCTAATAAACCTTCCTTCCCCGCCACTGAAAAGAAAAACATTATCCACATGTTATTTTTAACAGTTTTTGCAAGATTATTCCCAATTTTCAATTGTTACTCTCTCATAACTAAATTTTAAAAATTGCTTCATGCCTTTTACCTTAAACGTCGTGCTATTCATTTTCACCATTCATATCGTGTTTAATTCGTAGTCGCATGGAGTCAAAAAAAGAACCTGACGAACTCTTTTTTGTTCCATAAAACAAGTTTATTTTTGTCGTACTGGTGCCCCTCTTGTGCTATAGAAGCCATCATATCTCGCTTCTTTTGTTATCTTCAATGGGTATTTCCGTCTCACTGAATCTAGAATTTGTTATGTTGGCTACTGCGTTGGTGGAATCGTCTCTACGATAATTGAATTCAGATGTATATTTTAAATGAACTGATCGATAAACCACTTCTCGTAAGTATCACCATCTATTTCGTTATGTACATCAGCAGTCTTATTTTTACAGAGGCAAGTAGGTTCTGCGATATAAATTAAATAATTACACCCACCAGCATGGACTAAGGCAAATCTCGGTGTAAGAGCACTTGATGATTATAACCTATTTTTTCAGTAGGAGTGACGCACTATGCCTTACTCACTGCATTTACCACGTTAATCTATTATTCGTTAGTGTATATAATTTTTAACCTAAAAAGTCAACATTTTTAATTGCGTGAAATTGGGCAATATTTTCGAAGTACGTCGTAAGTATTTAAGTGCCTCCATCTTATGGTGGTCATTCAACTTTTTAGTGATTTCAATAAACTCCATTAGGTAGCGCTCCTCTAAAATATCCTTAGGTAGCTTGTCATACTTATGTGTTGTTAACGGTTGGTCCATTCGACTTCAAGTGTTTACAATTATAAGAGTGGTTATGTTTTCCTTATCTGAATTAACTGACGTATCGTACACTGGCATTATTCTTTGCGCTAATACGAGAATGTCTGTTTTATTTAGCCATACGCCGACCTAGGGTTGGGTCGCTTAGAACAGCGTGATCCCAAAGTTTTTGAAAATTATGTTACGTTTTCGTTATTTGTTTCTAATGATCTGATTTTATTTATTTCCGGGAAACATACGGGTTCCTAAATAGATTAAAGAGCGCCTCAAGTTAAGCTTATTTAACTAATTTTTTCCACAGAATAGATAAGATAAAAGTCCGTTTAATTTTTTATTATTTGTGGAAGCCGGGTTCTTCGGAAAAAAAATCAAAGTGTTTGTAACCCATGTAGGTAGAATAGTTTATTTACACGAAATAGCTATAAACTGAACATTACGTTCTATTTACAGCCATGTTGAGGGCTGTAAATGGAGAAATAGGGTTATTTAGGTTTCATTTGTGGTAAATCAATCTTCATCAAACATTCGTTGTATTATTATTAAAAAACCATTACCCAACGACCTCTAGTGATCTACCAAACTGCGCGTATGCGTTTCCAATGAATTTTGGTTAATAATTCACTAATCAAGCTTACCATGTTTCTTAGCAACTTTACTAAGAGAATGAATGGCACAGTCACTTTGCCGTGAATTTCTGTATTCCGTTTTCTTTTACCGCCGGGCAATTGGCGCTCAAATTTTTTTTTCAAAGGCGTGCATTTAGCTAATTCATATTGTAGGTTTCATTTTGACATAGATACATGACTATTATACTTAGTATGTATGCTAAAGAAACTGTAACACGTAGCAACTCATACAGGCTTGTCCACAAATGGCGCATTAATTGTTGTAAAACAGACAATTTCACAGTTCAAAAGTGCAACTTAATAGCTCTACTACTTCCTTTGTTCCTCAGCCAAGTTTCGAATATATTCAGAGTGTGTTAGATTGTTACAAAAATAAAACTTGAGCGATTCCATCGATGTTCCATCTGTTACGAAATAACTTTTTCTTACAGTACAGAAATAAATATTTCCTGCGTCTTCCAATGTCGCACGGTGGGACGAAACTCCGAAAAGCTGGCAATAATATGAAGGCGTTGCGATATTTGTCTGAAATTACATATATCGGGGTTTTTGAGTATGACAGTTACAAATCAAGTGTCAAAATTCCAAATAACAAAATGGCGGATCAATATGGCGGACCAAAATACAAAAAGTGTTTTTTTAAGATGAAAATCAGTATATCGGGGTTTTTGAGTATGACAATTACAAATCAAGTGTCAAAATTCCAAAAAACAAAATGGCGGATCCAATATGGCGGACCAAAAATACAAAAAAGTGTTTTTTTAAGATGAAAATCAGTATATCGGGGTTTTTTAGTATGACGATTACAAATCAAGTGTCAAAATTCCAAAAAACAAAATGGCGGATCAAATATGGCGTACCAAAAATACAAAAAAGTGTTTTTTTAAGATGAATATCAGTATATCGGGGTTTTTGAGTATGACGATTACAAATCAAGTGTCAAAATTCCAAAAAACAAAATGGCGGACCAACAATACAAAAAAGTGTTTTTTTAAGATGAAAATCAGTATATCGGGGCTTTTGAGCATGCAATTACAAATCAGGTGTCAAAATAATATATAATAACTAAATATTATTATATATTATTTTTTGCAATAAAAATCTTAGTTGCGCTATAACAATTTTTTTTATTTACAATAACATTATCGCTACATCTATTCGCTATCTGACGATACGTCGCAATCTGTCGACGAGCTTACCGCAGATTCATAATCCTCTGATACTACACTCGAAGAAGGTGCGATGGCCGGCGGAATCAAAAGCTCTAATGTTTCCCGGGTTAAAGATCTTAATTTTTTTTGCGGTGATTTTCTGAGACCGGAAACGAAAGGATCTCATGAAACTAAAAGTCTCAAAAACACATCCTCCATGGTTTTCTGTCGACTGCATTTTCGCGAAAAATCTTCCCGAAACCGTTTAATATACTTGTTGCACGATTCCTGTGCGTCTTCCGACATCTGCCCTATTGGCAATAACGCAGAATAAATGATGTCCGCGCCATGTATAAGAAGTTTGTGGACGGACGTAGGCATATAACACCACGGATACAGGTCCACAAACTTCTTAGCTGTAGCCAAATTGAATTCCTTAAAACGGTGAATATTCACATCGTATCCTGAGGAAATTCCTTGCAATATTATGTAGAACCTTTTGATCAAATCCTCGTCAACACCAGTAATTAACGAGGAGATGTCATAATGTTCAAAGAACCGCCGAGCCGTGTTCCCGTCATTCGAGCTACCATATCCGTGTTTGGGTTCGTCTACAATTAGTCCTAGACGCGTTCGAAAACCTTGTTGGATGTTTTTTTTTCGACTTTTTACTGCGGCCTTTTCGTCAGCTGTGCGTGAATTGCCACTTCTTCACATCAAGTTTATACGCGACGTGCAAGCAGCATTCAAAAAATCTTATCCACGGATGCAAAGATGAAATGCCATACTGGAAATTTTCCTCTATGACTTCTTTTCCTACAATGTTGTCAATGTTGTTAAATTGCTTGGACGTTGCCTCACAAATGTTGCATCGTTGAGTAGAAGCAGTTCCAGTAATAGCATTGCATACTTTTCGGTCAATCATTGTCAGTTCAAGATCTATCAATGACCGTTTCATACGGGATAAGATTTTTTGTTCTCGAATATCTGTAACTTCCTTCAAGGTGTTCTCTACATTTTCATGCAAAACTGGATGCGGATAGGCCCACAGTATCGAGGGGAGGAAGGTCGCGGATTTTTCCATATAATATGTTTTCGGAAGATACCAGTTGTAATGGGACGAGGTACGTGAGAAAAATACTTGAACTCATAAATACTGTATACAATTCACCGGCTGCTTTGTCCAGTTAGCTTTGTTAATACAAAAAGTTGGTTTGTAAACGGAATAGCAATTATTAGCAGCTGGTTTTTTGCCCAAAATGTTCGTAATGACATTATATTTCAGCGACGTAAAAGAATTTGATCGAACACGACAGAACAGACAACTTTTTTTATGCATAAACAATTTCTTAAACAATTTTTTTTTGTTAATTTACAGCAACAAAGATTGTTAATTATGGTATTAACCAATTATTTATTCATATTCTGCTTAGGACACTATTATTCTACTTACTTTCAGGAGATAAATCCATTTTACGGCGACAAAATCCGTTCAGATCACGTTATAATATACACTTAAGTAAAGCAGGTATAAATATCGGTTGGCATTCGAGTCGCTTGCTTACCGCTCGAGGGTCACTTTTCTAATGGTCCCTAAGCCTAAGTACACGTCATAAAGCAAATCTGACATGCGGGTTCGATGAACAAAATACCAATCTATAGAACTAGTAACTTAAAAATCCCTAGATAGAAACTTGATTTTTTGACTTTTGGCCAGCTTTTCGGCGTTTCGTCCCACTGTGTGTCGGATCAATAGTCTAGAAATATTGACTTTTTCTTTTACTAAATATCAGAGTGCCAATATTATTTAACTATTTGAAGAAAATTATATTTTTGTGTTACTTGCATTGCAATAACGTTTTTTTGTTTATAAAGAATGAAGAAAGAACGAGAGCTATGCAAAAGGCATAACTGTAATAAACAAGCTCAAAAAAATTCATTAAAATGCACCTAACAGTGAATTTTATTTTTTATTTATGTGTATAATACATAAAAAGATTCTCTCATCAACGGGGAGCTACCGAGAGATTAGAATTCCATTCAAATTAAACTTTATATGTATTTAAATTGTCAGTGAGTTAAATTGTCATAGATACAGTTACTATTTTTTGCATATGCCAAGTGGGCCCAATGTCGTGGGTTTGAACCCCATATGAGAGAATCTTTTTGTGCATTTATACACATAAATCAAAAATATCTTTACCATGAATACAAAATTCATAGTTAAAACTTTCATATGTCAGTACTAATATTAAAATTAAAAAGTTACATCAATTACGTGCTTGTTGGGTGTGAACCCTTATCGACATTGCGGGCTCACTTAACATATGCATAAATAGTAACTGTATCTATGACAATTTAACTCAACAACCAGTTAACGTATAAATACATATAAAGTTTAATTTTATGTATTTATACACATAAATTTATATATATATATATATATATATATATATATATATATATATATATATATCTTTACCATAGATACAAAATTCATAATTAAAACTTTTCATATGCCACTAGTAAATTTTATTCTTTATTAATACCTATTAGTATTACCATAATCTTTGGATTTGTGATCCTGGATTTTGAACATAGATACTTAACAAATTAGCTACAGGCTAATGGATATTCACTTAACGAGACTAATAATGTTATTACACCTGTTAGACTTAACCATAAAGGAAAATAAATGCTTAATGTTGGTACTGCTTTTCTTCCTTTTATAACTAAGAACAAGTCGCAAAGAAGATTTTGTAGATCGAGTCAACCAGAGCTGACCATCGTTTAAATAATTTAAATGTAGACATTCAATTTAATAATGTGGAAATATGGTCAAGACAAACTCATTTTTATGTTCGTTTACAACGTGAAGCTATTGAGATATGTACACATCCCGAACTTTAATAGGCAAGAAGAAAACCTATTTAGGTTTTGGCACTTTATAATTAAAAAAAAGGCACTATGGTACGTGTGTATACACTTTTGCTGTATTTTTTCCTACACCTTGAAGTAGATACTTTACCAATTAGATACGTTAAGTTACCACGGCATTATAATTTAACATACGTAGTTAAAATTATACACCACATCAAATATACTACATTGTGTTTTCACTGTACAATAACAATTACATTATTTAAAAAAAAACTATTTCTTTGTTAAATTTGACTAGATCTTTAATTAATATGTTAAGTTTCTATTTGTGAATGCTTTTATCAATTTGAAATTAAAGTTTTTGACAGTTTTACACATACTTCATAATACGACTAAATTTTGTTAAATCTGTTTTTTGATTATGACATTTTTCACCGTTAGCCTTCATCCGTCAGAGGGTGTTCTGGTTTGTCATCTTCAAGGCAGTTTAGTAATATTTAATTTATTAAGGATCTAATTATTCTTTACTAAATTATACTTCCTAGCTGTCTTTATACGTTATACTAATAGCAGACTTATGTTTGCGTTTTCATCTTTTTCATATATCATAAATTTGATCTAACATGTCAAGTAATTCTTACAGATATGACCATTTAGTGAGGATGATAACTGTAATGTTAGCGAAACGTATGAATTTATATAAAATATAAACAGAAAAATACACCATTTAAAAAAACCCAAACGATAAGTATTTTAAAAATGAGACGTAGGTAAGTGAAGCGTAACTAATATACTTTAATTTTTAATAATTTACATATCGTTTGACATTTCCAATATAAACGGAAATGTGGCCATTTTCAAAATATATTCACGTAATCTATCCTATCGGGATATACCCGTACACGCGAGCACACGAATTTTCTTACAAAAACCTTATGCAATGTCTAATGAGAGGCGCCCTGTGTACTCTGTACCGGTGTACACAATCTTAGTGCTCATATAAACACTTATCTTTGGAGTTATTACTAAATCTGTGTACATGCATGCATTAGATATTTTGCAGTATTTTGGATAATTTCAACTAGTTTTTTTTAGTGGGATACTCTGTATATTTTGACACATTTAAATTCTAAGTGTCTTCCTACGATCGTGCGCAAACTTTCATTAATTTTGGAGGCTTAGAACTCAAATAACAGAAGTTGCCTTAGAAGGCGTTGACGTATCAACCAGAAACAATTGCTGTTTGATTGCTTTTATATCAATAACGGAACTACAGCTGGTAAAAGATCACAAAAGTCGTTTTTCTCAAATAATTCAAACATTTCTAAGGTCAGTCTTAATGGCCACTAAGATTTTCTGAAAATGCAAATAGGTTATGTTTTATTGAAATGTAAAAAAGACATATGTTGAATTAACTTAATACTAAAAATAACCAGATAAACATTCCCTTACATCTAGGATGCCGTGGCAAGGTTTTCTTAAATATTTCTAATTACTATTAAACCTAATAAATCTAAACGAACCTATCTTAAATTATATTGACAGTAATAGCGTTACTTACTACTTAAAATCAATTTTGTGATCTTGACATATCTGAAGTCTGATAATAACATGTTTAAGGTATTTCCACAAGAAATGATTAGGACAAGTAAGATCGAGTAAGGCACGTTATAGGGCCATTTGTCCGTTACCGTCTACCTTGTATGAGGTTTTTTTCAGGGGGTTTTCCTCATACACATGTAGCGGCATGGTCACTGCATATCTGCACCCCATGTGCGGCTGCTTAGGCGAATGCTGGGGTAGTATTTTCCCCCTCTGAACCCTAACTCCGTTCCTTCCGATCCTATCCCGACCACACCCATCCTTAATCCCACCATTCATGTATACGTAATGTATATATGTATGGTGGGAATTTGTGATTGTGGCTGAAGAAGCTAGGAAAGCTCGAGCAGTCCGTCGACCTCTTTGGAAAGGGAATTAAATACGTGGTCTTTTCCTTTTTTTTTAGCGATTATTCTAATGATCCTGTACCGCTCTTAAATTACGTGGACCTGTCCTATTCCGGTGAATGTCATTTTTAAGGAACTGAAAGTACTTTTCCCTATTTAGAGGGCCATCAAAAACAATTGATTCAATCGCGTGAGTACCTTTTATGCCGGTCTAAATAATAAATCCGAATTTTTCCTGAAATGTTCCCTCCCTGACTGCACGAGGGTTTCCTCTGGCCCAATGTCGGCAGTTGTTTCTGTTCAAAAGTCCATTATTGGTAAAACGACTTTTATCGGAATACGATATTTTTTTAATGAAGCTTCTATCCTCTTCATGTTTTCAAAAAACCAGTTACAGAATCCGATTAATCTTGGTCCATCATCTACGTACAAATGCTGATATACAACGTGATCAATCTCAAGAGTACTGTAGTGGTATGACAAAAATCCCTAGTTGTTAATATTGTTGTTTTGCAGTTGGCTGCTTTGGATTTTTAGTGTGGTTTTAGTCGTTTTAGTTTATGTCAGTTTATGTCATATTATACCTTCGTTTTTCACTTTTGTATTTTCTTGGTGCCGAAATGTTACAAAATGTATTTGCGTATATGCAACGTAGGGTGAACTTATGTTTACAATTTAATGGCGGTCATTTTGAACATATGCTGTAGAGCAAAGTGTGATAATTAATGTGTACCGAAGGAGTTAAAAAACATTTGTAAAAGACATTGTCATTCCATAAACATGTACTGTAAATTTATATTTAATTATAATGAAACTATAACATTTAAATACTTAAGATTCATTATTTTGTAATGATGTAATCCAATCATTAAATAATATTTTATTTCTTTTGTTGCATTTTATAGGCATGCAGTCTAATCAAATACAAAATAGTCATTATTTAAATTAAGATAATATTTTATAATATGTATAAGTTAATGACCTTCATACAGATTTGAAACTGACCGTAGTTTTTACTCGAACCATGCTCTAGAGTAGCTAGAGCAATACAGCTTCTTACCAACCTATCAGTGGTGCCAACTTAAATATTTTGATCACGTGGTATACACTTAAGATTGATCACTCGTTAGTAGATACTTGTAACTTTTATACTTATGCTTTTTTTTTTAATTTTATACATTTAACTGATGGCTAAGTCTACAATTATGTGCTAATTTTTCAAAATGATCGACGATTATTGTGCGCTATTTCCGGAAACCTCTTTGCGTACAAGGCTGCGGCAACAGCATCATTTTTTCAACATTCAGCGAATATTAACAATATGTCAATTTTTTCGCCTTGACTGTAGCGATAACGATTCTCATAGTTTCTGAATTAGTTGATAAGGTAGTGTCTAAACATTGCAATGAAATTCAAACATGACGTTTATTGCAACTTTCCTCCAATAATAAAAAAGTTTCTAAGCAGTCTCTGGTGCTGGTGAATTGATTATCACGGCACTCTAGACGTAAGTGATTGTTTATCTTGTTTTTAGAATTAAATATGCAGGGCCTACAATTTAAAAATCATTTCGGATGAACCGGAAGCAACAAAACAACTGTTGATACTCGCTAAAACACTGCAAAATAGTAGGTAAGAAAATTTCTAAAATGAATTAATTATTGTCACTGTATTTGGTTAACTATTTTACCATTGTATTTTATGAATATCATGTTACATTCATACTATATATATATATATATATATATATATATATATATATATATATATATATATATATATATATATATATATATGATATATAATTCATTATTCAACAAACAAAGTTTATTCATTATTCCAATAAAGCATCCTCAACGGAAATTCTTAATGTATTCAGTATATCATTTGTTAGCTGTTCTTAATCTTAAATGCAATCAAATGGATCAGCTATTAATTAAATGGACTTAGGTATAGTGATTTTATTCAAATAAGAACATGTTCAGAAATTCTTTTAAAAGGTAATTTTGTTTTTTATGTTACCTATTAATGGAAGCTTTTTTTAAATAACGATATGCTTTGAATAATCAATTAATTAATATTTTAGACATTCATAGACTAATATCCGAAATTCATGATTTCCAGGAAGAAGTTATTAAGTTATGCAACATTATTCACTTTCTGGTACTATTACATTACTACTCTGAAAGCGCATGCAGACTAGCACTTTTACGCGCATGAACTCTTTGTGCGCCCAAACTGTTTGTGTCTGAATCCAACTTGTGTATGAGTAAAGCAATTTTTGTTAGCGTAAATACCTGCTCCGCTGGTTTGTTTAGATTTGTATAATATTCCGACATGTCAAGAAGGAGAGATAACCTTTAGCGAGTGTCTCTTACTCAATTATGAAGCGCCGTTTGGGCCAAAATAGAATTCATTGTGGTATAATATATAATTTTACGAAATATTCACAATATATAATTTTTTTGCGTCGATGTATAATATTGTTAGTGTTAATATATAAAAATTTCAGCTTATAAAAAACACCGCGTGATAATGAGGGCGCTTCAGTTTGTTTGTGAATTTCATTATTGCCGAAGTTCTCTCTATGAAATTCACAAACAAACTGAAGCGCCATCATTATCACTCGGTGATAAAAGTACAATGATTTTGTATATTGATTGGAATAATAATTGTTGACGTCGGCACAAAAAATCTTGTGTATCACTATGCCACAAAATGGTTTGCGAGTACTCGCAAACACCCATTTTCTGGCCTTGTAATACAAATAACTATTGATGTTTGTCAAAAATCGATACATGACGGATCGCTTTCGTGCGAACTAATATCTTGCGCTCATAGGTTTGTCCGGGTACATATTGTATACGTAGATGAGTGCGTACGGCGTTCGTGCGCGCAAATTTGTAGTCAGTAAACACCTTAAGGTTTGTACTTAAAAATTTATTTGCAATGCTTCTTATTGTCAGAGTACTCTGCGTTGCTTAAGAAGTGTGTTATAAAGATAGTACAATATATGTAAAAAGATTACTTAACTATAAATATAAGTAAGCTATAAATTTTATATACTTAGTAATCCCAGAAGTGCTTTAAATTTGCTTTTATGAAAAATAGCAGAATGTGATACAAGTGCGCGTCAAACCGAAAAATAAATTGTTATGAGGTACGAGAGATTTCTAATGCTTCGGCAAATAGCGATGAATTCAACTCTTACTGAATATTGTCAGAAAAACGTTAAGTTGATTGATTGTTTTTTTTTATTGCGGGCTAATGATCAAAATCACGACTCTACCTATTTGAATGTTATATAAGTTAAATAATGTATGGTTGGTCTAAAAGATGGTCTGCATAAACATGAATGCGGACCAACTTACTCGTGTAAATCACTACTCATGACAACCGTGGCGTAACACCTGTCTGCATTCCTATTTTATTAAGTCTTAAATGTTTCTCCACAAATTTTGCAAAAGTAAGAAAATTAACACAACATTATGTAATCCGCAATAGCCAGAAGCTTCTCAGCACGAAACATTCACTGCTTCTTTCAAATCACTCAGTGCGCTAGCTTTGACATTTGAAAAACTTAGCGACGCATACTTATACAACATCGCCATACGTAAACTAAGATTATGCTTCCTTCCTATGCCAATAAATTTAGTTTCTGTGTGCGAACTTTACATAAACCACCCTATATCTTATCCTGAATACTAACATATGCACTAATGGACTAACGCTAATTTATTATATTGATGTATGTTGTCGAAGCATTTTAACATTCTGCTTAGCACTTTTTGCAACCAACACAGGGAAATGAGACGAAAAATCATAAGAGTCCGTAAATAAGTGGACTTAAATTAGATAAAGAACCAAACAAATATTCACGATGTATAAATTTATTTTATTATACCACAATATAGTATTTAAGGTGAAAACAGAATATATAGTAAAATCTAAGAAATAACTTGTAACAGACAAAGAAAAAAATCGGCTTTAATCTAGAGCCTGGGGTAGGAGTCCATATTCAAAATTACAGTTATTAGACATTTTTGTGATTGTGAAAGATCATTGTAACTATTACATAAATAGGATAATGTTAGCCTGACTTGTGAGAATAAAACCTTAATAACATAATTTACCTTCAAACCTACGTATTACATATGTTGGTGTAGAAAGTTACGCAATCGACTTTTTTTCACTAACTTTAATAAGTAACAGACACACACGCACATAATGCGCAAATGCGCATTATGTGAGTGCGTGTGCGCTCACGTGCATGCATGGGTGAGTTAGTGCCTGAGTGAGTGCGTGTATTCGTACGTGCGTGCATATGTGTGTGTGTGTGTGTGTTCGTGCGTGCGCACGTGCGTTCATGCGTGCACGCGTGTGTATGTTTGTGTGTTGATGTATGTTAGTATTCACGATAACTCTCGCACGTACGTACTTCAAATTTCTTATTTAAACTTGCTTCCATCTCTCCTGGGGCTGATCAGATTTTGGGAGAAATTGGGCGGCGGTGAGGTAGGTTTATTAGGAGCAATTTTTGATTTTTATCAAATATTGCTGTAACTGCTGTATATTTCAAAGAAATAAAAATACCAACCTATCGATTTTAAACGTATCCATTAATTATGTTCTATAGAATTTATGGATACGACGCGTAATGTAGCGGCAAAAAATTCCTAAGGTAGAATTTAAGTGTTATTTTAAATTTTTTAATATCTGAATAACGATTAATTTCATAAGAGAATGTGTAGACATATTTTTTTATAAAGTTTAAAAATTAATTAAACAGGATTGCAAATACTTAAATTCTATTATCGGTGATTTATTACAGTGGGCGGCTTTGGAATTTTTTTAAGTAAGCATCTATATGTGTATTAACGCCTGTATGACATGAAGTTTTAAACGTCCTTCTGATATGGTTTATTGCTTTTGTTTTTACAATGTTGCTTATTTTCGTTATGAACGTATTAAAAAAGGGAATGCACAAGTATCCTTAACAAAATATTATTAAAATTATTTCATCTCTTTGAATTTCCGCTTTTTAGGTTGGAAGGTCGTGTCTAGTTCCGCACCAGATACTTCTATAAAGTAATATTAAAATATGGAGTGGAAGAAAAACTCAAAACCAAATTCTCAGTAATTTTTTTGTTATGTATGTGTATGGTGTAGTTCAAAAATAATCCTACATATATAGGTTTCGGTCTATTAAATAATTAGACCATCATCAAGAGATGAACCTTACAATTTATACTTGTAAGGTTCATCCCCTGATGATGGTCTAATTATTTAATAGACCGAATACACCGTGTCCAAGATAAGGATGCCCACTATGGGGATCTCGGAAACGGTAAGAGATGGAAGGTCAGTTAAATGGAGCAAAAGTTACGCATGTATTTATGGTCTTTGTAGAACTCGAATATCTCTTTTAGTTTTTGAGATATTTGAAAAAAATTTAATTTTCTGATTTTCGTTTTTTTTTTTTCTGACCTTATTTGAAGAGCTATCAAGAAAAGAAGAGCACATTTTCATTGCCGCTTTTTTAGCTCTACTTAATGCTGTTATTCAATTTTTGATACAACGTTTCGTTTGTTAGCATCCATCACCAACTTTATTTTTTTAAATATACGAAAAAATTATTTTTGCCATATTTAAATTCTCTCCTTGATTCTGAATTCAACGATATATCACAGTTTATATTTTTGATACGTTTCGGATGAGAAAATTCATATTCAATGTAAAACATCGAAAACGTACAGTTAAAACTTATACTAGAAACATTAGTAAACTGTAAAATCATTATAAAATAATATTTTCTCATTTTCTAATACCTGTTGCGAATAAAATAATTCACAAGTATGTATTTAGTGAAAATACTATTAATTAAACAGTTAAAATACATCTTCCGTCGTACTGATGCATTTGATAAAAATAAGTTGGCTTTGCATTTTGTTTACCTACCTGTCATAATTGATTGTTGTCCGTATTACGTTTGTTTGGTGGTCTTTGAGTTAATTACATTTTGTGTTTACCTAAAAACTATACGGTAGGAGTAAATTTTTCAAATAATGAAACATTCGATATACTGACGTGTTACATTTTGTGTCAACGTAATTGTTCTGAAGCCGAAATAATGTATTTAAACAAATATCCAGAAAGGCGTCAAACTCACAAAAGAACTTTTCGCACATTAGCAGTTAATCTAAAAGAATATGGTGCGTTCAAAAAACCTGTAAAATCTCGCAAAAAACCTTGCAATGAAGAAAAAGTCAATGCTGTTTTATTAGCTCTAACGGAAAATCCAGAGGTTTCTACTAGGAAAATTGAAGAGGCAACTGGCATAACCCATTCCACAGCTCATTATGTTATAAGAAGGAGAAAGTACATCCATATAAATTTAGAATTTGCCAAGGACTTCGACCAGGTGACCCAGAAAGACGTAGAATATTTTGCGAATGGTATACACGTCAATCTCAAGACAATGAATATTTTCCGAATAAAATAATACGATCCGATGAAAGTATGGTTAATAATAATGGAATTTTTAATCGTAGAAATGCTCATTATTGGGCAAGACTAAATCCACGTCTGTACAAGACGGCCAAACACCAACACCGTTTCGGATTTAATATGTGGGCTGCTATATTCGGTACTCGAATTATAGGTCCTTTCATTTACCACGAGTCTTTAAATTCTGAACGTTACCAAATTTTACTCCAAAATGAATTAGAGATAGCTTTGAATGATTTGCGTTTCCAAGAAGTTGAAGGTTGTTGGTTTATGCAGGACGGTGCACCAGCACATAATTCCAGAGTTGTCAGAGAATACCTGTCAGTTAGATTTCCAGAAAGATGTATTGGCACTCATGCAAATGTACTGTGGCCAGCCCGTTCTCCAGATATAACACCTTTGGATTTTTTTCTTTGAGGATACATTAAAAATTACATTTATGGAAACGATATTGAAAACGAAGAAATTTTACAAAAATTAGTTCTCCAAGCGTTTGATAGTATAACTCCTCAAATGCTGAAGAATGTTTTAGATGCTACAGTTAGAAGATGCTATTTATGTTTAGAGAATAACGGGAATCTTTTTGAACATCTTTTGTGAGTTTATTAACCTTTAAAAATAAATTTATTTTTTATTTGTCTATCATTAAAAATTACAGAACATAATTTTTTAATAATTTTACGATTTTCTAATGTTTCTAGTATTAGTTTTAACTGTTTTTGATGTTTTACATTGAATATTAATTTTCTCATTCGGAACGTATCAAAAATATAAAGTGTGATATATCGTTGAATTCAGAATCAAGGAGAGAATTTAAGTATGGCAAAAGTAATTTTTTCGAGTATTTAAAAAAATAAAGTTGATGATGGTTGCTAACAAACGAAACGTTGTATCAAAAATTGAATAACAGCATTAAGTAGAGCTAGAAAAGTGGCAATGAAAATGTTCTCTTCTTTTCTTGGTAGCTCTTCAAATAAGGTCAGAAAACAATAAAAACTAAAATTAGAAAATTCAATTTTTTTCAAATACCTCAAAAACTAAAAGAGATATTCGAGTTCTACAAAGACCATTAATACATCCTCTCAAATACGGAACTTTTGTTCTATTTAACCGACCTTCTATCTCATACCGTTTCCGAGATCCCCACAGTGGGCATCCTTATCTTGGACACGGTGTATATATATATATATATATATATATATATATATATATATATATATACCATACACATATAATCCGGTGTTACCGGAGTCACAAGTTTCGTTATTGTAACATAATTTATAATAAAAAAAGTTATAAGTACAAAATGAATATTATATAACCAAAATAGAAAAAAAATTTTTCTGTTGAGCTTTTTAAATGGCTTCTCGTTAAGATCTTGTATAAATGTATTTTAAAATAAATTACCACACCTGAATGCTGTCCTACTGATCTGCAAAAACTGGAAGCCAATTTATAACCTTTAATTTTTTAAGCTATTGAAATAATGCTACCATCATATTCATGCATGATAATCTCATTTTGATTACTAGAATTACTATTTAATTGAAAATTCTGGTTAGGCAAAGTTAGTTTTTCTAGGTTTGACATTTAAAGTCACAATTTTCAAAATTTATTGAAGTTTCGAAATATTTTACTTCACTAATTACGAAAAAATTCATTTCATAACTAATTATGAAAATAAATACTTATTCATTTCACAAGACTTCAAAACGTTGTTTCCAATATGCGAGTAAAAGGTTGAAATCTGAACCAGTAGAGCGAGGGTTTCAATTTGCTGTATTTCGAGACGTGTGAAGCACAAAACTTTGTGAGCCGACAGTTTATATTTGTTTGCTTTGACCTTTGGTTTAAATTACAAAAACTATTCTACCATTATGGCAAATTTTTTATTTGCGAAATAGATTGCTAGTACTGCCATTCAAATTGATGAATCGCAGATTAATTTAAAAAGATGATTTTCCTGCTTCAAATGAGAACCGCAAAACCAATGAAAAATGAAGGAGGCACGTAGAATAAATGTTTTTTTTTGCCTCCCTCTACGGAACATGTTGTTTTTTCGCTCATTATGGGAGCAAAGGATGGCATAGTCTCCCGCGGGAGTTAAAATTTATGAAAACTCCCTAGGAAGGCAAAGTTATTTCTATGGAAACGTTCGTTGTTTTGGCAAGTCAAATAAAAATAGTTTAATTTTACATAACTTTTGTTTATACACTTTCCTAATATAACGCAAAATAAGTCTAAAAATGAATTAAATATGAGTGAAAATGCTTAAACTATATTATTGAGCATTGAAGCGGACAGCTTTGGAATTTTTGTTATCTGTCTATTAACGTCTATCTGACATGAAGTTTTAAAGGTCCATCTAACATAGATTACTGTTTTTGTTTTTACAATGTTGCCCAATTTCTTTTAATTTCCACTTTGTAGGTTGGAAGGTTGTGTTATATATATATATATATATATATATATATATATATATATATATATATATATATACAGTGCGTTCAATGTAATCGGACGCGCTCAATAACTCTTTGTATTGCGTTTCACAAGAAAGTGTTTAAACAGTTTTTATTCATTTACAAATACTC
This sequence comes from Vesta saturnalis, assembly GCA_036346205.1. Taxonomy (NCBI): domain Eukaryota; kingdom Metazoa; phylum Arthropoda; class Insecta; order Coleoptera; family Lampyridae; genus Vesta; species Vesta saturnalis. The sequence continues at coordinate 10,800,418 of JARFJB010002231.1, read as the reverse complement.
TATTAAGTGCTTGGTTTAGATAATTTTTTAAGCTTCCGGTTTGACCGGAATCGCACATAATCTTATTTTTTTTTAATCACACTGTATATATATTTTTGCATTGCTTATTTTTTTCTCAATACATACGTATAAAATTCTTATAGGGTTTTATAAAAAAAATTAGAGAAAAATGCCATCGAAAGTTTTTCAATTTTATTATACGATTAAAAGAATGAAACAAAACCGTAGGCAGCGTACGTCAACAAAATCGCATCGCAATTGTTTTTTCGTTTATTGGAATTGACAATCAGATAAAGGTTTAATTTGATTTCAATCGAAATAATTGTTTAGAATGAATAAAAGTGAGAAAGTTGACCTGTTGTTAATTTTCGGTGAATTTAAACGTAATTCTCGACGAGCGGTAGAATTATACGCACAAAGATATCCCAATAGATACCATCCTTCCGAAAGTTACATACGAAAAATTGAACAATCGCTTAGAATGCGTGGAACATTACCAGGAGTAAATTATCAGAATTTAGAACAACAAAGAAATGTTTTGACCGAAGATATTGAAGTACAAATATTGGGTTATTTTAGAGTAAATCCACGGTCATCTATTAAACATGTAGCGCAAGAAGTAGGTGTATCAGTTGGCTCAATTCACAGGACATTAAAAAAATTCAAAATGCTGCCGTATAAAGTCGATTTGTGGCCTCAAGATTCTGATCGGTGATTAACTTTGATTGCATGGATAGTTGAGCAATGTGATCACAATCCATTATTTTTAGATCATATTTTATGGACAGATGAATCCAAGTTTACAAATAATGGAGTTATTAATAAACAAAACAATCGTTATTGGTCTGACGAAAATCCTCTGGTCAATGGAAACTAACCATCAAACCGTAACTAACCATCAAACCGTATGGGGTACTAATGTTTGGTGCGGTTTAATTGGAAACCAATTACTAGGGCCTTATTTCTATAATGGTAATCTAAACGCCAGTAGGTATCTTGAATTTTTAGATAACGTGCTATCAACAATGTTCGATGAGTATCCTCTGCTTCTGCGACAACATTTGTATTTCCAGCAAGATGGAGCTCCAGCTCACAACGCGTTGATAGTGAAAGAATATCTTAACCAAACGTTCAATGAACGATGGATAGGAACTAACGGACCGGTAGAATGGTCTGCGAAATCACCGGATCTTACACCGTTAGACTTTTTCTTGTGGGGTCATTTAAAAACAGTGGTGTATGCCGATCCACCTTTAAATGTTATAGACTTAAAGAATAAAATTACAGCTGCATGTGTTAATTTAACTACGCAGCAAATCAAAAAAGCAACTAACCATGAACTCAGGCGACAATTAGAAGCATGTCTAGAACAGAATGGTGGCAACTTTGAACCATTTATTCGCTAATTATAACTGATTTTGTTTAATTTTTCTAATCATATAATAAAATTGAAAAACCTTCGATGGCATTTTCTCTAATTTTTTTATAAAACCCTATGAGAATTTTATACGTATGTATTGAGAAAAAATAGGCAATGCAAAAATGCAAAATATATATACAGTGTGATTTCAAAAATAAAATTATGTGCGCTTCCGATCAAACCGGAAGCTTAAAAATTATCTAAACCAAGCACTTAATAGAGTATTTGTAAATGAATAAAAAACTATTTAATCACGTTCTTGTGAAACGCAATATAAAAGAGTTATTGAGTGCGTCCGATTATATTGAACGCACTTATATATATATATATATATATATATATATATATATATATATATATATATATACAGGTTGGCCCAATAGTGCGTGGGTGGAAGATTGTGGGTCTATTAAGCAATATTCCTAAAGTTTGTTGATGGGATGTGGTGGGGTATCCTTAAGGTTACAAACCTAAAATATTTTCACTTGAATCGCAAAGTTTGTACAGGGCGATTTATATCCAAGTTGTATTTTTGTCAATGGAACCCCCTGTATATTATTGCATATTAGGATTCCTTGGTCAATTCTAGTGTGACTTTATGTATCACACATAGTATCTAAAACGAATCGTTTAGTCACAGTTCGTCATTGTTACAAAAAGTAGATGTCTGAAAAAAACTAAATATCGCTGTGATCACAAAACTTAGATGGCCATGACTCTGCGATGTTACTAGACACGAAATGCACTAGCGTAAACCGAACGGTCAAATTTGAATTCTTCTTGTGTTTTTCTCAAATTAGACTATTTCAATCAATGGTAGCTTGGTTTTTTCAAATGGAACGGACATTTTTTCATTTTTGCATCAAATGCGGAATTTTGTTTACCTTTCCAACGATATGAACTAGTCGGTATCTATCTTCGGTAGATTTCTTTTAATTTCATAATTACTGATTCATTTGCTGCATTTTTCGATTTTTATTTTGTATTATCTAGCAACCCATGGAAAATAAACAAAAAATTCTTCACATTATAAAACATTATTTATTAAGTAGAAAAACACATAAACACAAAAACAAAATTACGAGCTAAATTAGAAAATTAAATAAAAAGAAGAATAATAAAAAAAGAACAAATTTCATCCTTAGCATATCCAACTACATCAGGAGCTCAAGGAGACCGATTTTCAAAACAGGATTAATTTTTGCAATTGGGTAGAACTACAGTTAAATGAAAATGTACAATTTTGGGACAAGATCATGTTTACAGATGAGTGCATCTTCCACCGCAATTTGTTAACCAGCCCAATTTTCATTATTACTCAGATTAAAACCCTCACTATTTCCGAGTTCATAGCCAAGAGAAATGGTCGATTAATGTTTGGGCAAGCATATTCGGTATTTCAGTTGTTCCCTTTTTTTTCGACGGTATTCTAAATTCGAATTTGTACTTGAATTTCCTGGATAATAAATTATTTGGATTCCTTGAAGGTGTCCCGCTCGCACAAATCAGGGACATGCATTTTCACACCGTGCCCGTGTAGTAAGTGAATGGCTTAATAATGCCTTTGTTGAAAAGCGGATAGGAAGGGATGGACCAACACGATGGCCAGCGAGATCTCTAGATATTTCCCCACTTGATTTCTTTTTGTGGGGGTACGTCAAGGAAAAAGTGTATGCTGAACTACCAACCACTGAAGGTTGTGCCGGCTTTACGAGCTACTCTCACCGAAGATAAGTTCAGAAGAACCTGGTTTCAACGGGATGGATGTCCGGCACACAACACCATTCAAGTCAGGAACATCTTAAGGGAGCAGTTTGATGAAAGAATTATTGCATTAAATGGTCCAATATCTTGGCCTCCTACATCCCCTGACCTTTCTCCCTTGGATTTCTACCTCTGGGGTCACACAAAGAATGACGTCTACGAGGTTGATCCTCCTGCGACCATAGAAATCCTGAGACAGAGAGTTTTGGATACATTTAGAAATAGTGTTAATGGAAATACATTTGCTAGGGTTGCACGAAAAACAGTCACCAATTGTCAAAAATGTCTCGATGTAAATGGACGTCATTTTGCAAATCTGTAAATTAATTGTAATTGTAATTTTATTGTACGTTGCTCAAAGGTTCAAGTATTAATTAAATTAATGACGATTTTTCTGGGTTTATTTTTAACACACTCATAGCTGGGAATTTGTCCCAAAACATCTGTCTTGTTGAGAGGTCGTTATTTAATTTCATGTTTTATTGAAAATTCAAAGAATTTTATACATTATTTATTAATGTTATTTTGCGACAAATAAATAATGGCCTACTAATAATAAATAAGACCTAACTTTAGAAAGTGTGATATTTCGATGAAACTATAATCTTTTATGCAGTTGTGAGACATCACTAAACTGGATATATTGCGCTGTTTTAAAAAATCGAAAAATCAAATATAGCGGCAATAAGAAAAATGAAAGTTGAGGCAGATTGTGGGATAACAAAAGACGATTGTGACATGTCATACACGCCATCTTATTCGTCTTAAAAAAGTGTCCGAATAATCTCACATTGTGACAGCTGTCAAATTAACCATTTCGGATTTACTGGCGAAAAACGAAATCCGCCATTTTCGGTTTTTCGCCGATATTTTCAAAATCAGTTGACCGATCGTAAATCTGAAACCGGATATCGAATGCTCTAAGCTTCCTCTAAAACTTTCCCCATTTAACCTTTGCCGTAAGTATAACAGAAGCCGAGATCCTTTTATGGAGAAGCGAATTTGGGACACATTGTATATGCAGCAAACATTTATTCTTGATCAAAAAATATATCAAAACAAGCGCAGTATACTAGGCGGGTTGAAAAAATTGATTTGCAGCAAGAGTAAAGACAGGTAGTTTGCAAAATGCCAAAAAATGGTATTTGGAAAAATTGTTCTGCGTTAAAATATACATACAAATACAAATTTGAAATTATACCCGCCTACGTGAAGTTTAATTTTTTTACCCATTTGTTTTAAATGGAGTCTTGAAAAAATAAAATTTGCTTAAAACGATAAAGAAAGGACATCTTGTGTACAACGATTTATGGAAAAATCGTTTAATATTACACATTTCTCAGCTATTATGTTAACAACGGATTTTTTAAAGTAAAATAAACTTCAAAATTTTTTTAATATATTTATGTATTTATTATTTAGTAAAATCATAACGAGAAGATAATACTCGATAAAACATCGAAATAGAATAATTTTAAGCTGGATTTGGAAATAAACGAATCTTAGACATTAGAGGCTTGAATTTGCTAAATAGTTGTTACCTAGTTTTTGTTGTTGCTTAGTTTGTTACCGTTGATAATAAGTATATTTAAATAATGCTTACAAAAGAGCAAAAAGATAAAATTATTTTGTTATGTGGGAAAAATACTCCAAGCAGACAAGTTACGGACTTTTTTAATGCCAGGCATCCTAATTGAAATTTAAATCATACTACAGTAATATGTAAATTTAAAGAAACCGGTATTATTGACGACCATTTCAAAAAACCTTATGCAGCTGCAAAAGTATCTACATAGGTAGAAGAAGAAGTGTGGTTAATGGTTGTGGAAAATGGTAAGACATTAGTTAAACAGATATATCTTGATGTACCCTTTAATACTTGTACATAAAATCTTAAAAAATAAGTTCAAAGCCTATAAATCAAAACTTATAAATACTTCAAAGGAAAGGGATTTCATTCCAACATTTGAGTTTTCAGCTTGGTGTCAAGGAGAATACGGAGAAAATTCACAGTTTCCAATAAATATTTAATGAACTGATGAAGCAACATTTTCAGCTAATGGAACAGAAAGTTCACAGAACTACAGGTGGTGGGCTACAGAAAACCCTTATTTCACACTCAAGGAATAATATTTATTTAAGGTAAATGTCTTACATGAATTGTTGAACAATACTATGATTGACCCCTTCTTCTTTGATGAAAACCTTACTACCAATCAATATTTGGAATTTTACGTCAATATTTGTTACCGATTTTGTATCATATGCCGCTTCGGCAAAACAGCGACTTTGGTATCAGTTAGATGGCAGCAATACGACAGTTTTTAAATGAAACTTTTAATGAAAAATGGATAGGACGTTACTCAGAATATCCTATGCCAACACGCTCACCAGACTGAACCTCAATGGACTTCTTCTTTTGGGGTTTATTACAAAATGAAGTTTAAAAACATCGTCCTTTTAGGGACAGAGAACATTTAAAAACTGTTATTTCTAATTGTGTGAGAGCTATAAAAACTGAGCACATTACAAATGCAGTCAACAATGTTATAAGAAGAACCGAACTATGTACGTTACGGTATGGTCATCATACTGAGATGTAAAATAGTGATAGGAAACCATTTCAAGACTTCGTTTCTTTCCAAAGCCAACTTAAAATTATTGTTGGCACAAAACCTCCACAAAATAAATAATGTAATTAGTTTATGCCGAAGTGTTGATTTTATTTCGACGTTTTATCACTGCATATTAAATTTTATTTCCTATCTAACGGTATTTTTATTTTTTTAATATATCAAGTAGTTCCGGAGATATTTAGGAAAAACAGGTTTTTTAAAGTGACAGTTTTTGCTAATATCTGGTAAACCGTTTGTTGTGCAGAAAAATTATAGGAACAAAGAATAGTCAGAATGGTATTATTAATCACATATTAAAAGGAAATAATATAAAAAAATAAAAATTTCAAAAGGGGTACTTACCCCCCAATTTTACCCCTTTCCCGTACCCAAAACAATCGGTTCAATTGCCCGTCATTAATTTATGTAAGTAGTCCCAACGGTTTTACGGTTTTTTTTTCGTGGAATTGCCTATATGCGTTTTTCCCGATTTTTATTGATGCTGCAGCATTCCAATCGGAAATGTTAGTTAAAAGTCTCAATTTACATAAGAACAGTTTTTTTTATCTAAGTACAATTCTGGTGCACCAATGAGTTTGAAATTTCGTATCTAATAGTTTTTCATTGCCTTTCATGCGTGTAAGAAGTTTCAAATTTGTAGCGCCACTTTTACTAGTTTACTTGGAAAATTTTGAAAACTGTGTAGGTTAACAGGACTTCCGGTAGTCTTATATATCTCGAAAGACACGGATCTACGATTTTGCGATAATAGCCGTATACCAAATTTCATATCTCCAGCTCAAACGGTCTGACCGTTATAGTGTCTACATACACACGCACGCACGCACACATTCACACACACACATATAGACGGGATGTCAAAAATGGTCAAAATGGATGCAATGGCACTCAAAACATGAAGATCCGTCAAAATCTCGTGGTCGAATTTTTTCATGATCGCAATACGTTCCCATTGCTATACTTCATACAGTATACGGGAATATAATGTACCCTAAAAATGCTTGCAGATAAGTCAAAATAATTAATGCCTGAATGTCTATCGTATCTTTTAGGTGTTTAGTCAACAACCTGCTCAGACGCATGTGCATATTGTGATTTTTTAAACATGACAAATTAAAAATATCAAAAACCCATTTTTTTCAAGTGGCACTCCCTATGTATTATTGTATTGATCAAAACCTTTTTGACAAACTTTCCATCAATATAAGGTTCGTATAGTCTAATGTAAAAATCCAGGTTGCTATCCTAAAATAACGAAACTTTTTCTGCTTAAAACAATAAAAATCGAGTGGAGTTCTGTCGATGTTACAATCTGTCAATCTTTTTGTAAAGATTATGTCTCAAGATGAATTTTACTCGTCAATAACTTATTAATATGATATACAGACTTAGCGAAGCGGATTGTAATATTTTATTGGTTCAAAAATACCCAGATGCAAGAATGCCGCAATGTTGCGTTTGAAAAATTGAACATAGATTTGAAGCTAGAGGGAGCGTTACTTACAAGAAAAAAGAATTATTAACAAGAAAAATAGATGAAAACCTAGAGTTCGAAGTTCTTTTAATGTTACAATAAAATTGAACATTGAGTTGCAGAGAGATTGAGGCAGAAAGTGACATATCACTAACCAGTATTAATCGAATTACGTTAAAACACAAGTATCATCCCTACCACCTTGAACTACATCAAGAACTTTTTGGAGATGATTTTCAAAACCTACTAATCGGCCCGTTTGATGTTGTTTTGAATGGGTTGAGATATCGAGAATTTCTTCAAAATGATCTCCCACTTCTGATGGAAAATATAGATTTGCATACGCGAACGGTCATGTGGCTGCAGCAGGATGGATCCCCTGTACATTATCATCGAGTAGTTCGATAATTTTTAAATGAAACCTTTACAAATCGTTGAATAGGAAGAGGAGGAGCAATCAGTTGGCCTGCGTGTTCCCCCGACCGTACTCCAATTTTTTTCTTCCTTTGGGGATTTGTTAAAGAAAATGTGTATAAGCTTAGACTAACAACTGCGGAGGCCATGAAACAAAGAATACGCAATACATTCCGTTTAATAAATGCAGACATGCTAAGTCGTGTTACACTATCTTTTAGACTAAGTCTGCATGTTTGTGTTGAAGAAAATGGTAATATCTTTGACCATCTGTTAAAAAGATAAGTGTAAAATAGCTTTAATTTTTTTTGTTTCTTTGTTTTTGTTGTTTGTTAATGTTTTTAAATTGTTCTACTTAACACTCCTTTGAGATATGTAAGTTTTTGCCTCAATTTTTCTGTAACTCAATTATATATATATATATATATATATATATATATATATATATATATATATATATATATATATATATATAACACACACACACACATATCACCATTCTGTGTGACATACTGCAAGATTACTTGGTAACAGGAAAGTTTGCGATTAACATCAAAATTTTAAATTTTATTAATATTTCCCAGCCTGTTCACTTATTAGAATATAGAGCGTTTTCTGCCGCCTCCTTACACCATCTGGTAACCCTAGGCATGATTCAGTCATTTTTCGTGTATGCTTAATTCAAAAATTACGTAACGCGAATTAAGCTTGACGGACGTTAGAAACAACAAATCATATGATGGAAGGGCTTAATCTTAAAAAAATCGCAGAATAGATAGTTATATTATTTTGAAGTAATACGGAATAACTGTTTTGGTAAAACCGTTTTTCTACTCTCAACCCGCCTGGAACAAAAAAAAATGTTATGTTTTTGATTATGCGTCAGTTGTCCAGCCATATCTAACCATTTTCGCAATTTTTTATTATACTCTGTTCCATCTTATTTTACATTAGAGTAGGCTATGGAAATCTCAAAGGAATAAAAAGTTGCTACCGTAGCTTGACTTTTCAAAATTATAGGTTATAGTTTTAAAGTGAAACTAATGCAGCGCTGAAACATAATTTTTCAGATTACTTAAACTGTAAACAAAAATCGTTCAATCTCTAGTGACAAAAAAAAGTAAATTTTAGTCTTCAAATCTTGAACGTCTATTACCTAGGTACATAAAACGGAAACTTACATTCTTTACATGGGTCATAAATGGCAACATCGTCTTATCTAAATACAATGAGATGTTATTAAAAATTTTTAATTACATATTTACCTTTGAACTTATTCGTTCATAACAAAAACTTATAATAATGAGATGTTATGTTAACCAACTTACGTAAAAACTTTTACGTTTACTAATTATGCATTTTTTCCATTTCTTGGCTATTAAACATGATGTAGAGGTATGTTTATATTCAAATTTGGTTCTTCAATCGCAAAGACAGTAGTTAATCAGAACGTTAGTATGTATCCAGTTAATTTAACCTATCCAGGAAATCTAGAGCGCTTTTCATAAGTAATCCAATGTGAAAATTTTCTTTCGTAATGAAATTTGCTGCGTCGTTCTTTTCTTTACTCTTACGTACACATGAAAGTCAATAACCAGAAATGTATCCACTTAAGTCACGTGTTCCACAGTTGCTTTTTTGTAATTTCCACCCCGTGTGTAACAAACCGCTTCTGCATATGATCTTTCTTACTAGAAAGTAAGGGTGGCTTGTCTAACTGCAACAAATGATACGCTACGGTGTCTACAATCACACAAAATTTCCGGGTAGTTTGGACAGAACAGGAATCAGCTGATTAATCACCCAATTTTGAAACCGGTCCCCATTCATAGTTTTATGATAATCCCGATCCTCGTTGCCCGAATCGAGTAAGTAGTCGCAGTTCTAAGAGCCCCAAATTACACCCTGCGTATGAAATGGTATACTTTATCTTTTCTTTTCTTTATCTTCACAATTTTTGATGTATTACTATTGTAAGAATCGTGCACCTAACGATGGATATTAGAACTATTTCATTAAATCCACGTTTCGTCAAGACACACAAATCTGACATCTTGGCTTGCACTTTGCATCTGCCTAAATTTTGTCAAAACTTAATTTTGGCTACAACGACGTGTTTCATTTCACTTAAAATTTTCTGTCCATTGACAAGTCTGTATCGTTCGACCTCCATTAAAATTGTGCTGATACAACTTGTCCGAAATAAATGCCTATTTTTCCAATTAAATTGCTAAATTAGTCGTTGCATATCTTGCCAAAAGGATAAATCCCAAATCTCAGATTTTCCATGTTTACCACAATATGCCGACTTTAAATTTTGAGGTCCTGCCGTTATGATGTCTTGATATATACTGTTATGGTAAGACGCAGTGTCAATAATTTGGGTTAATTATATCAAAACTTAGAGAATAAATTTACTCTACATTTAAAAATACAGTGTGGACGAAAAGTATGGACTACCCCTAATAATTGGGTAGTTTTCAAGTCCGAACACGTCAATTTAGTTTTTCAGTTTCCCACATTCTGATAGAATTCATTTGTTTTTTTATTGATGTGTCAAAACTTTTTCTTAAATACAATGTATGGCATGTGATATATCATCTGAAAGCTACTGTTTCACTCAGTACGTTCCTAGACGCGATTTTACAAAACCATGCAACCTATTTATAATCAAGTTGAAAACTTGACGACAAATATTTTATTCTCAAATGAAGCTTTTTGCCTCAACGGTACTGTAAACAGACAGAGTTGTCAAGGAAAATCCACGTTGGATTCAAGAAGCTCATTGTCAGTTACCTCAGAAAGTTAATGTATGGGCCGGTATATTAAAAGATAGAGTGTAGGACCATTTTCTTTGAAGGAAATCTTACAGCTGAAGCCTACTTGAATTTTTTACGGTTAGAACTTTTGCCAGCTTTAGTCACTCTTTATCATGTTCAAAATAATCACGATTTGCCCAGTCCAGAAATTTGGATGCAACAAGATGGAGCCCCGCCCCACTATGTAAGAAAAGTTCGGCAATATCTCAATTTGATGTTTCCAGGAAAAAGGATTTTCCGACGGAGTTTCACTAAATGTCCAATCTGATGTGGCTTTTTTTTAATAGACCAAGAAATATGGTTAATCTAAAGTGCGCCAAAAGAACAGAAATACCAAAATTTACGTTATTCTGGTTAATTAAATCACTAACCTGTGTAACTGATCATTTTATTCACTAAGTAAGTACAAAAGTTTACACAAAGATATTACGAAAACAGTAGAAGTCATTAGCGTAAATTAGATGGTTTAAAACTAGAAATCTTTTTTTACATAAACAGCAACATTTATACGGTTTATACGAATAAAAAGGCGGGGCAGAGGTCAACCACTACCACTTAAACTGGTTAACACAAACAGACTAAGCATTATTATTTGGTGATAAGAAAGTGCTATATCAAATACATTCCTCACCTTATGTAGTTACTCATTCAATAAACATGTATTTGGTTTAGCAAATTGGCCATTTCTTATGGGAAAACACACAATTTCGTATTGAAAATATCTGGCGAGGAACACTACACGACCTTCCGCAACCTACAAAATGGAACTTTAAAGAAATTAAATAATTTTAATAACATTTTTTTGTGATAATTATGCAACCCCTTTTATAATAAGTTAATTACGAAAATATGCAACATTGTAGTAACAAAAACAATAATCTATGCAGACGTTTAAAACTTTATGTCTTACAGAGGTTAATAGACGCTAACTTAAAAAATGAAAAGAAATGAAATGATCTTAATTATCATGTTTTTAGGGTAACTATGCAACGTAACAGGCAACATTGCAAAATCAGAAAATATTTCTATGTCAGAATGTCGTTTAAAACTTCATGTCAGATTAATATATATGTCACAGCCAAAGTAAATAATCAGTTTATATGTATAATTATCCAGACATTATGTGTAATAACTAAATTCGCTAGCTGAAATGATTAATTAATTACAATAAGCAGTCATTATTCATAATAGCTATTACAGTTTGGCTAAAGTAATAAATATTTTCAAATAGTAATCGCTTTGACTAGAAATTATAAATAATTACTGGTCATTGTAACTAATTAATCACTTTAGCTAGCGAATTTAGTTATTATACATAATGTAATCCAATAGTTTTGATACATAACATAAGACAAACGGATTAACTGAGTGTTTCATATAGATAATATGTATAATGGCTGGATAAAGTAATTAATAAAGTTCCAATAATCACTTGACCAAACTCAGTTAGATAGTATGTATAATGGCTGGATAAAATGATAAATAAAGCCTCATTAATCACTTTCACCAAATTTGATAGTTGTTATACATAATGTCTGGATATTATACATAATAGCTAGATTATTTATTTTGGTTATGACATATTAATTACATGTTAACTTAAAAAATTCCAAAGCCACCAGCTTCTATAAGATATCAATAATACAGTTTAAACATTTTCAGTCATATTTAATTAATTTTTAGACTTACCTTCCGTTATATTAAGAAACTTTATAAATAAAAGTTATGTAAAATTAAATTTTCTTTAAAAAATATGTCTACACTTTTTTTCTATAAAGTTAAAAAAAAATTTAACTTACACTTAAATTCTACCTTAGGAATGTTTTTGCCGCTAAATTACGCGTCGTACCAAAAAATTGCATAGAACATATTAATCGATATGTTTAAGGTATTTTTATATCTTTGTAATATGCAGCTGTTTTAGAAATATTTGATAAATCCCAAAAACTGACCCTAATAAACCCCTCTCCGCCGCTGGATTTCTCCCAAAATCTAATCAGCTCCACGCCAAATGAAAACAAGCTTAAATACAAAATTTTAAGTAGGTAGGAATCTTCGTTCTGGGGTTATCGTGGATTCTAACATACATCCACATTCCACACAGACACACAGCACGGCCGATCTTGGTGAAACTTGGCCAAAAGTTGTAAAAAATTAAGTAGATTTGGCGATAGTGAAAAAAAAGTATCTACATATGTACATGTAGGCAGGGTGGCCAACTAAGAATGCGAGGTACTGTATCTGGGAAACTATCCATCGTAGAGGCTTGCGGAAAAAAAGTTATTACTAAAACGGCCAATACAAAAACCTGGAAAATATTTTCATGTTTCTGAAATAGCCGCTAGGGGGCGTAACTGCAATCTTGAGTCCAAAAAAGTGATGTTTCTGTGAATTCTGCTATATTAACCTAATAAAAAAATAACTGACCTTTGAAGTCGAGGATAATTTGAACTTTTTTTGTTTGGCACTTTTTGACGTATCTATAAAAACAAACTGGTGGGGGGTATTCAAAGGTTTCCTTAAATCACCCCCGTATCTTCGAAACGGCTAATCCGATTTTAACAAACTTGGGCGCGTTGAAAGGAGCTTTTCTCGGGCTACAAATGTTAAAATAATTGAAGTTTTGTTAGTTTCACATGTCGTCGCTAGAGGGCTTTGTTCGACATTCCGACAGAAACGGTTAACTTTCGCAAAAGAATGAAATGCATTGGTATGACTTTTTTTATGAACAGGTAGCTAAATGATGCCTAAACAAGCTCGAGAAAACCGCATCTCGGTATCTTGTTCCTAACCTAAAATATCGGCCAAAGAAAACTTTATACGAAAATCCCTTAATTTTTTTTTTTAACTATATTTTTCTGCAATTGTTTCTACTATGTAAGTTGTGGCCCTAAAAAGAACCGATTTAAAGGAGGAAGGATTTTAATGCCCCCGAAATGCTGACCATCGCGCTCTATGCATTGCTGAAGCCTCTCATGCCTAGACAAAACTGCAGCTTCAATTTCGGCTCTCGGTATGTTACGTATTGCGTTCCGAATCCGGTTTTTCATATCTTCTTTAGTAGTAGGTTGAGTCGGAAACACGATGTCCTTTAAGCGCCCCCATACATAAAAATCGAAGCAAGTTAAGTCTGGTGATCGCGAAGGCCATGGAAACAGACTTCCTCTTCCAATCCACCGCTGTTGAAATACAGCATTAGTATGCTCTTGCACATTAATAGCAAAATGTGCTGGGCACCATCCAACAGCAAAAACAGTTTTTGCCTTGTTTCCAGAGGCACATCATCCAACAACAACGGTAATTGATTGGCCAAAATGTCAAGAAATACATTGCCATTGTAAATGCGACCCATCACTCTTTGCATTGCTGAGGCCTCTTATGGGTAGACAAAACTGCAGCTTCAATTTCGGCTCTGAATAGGTTACCTAGAAATTGCGATTTTAAATGTTTGTAAATTTAGTCACCAGAATAAAATCACACTTTTTGAAATTACTACGGGCAAGTAAGCAATGCTAAAAGTTATACGAAAGGCCTATTTTTTGTTTGCTTAAATGCATATTCACTTTGGATATACAGGGTGAATCTTATCTAATCCGCCAAAATTAAAGGAGTACTAGAACTCATCATTCTAAGCAAAAAAGTTCATATGAGGTAGGTCCGGAAATGCTTTGTTTCCGAGATACAGGATGTCAAATAATTTCATGAAATTTTTTATATGGGGATTTTTTGGGATGACAAATTCAAATCTTTTCTGCTAAAAAAAGTGAAGTTGCTAGGGCAGACACATAAGTAAACAAGTAAGTTACTTAGTAACAATTAAGAATCCCTATTGATAAACCTGTCAAAAGAATACCCTCCGAAAATGTGTATGCATCATGAGCTTTAAATGCGTTTTTCTCGGAAAGGGTTGCTCCTAGCGACTTCACTAAGATATACCTTTTTTTAGCAGAAAAGATAGGAAGATTGATTTTTCTAGTCCAAAATGGTATACAGTGTAGCACAAAAAAATTGCGACGATTTAAAAGGGTCGAAATGGTTGCCGCTGGCGCCCCCTAGAAACCACAACTAAATGGACCACAAACTTAAATTTGTCATCCCAAAAAACCCCCGCATACGAAATTTCATGAAATTATTTCGAAACAGTCGAAAGATATTGAAGAAAACGCGATTTCTTTTTTCAACTTTGACACCCTGTATCTCGGAAACGAAGCATTTCCAGACCCATGTACATATGAACTTTTTTGCTTAGAATGATGAGTTCTAGTACTCCTTTAATTATGCCGGATTAGATAAGATTCACCCTGTATACGAAAAATACAATTAATAGAAGCAGGCAATGGAAACAGATACCTAAACGAAACATACATAATCCTCAAATTGTCAATAGTTGTCAATACTTTGGCGTTACTTTGAGCAATTTTTGTGCTTTCAAAATGCGTTTTACGAATAATGAAACTGTTGATATCCTTGTGGTTTATTTTGAATGTCTTCAGAATGCCGCAGTAGCTAAAATATCCAATCCAAATCGGCGTCCTTGCGATGTAAGAGTTTTTCCCCGATTAGTGGCGAGCTTACGAGCCCATGGTAGTTTTCGACCTACGTTCCAACGGCAAAGAATTGGAAGGAAATCCTCGTGTTAGCACAAGAGCATTATCCACTGAGTTGGTCATATCACGGGCAACGGTTCAAAATATTTTGAAGAACCATAGGTAAGTTCTAATGGCCAACAAAATATATAGGTATTCGTTTAAACTTTTTAATTACTTTAAGAAGCACCCATATCATGTCGTTTTCCATCAGGCCTTGAAAGAGGAAGATTTTGATCGAAGGTTAGACTATTGCCATTGGATGTTAGGTATGATACGCGAAACTAGAGAATTTTTATTTCAAATTCTTTGGACTGATGAAGCCACCTTCAGTAGTGACGGGAGAGTCAATCTGCACAATATGCATTATTGGTCTGCAGAAAATCCCCATTGGTTGCGTGAAGTTCAACGCCAAGGACGTAGGAGTTTAAATTTATGGTGTGGCATACTGGGAGGCAGAATTCTTGGGCCATATTTCTTGACTTTTTGGCCAATCAGTTACCGTTGTTATTGGAAGATGTGCCTCTGGAAACAAGGGAAAAATGGTTTTTGCAATTGGATGGTTGCCCAGCACATTTTGCTGTTAATGTGCGAGAGCATATTAATGCAGTATTTCAACAGCGGTGGATTGGAAGAGGAAGTCTGTTTCCATGGGCTCCGCGATCGCCAGACTTAACTTGCCTCGATTTTTATTTATGGGGGGCACTTAAAGGACTCCGTGCTTCGGACTCAACCTACTACTAGAGAAGTTATGAAAAACCGGATTCGTAACGCAATACGTAACATACCGAGAGCCAAAATTGAAGCTGCAGTTTTGTCTAGTCATGAAAGGCTTCAGCAATGCATAGAGCGTGATGGTCAGCATTTCTAGCATTTACGGGGGCATTAAAAACCTTCCGCCTTTAAATCAGTCCTTTTTAGGGCCACAACTTACATAATAGAAACAATTACAGAAAAATATAGTTAAAAAAAAAATTTAAGGAATTTCGTATAAAGTTTTCTTTGGCCGATATTTTAAGTTAGGAACAAGATATCGAGATGCGGCTTTAGCGAGCTTGTTTAGGCATCATTTAGCTACTTGTTCATGAAAGTAACTCATACCAATGCGTTTAATTTTTTTGCGAAAATTCACCGTTTCTGTCGGAATGTCGAACAAAGCCCTCTAGCCACTAACAAAACTTCAAATATTATAACATTTGTAGCCCAATAATAGCTCATTTCAACGCGCCCAAGTTTGTTAAAATCGGCTTAGCCGTTTCGAAGATACAGGGAGTCATTTAAGGAAACCTTTGAATACCCCTACCACTTTATTTTTAGACATACCTCAAAAAGTGCCAAACAAAAAAAAGTTCAGATAATCCTCGACTTTAAAAATCAGTTATTTTTTTATTAGGTTAATATAGCAGAATTCACAGAAACATCACTTTTTGGGATTCAAGATTGCAGTTACGCCCCCTAGCGGCCATTTCAGAAACTTGAACATATTTTCCAGGTTTTTGTATTGGCCGTTTTAGTAATAACTTTTTTTTGCACAAGCCTCTACAGTGGATAGTTTCCCAGATACAGTACCTCGCATTCTTAGTTGGCCACCCTGTTCTTGTTTAAAAAACAAATTATAAATTCTCTGGTTAAGAAATAACAAAACATGAGGTCAATTTCAACTGAATGAGCTCAATTAGCCAGTAAATGGACAAATTGTGTTTATAATATACTGATTGAAAACATGGATCTACCTGTGAAATTGCTGTCATCGGAAGAAAGATCGCAATTCTTACTGAAAGAATTAAATCCACATTAAATTTCATGTTTTAGAAAACTTAAAAAAAAAGTAAAATTCTTGGGCAGTTTGTAGGAAGACAGAAGGAGATTAAATCTGCATATTGTAAAGACGAAAGAGAGTTGGGATGGTCAAAACAATTCATTTTTCAAATGGCATTAAAACTCGGGAAGAATTATAAGAAAAATAATGTGGTAGGACGGGGTGAAATTTCTAATGAAAAATTATATTTTTCATTTATTGTATCAGTGAACCGGTAAACACCGTGAAGAAAATTAAAAAAATTCTTAACAATAAACTGTCCACTGTCAAGACAATTTTAAATAAGAAAAACTTATTGAAATTGAAATATAAAAATAGAAAGGATAATTCAATACAGTACATCTTGCATAAGTTTTTTTCGTACTCGTATATTTGTCGGCCTCGACAATGGTCTCGGCACATTAAACGACCTTCTCGCTTTAAAAAGCTTACTAATGTACTTACCTTATAATGCAAATATTTAATGTAAAAATGTTTAATGGATTTTTAGTTCTGTATTTTTTTAAATTAATCATATGCATTCGTGTTTACTAATTACATTTACCGTTAATTAACTAGAGTCTCTTTGGTTTAATTCTCACATGTACTAGAGGCGCCCGCCAATTCGACGGAACAATTCCGGTACACGTAAGGCGCCGGTATAAATTGCAATTACATATTTATTAATTCTATTTTTTGTTTCAGGTCCTTCTTATATAAAACCTTACTTCCGTAGTCTTCACTCTATTTAAGACTCACACCGAGAACACATTCTGTTACAATTATGGGTGCGCGTTTAGTATCGATAATGTGATTAGTGTTAAATGACCACCTAATGTATAAAAAACAGCAATGTTAAAAGACTGTGAAAATATAGAACGTAGTGGAGAATCTCCTTGCTCAAATCATATTGGTGGTTCATCAGAAGCTGTGGCTTGTGCGGGGTGTGGATCACGAATTCATGATAGATACTACCTCTTAGCTGTTGATAGACAATGGCACGGACACTGCCTTAAATGTTGTGAATGCAAATTACCATTGGATTCTGAACTTACCTGTTTTGCAAGAGACGGAAATATTTATTGCAAGGAAGATTATTACAGGTAAATTGTATTAATTTTATGAGCTTCTTAAAATTTAATTTAGTACTAATTATATTGCTTTGTCCAAAAGGTGCGGTGCTTTTGCTGTTAATTTTTTTCTTTACACCGATAAGTTGAAAGGTACATGTATTCCCGCCTACTACCAGGTTTAATGATGACGCATTCGATTTTCTTTTTGAATTCTATAAGCTCATTGGACGATTTTATTTAATGTTACTAAAATCATTCATGGTTCATTTATTATCAACTCGATATTTTTTCAAGGAAAGCATTAAGATACGAATATGAGTCAGATACACTTTTGGATAAAGTATCTTTGTGACATTTCTCCACAAGGACTTTGTCTTGGATTTTACAATTTGCAATTTCCCAACAAACGACTCGAAAGTTAAGTGAGAAATAAATATTTTAGATTTTCCAAAAAATTGAAGAAGAGTGGACTGATAAATATTGTGGTTGTATAGGATTTAGCTATGGCTAAACAAAATTATTAATTTTTTCATAAAGGACCCACACCAAATTTTATGAAAATGGAAACTTTCACTATTATGCTCTATCAGTTAATGCTTCAACCCTGCATTGCTTACGTTTAACTAAGTGGTAACAATAAGCATCCACTTTATGAATTCTTAAGAAAATGCAAAACTTTCGTGATGTTATCACTAACATTAATCAATGATATTAGTAAATGCAATGGTTATCGATTATTATCAGATACCAATATAACAAATTCACCAAACGATATGAAAATGTAAACTTTCACGATTATAAATGCAATGGTTACCGATTATTATCAGATAATAATGTTACAAACTCACAAAACTATATGAAAATGTAAACTTTCACGATTATTAAAGTTATAATTAAAACACTAATCTTTTGGGTTTAAATGGTGTATTTTTATATTTATATAATTCTATATCAAACTATAATCTTTAAGATCTTATTATAGAATTGTCATTTTCAGTTGTATCTGTCATACCAGATAGTTTAAATCTTAACAGTTTCAGGGGTTATGTAGCCAGTGTAATTGATTATTACACTGTCGACTACGATTGATCCTAAAGAGTTTAGCTTGTAGTATGGTTTAAAAACAGATAAAAATATAAATTACATTAGTCATGACTTTCTCAAACACCTTAGTCAACGATGGTTATTGCAAACAGTGGTGGCCCTACCTGGGGTGCAAGGGGTACACAGCACCTGGGCGCCAATGCTCTCGGGGGGCACCGCCGACACTCACTGGCACTGTCTGCTATCATCGGGGAGGGGTTCCCGAAACTTCGTTATTCATCGGCTATACTTGACTACCACATAGCTGTTCCTATTACGCTTGTTGTCTTCTAACCTTGTTGTAGAATATTACTATCTCCATTAGCTTTACTTGTTGTGTATGTGTTTAATGTTGTTACAGATGGAAGTTTATTTGTCGTTTACGCACGGAGGTCATACATTGTTGAGAACACTTTCGCCATTTGATTTAAAATTTTTACTGGAGAAAAGTTATTTAATAGTGATTGTGTAATGGTCTTTAGATAGTAAGCTTGACAAGAATAACTCTGCGGGTGAAGTAATAAAAATAAAAATGAAGGACAGGGGGCGCCAAAGTATCGCTTTCACCCCGGCGTCAAATAGGCTAAAACCGTCCCTGATTGCAAATGAACGATACTACAATCAAAAAAACAAAATTAAGTAAATTTAATCACATTATAGTATCGGTATAGTGCCGTGAGACACCACGCAACTAATACGTGCATATCTAGAGCAAACACAGTTAAAAACCATAGTCATACCAAATTAAATATCTTGTATGAAAATGTAAACTTTCACCATTATTACACATATTAAAATACTTTTTTGAATTTTTCAATGGTGTATTTGTGTATTAATGTAGTAAAATATAAACGTTTCGATAACACTTACAGTTCTCTTATCAGTAGTAATATTATCTATTAAAATTGCTAAAGATATTCAAACAACTTTGTGACATTTTGAAAAATTCAAACATGAACATAAACCTTCTATTAATATAACAATTTGATAAACGTGTAAAGCCAACTATGGAATATAATTTTAGTAAAGAATGAATAGATCATTAATAACTTAAATATTGTTAGAGTGTCATGAAAATGACAAATCAGAACACCCTCTAACGGTCGAAGGCTAACGATGAAACATGTCAATCAAAAAAGCAAATTTAACAAAATCAAGTTATGATGTAAGTATAAAGTTGTAAAAAACCTCAATTTGAAATTGATACAAGCATTCCAAATATAAACATGACATCAATTAAAATAATCCGGTTAAATCTAACAAATAAATAGCTTTATGGTCGCGATCTAAAAAAGTACTTAAGTGGTCGCGTGGATTACATATGCAGACCATTTACAAATTGAAATAAAACGTCATGTAAGCTTAAAATCTTTATATTTGGTATTACAGTCTTATTATTATAATGTTTTTTAATAGAAATAATCAACAAAAACTAAACAGAACGTCCATGTTAAAAATAATCAACAAAAATGAAAAACCTTCTTATATGGCACTAAAAATCACATAATTCAGTGTGATTGAGATCACAGAAAAACTTATTTCAAAAAACTAATCCTAATTGATGTTCTCCAAACAAGATAGGCATACAATCTGGGAATGATCGCCACAAATAAACTTTTTACATACATTGCACAGTTTTCTAGTGCTTTTATTGCGAGCTCTTCCGCAATCATAGCAGCGACCGACGGAAGATCTTGGTGTTGGTGCCGATGTTGTTGGCTGGTTTTCTGGTTGAATAATGCCAAGAAAGTCTTTTATTTTGAATAATAGATGTCGTGGTAATGTTTTTGTCTCCAACCTTCGACGAGCTAGGGGTTTCATCCAAACCAGAGCCAAGTCAATGAGGAAGTCACGGCGGCGAATACTCGTAGTTTTTATTTGCAAGTCGAAGAAAACAGTTAGAGGCCGTCTTCTTGAATTTTTGGATACGTCATAGAGGGACCACATCTTATCTACTACGTCTACACCATTTTTCGTACGATTATAATACGTTATAATTTCTGGCTTTTGACTAGCTCCTGTCTCGGCATCTATCGTCGCGTCATTATGCATCGTAAATATCAAAACAACCACTTTATTAGGTTTAGGCACATACGAAACCAGCGTGCATGGTGGGTGGAAGCCAAATTTAGAAGAGCAGGTTGCGTTTCATCCTGCAATGTGAAATTCTCGAGGTACTTCTCTTTTATCCTTTGGTACTGTAGCAACCATAGTGATTCTATTTTCAAACAGTTCTGTTGCAACTCTAAGAGATGAAAATCAGTTGTCCATTTTTATATTGATGTTTTTGCCCACCACTGGACGCGCCATTCTCATTACTGCATCGTGTCTTGCATTGGTCAAGCGAAACCGTCCTTCAGGTTGTTGGCCAGCATATATTTCTAAGTTGAAGGTATACGGGTAATGAACATCCACAAGAGCAAAAACCGTCACTCCATATTTCGTCTGTTTGCTTGGGATATACGTCCACGAAAAGCCAACAGTTGCTCATCCAAAGTCATTTCAGCACTGGGAATGAAATATTTTTGAAAGTTCTCGACAAACAGATCGAAAAACTCTCTTATTGGGGCCAGTTTATCAATATTCGCACGAATATGTCGGTCTCCAATGTCATCCATTGCGTCTGTCGGTTTCGCATCCCTTTGCCCTGCGTATTTAGCCCTGATATAATCAATTTTTATATTAATATATCTGGTTAGGAGATCAATTATATTATCATCCAAAAAAAGAGACATGCATTCTTCAGCAATAGACTTCTGTCGAGCAATTCCTTTGGGACCGGGAGCTACAAACACAATATTGTGACTTCGAGTTCTACCTCTCTTCGAGGGAGCAGTTATTGACCAGACAGTGTTATCTACACTGTAATATAATTAAACGTCACTTAATACTCATCACAACAAATCAACAATGCTTATATGAAAATATAAACCTTCGTCATTATTACACATATTGAAAATACTTATCTTTTTGGGTTTTTTAATGGTATATTTTTATGTTTATGTTTATACAAATTTAAACGTTTCGATATCACTTACAATTATCGTCCTCAGTAGTAATAAAATCTTTTAGAAATATTGCAATATTTTAAAAGATTTCTAATAGATTTTATTACTACAGGAGATGATAACTGTAAGTGTTACCGAAACGTTTAGATCGGTATAAACATAAATACAAAAATACACCCTTAAAAAATCCAAACAACAAAGCTTGGTTTACATTTCTGTACTATAACGGTTTTAATTTCGGTAACTTTAAAATATGTCGAAATATAGTCAACGTGCTTTTAGTTTGGTGATGATAAATAAATGCCCTAAAATGACACTAACAAACAACTGTATTATGATTAAAATAGCATAAAAAATGTATATAGAGGGCAAGTACAATCAATGAAACATTCCCCAGGCAGCAGGGCATAAACAAAAGTAATTCGTCAAAACCAAAACCTAACACCTAAAAGAAAACAATGCTGCGTCGTATATTCAACAGCAGTCGCGAATATTAGGGAGAAGTAATATCAATTACAGTTTAAATTAAACAAACGTTAAGCATAATAATATGAAAAGTAAGTTATAACAGCAACAGCGTCAAAGTCCTGAGTGCGCACATTATTTTAAATAACCTTCTATGTGAATACCCAAACTATGATAATCTGCGATTTTAACTTCTACCAAATATTAGGACGTGATGCTTTTCTATTACTCTTAAAAATCACAGTAATAATGTCTCTAATCTCTATAAATCCACATACGTGACAACAGTGTAGATAATGTAGATCTGTAAATTTACAAAAATATGAGAAAATTCTTAAAACACGGCGCACAACGATGATGCCGACGCCGGTTATATGTAGGTTAAGAAGATTTAGCACTAGGCTAAATCTCCGACTTCACTTATTGAACTTGGAGTTCCTCTATAAAACGGCAAACGATTAAACAAATTTGCTAGGGATGTAACTGTAATCCATAACCGCATAAAAGCGAACTGCTAACATACCACCGAAACTGTGCAATCCTAACAAAATTGACGGAATGCGTCTTCAGCATTTAACCATTCACTTCCACTTAAAAGCGCAAGGCAGCGAAACTAAAGTTTTTACTTATTTTTACGTGCATACAAAATTGCACATTACAAATTTATACAAACGCATATGTAATAGGGATTAATGGAGAAATGTTTTAATGTGATCACAATCATGTATGTGAAAATAGGTGATTAAAGTTATTATTAACGCATAATTTCTTAATTATGCGAAAATATTTTACCTAAGTAAAAATGTAAATGTGATTGATACAGAAAGGATTTAATGTGATTTCAATCATGCAGTTAGAATATAATTAGTAGCTATACTTATACGTACGTAGGTAAATTCTTTCAGTTTATTTACTAATAGTAAACTAATTAAGAAAATGATTACAAAAAAAAAACAACTAACATATATAACATTAATAAACCTATTAAATGGAAAACAATGCAAATAAATTGTATTGCATTTTATACTACACGTAAATGGCCCACACCAAATGATAGCTCCTGTAGGTTTGGTAACAGCTGATTTTTCAACTCCTTTCAAAATTTGTTGCATGTTGTTATGATAATTATTCGATTTTTAGTTTACGGCGAATATTATGCTGCTATTCTCAGTGTTAATATCATGCGGGCATGGATGATTATAGAATATGATTTTATCGCAGTTTTCTAAGGCACGTTGCTTGCTAGCAACACGACGACGGAGGCAGAGGGCGGTTGTGCTTGAAAAAATTGGAATAAAATTATGAGTTACTTATTAATTCCCCAAGGGGTATTTACTTAGAAAATTTGTTGCCGTGGTGACATTTTTAACCATCTTGCAACAAGTCTAATATTGTGAACACCATTCAAATAAATTATTTATTCAAGACTAGATACATATTATTATTCCAAATTCCAAATACTCAAAATTAATTGAAAACACAATTATGGAAAGTACAATAAATGACTCACAGCAATGTATTGCTTAGAAGCTGAAATGACATAAATGATAATTACTCATAGGCGGTTTTCAGTGTAAGTTTGCTGTGATTGGTTAATTTTGTGCAGGTTACTAAGAATGGATGGATTTAATTGGGTATTTGTTTTGGTAAAAATTCTCAATAAAACCATATTTATCTACAGCGTACATACATTTTTTGCATTTTTTTAATTGTACGCTTTTGGATGAAACATTCTTTTTTTTGCAAAGCGCTCGGCGATTATAATCGTTTTTAAATTTGACACCAATATCATTCAATATTTTATCTATAGTACGCCGGGATGATACTAGCAATTCCTTCTGTTTTAAGGTTTTTGAGCGTTTCAAAGGTAACCTTTTCTTTCTCACCATACCTCAAATAAATTAATTTTCGTGTTGGTTACCTTCAGATATATTGTCTAATTTAAACTTCTGACGAGCATCACCCAAGTTGTCTTCCTTGCGCTTCTCCAACATTACGTGACAAAGTCTCTTCCTCTGACTACAAATACTCGTACACTTTAAATATCATCTCTTTGCAAGGTTCGTTTAAAAAATTTCCCGACATTTTTAAATAAATTGAAAGCGCAAAAATGCATCCGCCACTAAATTAAAAATTACAAATTAGAATTGCATTTATATACCTGCTAATTATATTTTAATTATATTATTGATATCACATTAAATTCTTTCTCTATTAATCACATTTACATTTTCAGTAAGCTAAAATATTTTCGCATAATTAAAAAATTACGGAGTTATTACAAATAAAGGAAGAATCAGTAAGTTCAGAATAAGTAGTCGGTCTGATTACTTTCTCTAACGGTCCATGTTGGAATTTCTTATATGTAGTTGTATACAATAGAAAACCATTTACGATAGATAAAGACGTCCATAAGTGACAAGAAGACGTTACTTATAACAATTATTCACTATTTTCACATATATGATTGAAGCCACATTACAGATTCGCTCTATTAGTCACTATTACATGTGCGTTTGCATAAATTAACTCTTTTCTTTTAATGACGCACGTGCGTTCTGTATCCACGTAAAAGTAAGTAAAATGTTTAAAGTGCCTTACTCATCTGAGTGGATGCTTTCCACTGAGGAAATCAAGTGCGTTGTTCTACGTTAACCGAGTAGAATATTCGAAATAATATATGCTATAATATTACTACTATTACAACACAGAATTTGCAATATTGCGAACCTGTATTATCAAAAAATGTATTATCCGGATATAAATTATGCATTTTTTCTGTGTTAATTTTTTTTGAATTGTTTGTATTACTGTGTAAACTAGAAAACGTCCTGACATTCCATTCAAATACAATAATTAAATAACTCTATAAGTTATATATATATATATATATATATATATATATATATATATATATATATATATATATATATATATATATCTACTTATCAATAATATGAAACGTACTTAATCACATTTTACCAATTGGCACGTTACACACAATTTACAGGTAAGCATATTTATATAAGTAATTAACCCGTTTTTTTTTGAAATTACAATCGTACATCTGCACTTCTAATAATAATCCGTTTTATTCTAACAGCAGCTGGCCAACCTTACTATTAAAGCATTTATTACCATATAAGTGCATCAATTTATGCAATAAATTAGATTTCATCTATTACTCTATTATCTATTAAAAATGAGTTTATTTAATTACCATAAAACAGACATTGTACAGAAAAGACATTTTTCAGAGGTAATTATGTTTACTGTACCCTTACCTTATATAAAAATCAACGTTCAACCTAATACCAGTACTTCTAAAAAAATTCCACACCTATCTAAGATTTTTTATCAAAAAAAGAACAAAACATAAATAGTAAGAAATATTTCTACAGAAAAAATGGTGTACGAAGCTGCTGTAAATGTAATTGGCTCATAAATCCATAAATGGATAGTATGTTCCCGAAGTAACTCAAAAAACTCATAATTATTATCAGTTTGGTTAAATAAACTAAGAAAAATGCTCGTAATAGATAAATAAATTTAATACGATATTATTCTCATACCTTCTCTCGCAATATTGGACGCCCAAAGAAATGTTTTTAAGTAGCACCTGATTTTTCGATTTTGGGTTTTAACTGTTTTATTTTCGCGGATAAGGAAAATATTTAAATATCATTGGGTAAGGAATCGTGTATTTTTATTATTTTTTTTACAAATTTAAACGTTTCGATAACAATTACAGTTATCTTCTTCAGTAAATAATAATAGTTTTTAAATTATTTAAGATGTCAGACAAATATATGAAATCTGAAAACATAAGCGTAAGCCTGCTACAATAGTTACATTTATAAAAAAGCCAACTACGGAATATAATTTTATTTTAGTAAGGGCTAGGTAGAACTTTAATAGATTAAATATTATGAAACCGCCTTGAAAATGACCAATCAGACTAACCTCTAACGGACGAATGTAACAATGAAAAATGTCACAATCAAAAATAAAATTTAACAAAATTTAGTATAATTTTAATGTAAGCCTAAAGTTGTGAAAAACTTTAATACTAAGTGGTAAAAATATTTAAAGCTAAATACTTACCGTACCAATTACATATTTAGTTAGACCACAAATCCAACAAGGAAATAATTTTCCGTTAACATTTAAGGACAATGAAGTCATAATCTGTATGTATAATCTTATCTTAATTTAACTATGTATGTTAAAATAATGCAATGCTGTGATAACTTAATATACCTAATTGTTAAAAGCATTTAATTCGAGGTCTATGAAAATCACAGCCAAAAACCTGGAAATACCAAAAGTTAAGATCTACTATTTTGTCTTGTTTGAATTAAAAGATGGTAAAACCTATTTAATCTGACCTTTTCTTCTTGTCGGTTATTTGGATGTTCATATATTTCAGTAGCCACTCGCTGTAGATGATCAGTTTATCTTGATAAAATTTCCATTTACAGAAATTAAATGTTATCATTTAAATTATATAACGCATGATCAGCTACGGCAGACTTCTCTGGTTGAGTCAATATACAACATCTCATGTGCTTTAAGTCTAGTGCCAAATATACATGTGCTTCCAATATATACCTTTCCCAAGAACAAGATAACTTATATACTCCAGTAGCTAATAGTAAATTTAAACCACCTATAGGTGATATTAAACGTTCTTTGCTACTAATGCCATGGTTAATTAATATCTTTTAAATTTTATCCACAACATTAGTTATGAAAGGAAGAAAAGCTCTACCAACATTAAGTGGTAATTGTCCGTTACCTTACTTACCTTCTAGTGATAAAGCCTGTCCGGTAGAACTGAACGGGTATCGGATTAACAAGGAGGATTGTCAATATATGGTTCTATTGTGCTTGAAACCGCCTTAATGCTTTGCTGTCTCGTACTTATTGTACGTGACAAAGAAAGATGGATATATTATGAATAATGCCTCTATTTCTGCCGAACAAAAGCGTTTGCAACTTTCACACATAATGACAAGGCAATAAGAATCAGATGCAGGTAGAATAGAAATTCAATAGGTATAATAAAATGCCAGTGGTTCTCAACACTGCTTTAACATTATATAATTTGTGAAGAAATGCAACTTTTGTATAATAAAAATAATAATCGATTACTAATTACCTATAAGTAATTTCAATTGACACCTTTCACTTATACTTATAACAACAATAACAAATACATTTTATTATAGTTAGTAAATATTAATTAAATTACAAAGATATACTTTTATAATTAAATGTAAAAATTATAATTGTCATTCGGCTTCAGATTCATCACTTCCTGAGTCATCCAAATCTTGGAAAAGATCATCGTCATCACTTTCTTCAGTGTTAACTGTGAAAATAAGAGGTCTTACTTCATCCACAATCTCTTCATTAACAAAAGTATCTTTAATTATTTTATCCGTATGATCAATACATTTTGCCATATTTCCGCACTAACTGTTTTTAATGCGTCGTTCCACGTATTAAGAACATTCGTCTTTCCGGATGTCGCAACGATACTTTTGTCGTATTTGTTCTTAGTAATGCCCCATACCAACTCAATTGGATTGAAATGGCAATGATACGGGGCAGGCGCAAAACTTCATGTCCATATGATAGAGCTAGCTCATCGATTACATATTTTCGCATTGGTCTACTTTGTTTCTTTGCCAATTCCACTAACTCTGCCTTTGTCATAAAATTTTCCCACGCTATTTTATTAGCGGTTAACCATTGCTGTATTTCTTCTTTTTCCAAGAAACTTTGACTGCCTTCTGCCTTTCGAGAATGATAACTCGCATTGTCAAGGACAATTATTGATGGTTCCTCTAATTTTTGTAAAAGTGATTCCTCAAACCATTTTTCGAACAATTCTGCGTTCATATTATCGTGATAATCTAATGATTTATTTTTGTACCGAAAATTAATTGACTTCCGTCGATAAAACCGTTTCTGTTACCTGCTTCAATGATAATAAATCTTTTTCGGCATTATATTAATGGTTAGTTTATATAAACGCTTACTCAAAGAATAATGATAATATAGATATTGCGTTGTTTTATTTATTCCAGTAGCCACTCGCTGTAGATGAGCATAATAATTAGTTTACCTTGATAAAATTTCCATTTACAGAAATTAAATGTTATCATTTAAATTATATAACGCATGATCAGCTACGGCAGACTTCTCTGGTTCAGTCAATATACAACATCTCATGTGCTTTAAGTCTAGCGCCAAATCTATTTCTGCTTCCAATATATACCTTTCCCAAGAACAAGATAACTTATACACTCCAGTAGCTAATAGTAAATTTAAACCACCTATAGGTGATATTAAACGTTCTTTGCTACTAATGCCATGGTTAATTAATATCTTTTAAATTTTATCCACAACGTTAGTTATGAAAGGAAGAAAAGCTCTACCAACATTAAGTGGTAATTGTCCGTTACTTTACTTACCTTCTAGTGATATCTTTAAACGATCAAATCGTCTTCAAAAAATTCTAAATTCGTTTAGTTCGATCCACTAGAGCTGTGTGTGGGTGTGTGCGTATGTGCGTGTGTCGGTGTGTGCGTGTATACATGTATGCCTGTGTGAAATTGTGTGTATGTGTGTGCGTGTGCGTCTATGCGTCTATGCGTGTGTGCATGTCTGCGTGTGTGCGTACACATGTGTGTGCACGTGTGCGCGAGTGCGAGTGCCCGTGTGCGTGTGTGTTTGTTTGTGTTTGTGTTCGTGTTCGTGTTCGTGTTCGTGTTCGTGTTCGTGTTCGTGTTCGTGTTCGGATTCGCGTTCGCGTTCGCGTTCGCGTTCGCGTTCGTGCTCGTGCTCGTGCTCGTGTTCGTGCTCGTGTTCGTGCTCGTGCTCGTGCTAGTGCTCGTGTTCGTGCTCGTGTTCGCGTTCATGTCGCGTTCGTGTTGGTGTTCGTGTTTTTGTTTGTGTTTGTGAGCGTGTGCGTGCGTGTGTATGTGCGTGAGTGCGTGAGTGCGTACGTGTGTGCGTGCGCGCGTGGACGTTTGTGTGTCGGTTTCCGATAAGCTATAAACGACTAATATAAACTGTTTGTTTTGCTAAAAATGGTAAACTTTCAAGAGATTATTTTTCCATAATAAACTGATGAATAACGTTTATGAAATCTAAAAACTCATTTAATGTTTCTTCTCAATGTCTCCAAATTACAAAAGTATCATCAACAAATTAGCTAAATTAGGTAGTAAAGACAGTTCTGAAATAGAATCGTTATATCTTTCGGAAAACGATTAACATGATTAATATATTCAATGACTTCTTTTAAAGGGCTTTTGTAAAATGACTGACCATGATGTCACCTTCTTGCATATTAACATTACACATTTTCTCATTGAAATGTGCAGAATCTTTGATATGAGGCTGTAATACAGAGGTAAGATGTTTCGGAAGGTTATATGTAGGACATGCAATTGCAGTGACAATGGGACTGAAAGGAGCCTTAAGTTCGTGAATCTTTGATAACCATATAGTTTTACTGGAAGCTTTAAAGTAAGTTAATTTAATTTTTGTTTCTTCAGGAATCGAAGATGTTCTTTAATTTCCTAGATGGATTTCTTTGTAGGATCTTTGGCAATTCACGGTATATTTGTGGTTGCAATAATTGTTCAAATTTAAATTTATAATCATTCCCTTCGTAGACGGAAAGGTAAATTACTTTATAGATGTTTTACTTTACGCAATATTGTAACGGTTTTATGCCTAACTTTATTTGCAGCCTCAAAGGGTAAAGAATCAAAGAACTCTCAATATTAGAAGCTATACGGTCAAGTTGTATTACTTTTAGTGGTACGGCAAAGTCTATATTTTGTAAGTGCTTCAGTAGTGTCATCTAAAAAAACTTGATTAGATAGGTTTAGAACCGTTCTTCTATAATCTAAAGATAGTTTTTTTTTGTTGTCGTATAGATAATCTATCAAATTTTGCTTTTTGACCCTTATTACAAGTATCAATCACAACCTTCATGCATTACAGTATAATATGATTAAATTTTGTTAAATTTGTTCTTTAATGTGATATTTTCATTGTTAGCCTTCGTCCGTTAGAGGGTGTGATTTTGTCATTAGGCGGTTCAATAATATTAATATTATTTAATCTATTAAAAATTTAGCTAATCTTTACCAAAATAAAATTCTATTCTGTAGTTGTCTTTTTCATATACGTTTCATAACTATTGTAGCAGGCTTACATTCAGGTTTTCAAAAACTATTCATCATTTACTGAAGAAGTAAATTTGTAAAAAATTAATAAAAAATACACGATTTCATACCCAAAAGCTAAGTGTTTTAATTATGAGTGATAATCGTGAAAGTTTGCATTTTCATAATCAACTATTATATCTTTACACACACTTCATGACATGTTACGTTACTTAGAATTTGAACTTATTCTAGCAATAGTTTCTTTCTATCACATTGACGACGAGGTACCCACCCAAAATATTTTGTTCCAACAATATTACGGCCTTCCTTGATAATCAGTATAACACAAGTCGTCAAGCTTGAAAAGAGCAAGTAATCATGCTTATAAATATGTATGTTTACCTAAACTGAAATTAAAGGTTATGACGATCAAGGGCACTACATTTTGTCCAAATTCATTTTAGGTGTGGTATTATTTTGGTGGTTTGTTTCTTTGTCTTAGTGAACCGCTTGAACTTGTTCTACTTTACGTCCATCAGATAACCAAGTCAGTTAAATACAAAGGAAGGCACCAACGTACTGCCTTTCTTTATATACAGAGTTATTTTTTTAAAACCTGACATAGGCTACCTTTTTTATTACTGAAGACAAATTTTTACTTCCAAAAGTAAAGTTTTCGGGCGCAATCTAACTAAGAAAATTTCATGAAAGAAATTACTCCAGAGTTGCCAGTTTTTGTAGTATCTTCAAAAATAACATTTTTTTTAAATGCATTTTGTTTACAAAATCTGATGCAGCGTTTCACTACAGTCAATAGTACTAGAGCGAAAAATTTTCGTTTTGGAAACCGTTTGAGAATTATTATTGCTTAATAGTTATTAAGCAGTAGTTTATTGTTCACTTCAGTATTCATATTTTCCGAAGTAATGTTTTTTGTTCGGTTTTTTCCTTTCTTTTTATTACAAGATGGATCGAATAACTCCACAAGAGCGAATTGAATTAATTTTTCTACACATTAGAGGCTTGAGTTTGAGGGCAGCTTGCACTGAATTTAATTTCAATTATTCGGATAAACCACCTCCATATCCAGAATTTTTGAGATACAATTTAAAGAAATTAAAAGCTACAGGAAGGGTACGCGCAAAAGTGAAGAGAAGGCGTAATGATTTTGATACTGAGGAACAGATCCTGTTGAAGAATGTGGAAAATTCACATAATTCGATAAATAAAATTGGACAAGAAGTCTGGACGACATTGCACAGCCACAAATTTAATCCCTATAAAATGATGAGTGTGCAGGAATTGCACGATGACAACTTCGACAGAAGAATGGAATTTTGCGACTGGATTGTAGAAAAAAAGCAGCAGCAACCGGAGTTTGAAAAAGAATTTTTTTAGTGATGAAGCGACTTTTTATTGAAATGGAACCGTGAATAGGCAGAATTGCAGGTACTGGTTTGATACGAACCCTTTCTGGGCCGAAGACAGAAGAACTCAAGTGATTTTCATTGAGGGTAGTTTAAATAGAGCAAGGTTAATTTACTACGGCAGAAACTGGAACCGTTTTTGGATAACCTTCCATTGTATGAAAGACAGTCATTTCATTTTCAACAAGATGGTGCTCCAACGCATTTTAGTTTACCGTTGAAAGATTACCTTAGCCAGTTGTTACCTAGACACTGGGTAGGAAGAAGAGGGCCGATTGAATGGCCCCCAAGGTCCCTGCCCTCGCTCCTCTAGATGGGATTCCTAAACCTACTTCCGTTGAAGATTTACAACTAAGCACACAACGAGAAATTAAGACTATAACACCGACCATTTTAAAGAATGTGCAGAAAAATTTTATGAAATGTGTCCACTGCTGTCGACTACAACAGGGACATTTGATGAAAACATGATTTTTTTTTACTTTTTGTTCACTTTTTAAGTTTAATAAGTTTTATTTGTTACTTAGTTATTTCATATTCATTAAATTATTAATTTTACCATACTTTAACACGCCACAAGTGAATTTTTGATAAGACCAGTAGAACAATGATAATTCGTAAAAGGCTTCCAAAACAAAAATTTTTCGCTCTAGTACTTTTGACTGTAGTGAAACGCTCTATCAGATTTTGAAAACAAAATGTAATATTGTCATTTAAAATAATATTATTTTTGAAGATACTACAAAAACTGGCAACGCTGGAGTAATTTTTTCCACGAAATTTTCTTAGTTTGATTACGCCCTAAAACTTTAATTTTGGACGTAAATGTCTATCTTCAGTAATAAAAAAGATAGCATGTGCCAGCTTTTAAAAAAATAACCGTGTATATTAATGCATTTACTTCTGCATGGATTTATGGGAAATTTATTTCTCGAACTCATATTACAGTTAAAACATAGTGGGTATGAATATATTTAATTTCAGCAATTTTGGAGCATTTAATCGAAAGAATATGTTAGTACTCTATACCACAATGGTAAAAAAAAAAGTTTTCACAAGGATGACAAATTACCATATCGTATGTAGAGCTTCATCTGGATCAAAGACGTGCATTAAGAGATAAATCAATGCGTACTGTATCAGTGTAATGTGAAACTGGTTTTCTTTGACATAAGTCTTAAACACTGCTATACGCGTCCTTTTTGATTTCACACAAAAGTCTGAAATAAATGGTCTTTGTTGTGGGTCGTCTAAAGATTTTAATATTAGGTACCTATTCCTACGTTGCTTTATCAAATCTGAAATCAATGCAAATAGCAGAGATTCCAATGCTGATTTGATGGGATTTTACGTTATTATACAAAGTATTAGATGAAAAATTTATAGTTTCAAAACAAATTTTAGTTAACTAATTTATAGACTATTAATTGTGAACGTAACACACATATTCCGATCAAAACTTTTTTATCAAGATTAACTTAATTAATTAATTTCTGTTTTTCAAAAAATCCAAAGATAACCTTATTTACAGACTTACAGCGTACTTAATGGTTGCATAAAACGTAACTGGTGATTAACGTTAACGATATACGCATTAAGAAAATACCAACTTTTCTAATCGTTTATTGAAAAGAATACGTTTCTTATTTTATTTTCTTGGTTAGAATGTTTACGCCCACCTTAACAGTTTTAAAAGTGTTAACGATTTAAAACAAACTAAAAATTGGAATTGCATTTAATTAATAGTTATTATCATACAACTAACATAGTTACCATTTGTGTTGTATAGATAATGTTTTAACATTGTTGAGGTTGATGAAAACTTTAACTATATTAAAGCTATGGTAAAACGTTGAAATGTTGCACAGGTACAAGAGCGTTATTTATTTCCATAACAGACGGTAAGTACTATATAATATTACAATATCAAAACTCAGGGCGAATGCGTCAGTTATATCATTTGTTTGCTTTTTACAACAATTAATATTGATACGTTTATACCTACATAGTATTATTAGAATCTTAGTTTTAATCAATTAAACTAGAATAAATGCAAACAAAACAAGTAACAAATGTCTGAAAAGATCAAACTTAAGAAAATCCCTTTTTTATTTATAATACTTTGCAAAAACTGCATACATTCATAATTAAAATTACATTTGCACATAAAGACATTGTTTTCTTTCTTAATTCAAGTAATTTACTTTGTGAGCTCTATAATTGTTAATAAATTAAAAGACGTTGTACTAAATTCAACAGTTTATGGAGCGGTTTCGATATATGTCATGTCATTAACAAGAGCAATATAAAAATAAACTGTTAAATTTATGGGAATTTCTTTTAATTTATTAACTATAACTTTATTCTTGTTTTTAATATCTGGAATGTTAGATGAGACATATTTTATTTTTCAGATTTACGGGAATCTTTCATAAATAAGATCAAATCTATCTTAGTTATTTGAAGGAAATAATTAAACAGGTTACAAAAAATGCATTAAACGTTCACATTTAAAATCGCTCAAGAAATAGATCTTAATTCATGTAAAAAATAAAAAATATTTAAAATATTTGACAAAGTGAGTGTTATTCCTGCATAATATGTATAGAAATAATATGAAATAAATTTGCAACATTGCTATTTCATAATGAGAGTACAAAACGCCTGAACTGTATTTTTTCACGTCACTGTGACGCAATACATCCATTGTTTGATGTTGCATACAAATCAGTGCATCGCCTTCTATCAACTTCATTTAAAATCGTTTATTAATAGACCGTACTAATGCATGGTTCGAGTTTTAATTATAGGTAATGTAAATGCACATATGATCAAAAGTTTATATAGTTCTATTACACTTGAAAGTTAATATTTATCTTTTTTCAGGGGAAGAGTGTAAGAGTAAACCGAATTTGGCACAAAGTTTAATTTAATGTAATTTATTAATGACTACAAATATATGTAGATTCCGACAATTAACGAAATTGCATAACCGAATAATTTCTGAAAAGCACTATTCTAATTCCAATTCAAAATTACTCTATTCATTATTTTGTGGAACACCACACGACCCTCTAACCTTCAAAATGGAAATTCAAAGAAATGGAATAATTTTAATAACAATCTTTAGGATAATTATGCACCGTATTAGTTAATTACGCAAATAGGCAACATTGCAAAAACAAAAACAATAATCTACGTCAAACAGACGTTTAATACTTCATGTCAGATAGAGGTCATCTAGTTACGTAAAATTAAATTTTCTTTAAAAAAATATGTCTACACATTTTCTTCTAGCACACCCTCTCCACCGCTAAATTTCTTCCAACAGAAATGTGAGCAAGCTTAAATACAAAATTTTAAGTACGTACAGATTTTAGTTCTGAAGCTATCGTGTATATTAACATACATCCACACACACACGCACGCATACGCACACGCACACATACCCACACGCACACGTACACGCACACGCACGCACTCACGCACCTATGTGCCCACCTACACACACGCACGCGCACGCATACCACACACACACACACACGTACATGCACACACACGCACGCGCACACGCACGCACGCAGCACGCCCGCACACACACACACACACAGACACACACAGACACACAGACACACAGACACACACACACACACACACACACACACACACACACACACACACACACACACACACACAACAAACAAACACACACACAGACACGTAGACATACCGACACACACATAGACTCGGACACACATACACACACGCGGCACCCACACACATACACACAAAACACACAACACACAGACACACACACAGACACACACACACACACACACACACACACACACACACACACACACACACACACACACACACACACACACACACACACACACACACAACACACACGAACACACACACACACACACACACACACACACACACACACACACACACACACACACACACACACACACACACACACACACACACACACACACACACACACACGGACGGACGGACGGACGGACGGACACGGACACGCAAGCACGCACACGGGCACGCAAGTGCACATGCACGCAGGTACGCGCCAACACAAACACACACACGCTCACGAACACGCACATAGACACACAGATACACAGACACACAGACACAGACACACGGACACACGGACACACAGACACACGACAGACGGACACACGGACACACGGACACACGGACACACGGACACACAGACACACAGAGACACAGACACACAGACACACAGACACACAGACACACAGACACACAGACACACAGACACAAAGACACACAGGCACACGGACACACGGACACACGGACACACGACACGGACACACAGATACACAGACACACAGACACACAAACACACAGACAAAAAAAATTGATCTTGTTTTTCTCAAAACTAGATATAATGAGTTACTATAGGCTTCGTGCATGAGCCGATATAAAACTTGAAAGCAATGACTATTCAAGTTTATCAGTTATAGCAGCCAGAAAAGAAATCATGTTTATGTCACTTTGAAGTTATTGCGTCCTCACCCCTTACCCCGCATATCACCCACATCGTAAATCATTCGTGTCTAGGCATTTAGGTCATATCTAGGTACTATTCTGGTCAGGAGGGTTTACCGCTACGTCATCACATACAATCATATGGTGTACAATGAAAAACATGAATAAAAACTATTTTCGTTATAATTAATTCTGATTAGACAATGTACCCCGAGATGGCAGCATTTAAACCTGCAATATTCCAAAATGCAATTACTTATTTATTGTGATTTGTTTTGTAAAAATTAGAGACCGTAAGAACGTTGATTATCGTAATGATAACGGTTGAAAAACAACATCTTTGAAATCTAACAGGTGTTTTCAACAAAATATAAACATTTAATAATTGCAGTGGAATTATAAAAACAGGAGAATGGCTGTGTTGTAAGTTGTTGATAAACAATCATAGAGTTGATAATTTGAAAATTCAATTTATAGGTTAAATAATTTGCAGGGAACCACTATCGAGCTGCACTGTTTATGTATTTAATTAAGAGTTTACTTGCCAACGGTTAGGTGAATTGATCTCTTTAATATATTGTTTAAGAAATTTAATTCGCATATATGCGATGTAACTTTTTTCCAATAAAGTTCTACGGTTGGAGTCTTTTTTTGAATTTGAGTCGTAGCAACTGTATTGTAAGATGAAGACTTCTATCTCTTATTAATATCTGACTGTTACGAATTTCTGCATTTAAACTTGCAACTGTGACATGTTTTTCTGTAAATAAATTAGTATGTCAAACATGTGTAAAAGATTGTGGTGTAATATTCTCACTTTGTGCATACATACTTGTATATCATATTCCTTATGCCCATTTTAGATGTTTCAGGTAGACCGTCAGATTTTGTTTTCTTGCGTGGTAGTTTTTTACCCGGACTTGTTAAAACAGAGTTAGATGCACCTCGAGACTTGATATTTCCCAATTGATTTAAAGTGTGTAATAAATGATGATTAAAGAAGTAAATGTAAGAAATGAGTAAACAGCCAAAGGATAAACAAACAAATGGAGGTTATGCAGTAGGTACTTATATTTGTCAAATGAGAATTAAATTTATATGCATATAAAACAAATTGATTTCGCGTTTATAGGTTTACTCTTTCTCGTACATTTGCTTATTCAATATCGTATGTCGATTTTGCAAATGCACTACAAATGTTCACCATCCTTATTTAATTCTCTGTTTTATATGAGAAGACAGTATAAACAAATTGGATAGCTAAATTCATAAATTAATGACGTTGCGATAAAAACTCCTAGCGAGGACACTGTATGAAATTTGAATGCAATCGTACATACACACATACATACACACAGTTCAATTTCGAATGTTTTAACCGATTACAATAACTTTTTATTTAGGTTGGAAAGTTAAAAATCTATAGCTTCTTAAGAACGCCTACGATTTAATGAACTCACACTAATTACAAAAATAACTACCAACTACTCATTTAATGGAAATTCCATTCATAATAAAACCCTAATACTGGACACAATTCTAATTATATTGTGCAAAGTAAAACTATCCACCTGTCTCGTAAACTAACGGTAAAAGTTTTACATTTTAATCTATAAAGTTACAATTAAATTAATATGTAAATAGCTGAATTTTAATTTATAATTTTGTTCATTATGAATACTAACTATTCTAAAATTACTATTTAACCATAAAAAATTTATTCTACGTATTAAACTGTGCCAGAAAGGGGTATACTTAGACACATCTTAATGTTATGACATATCTAGATAAATTATTTTAATAATGACAAGCGTTATCGTTAGAATCTACCGTATAACAACCCCCTAGCAAATATGTATTTTATATTATAATCACACACGCTCGTGCTTTCAATCAATTTTGACATTTCTGAGTTAACTCATTTAAAGAGGCATTTTCCGTTGCTGTATAATACATTTTCTGTCAATTACAGGCTGAACTGAATTTGTGTAAATTCATTTATGGTATAATTTGTCAGGTGCTGTTATAACGGTGATACGTACTATAAATCGATTCATTTTAATTATGTATGTTTTAAACTGTTTAGGCATAATTTTTTAAAAGACTTTGTCTTCATAAATACGTCAATGCATAACAGTCAGCCTTTGTAATTTGGTATTTCTGTTAATGATGTGTTTAACCTACTCCTACATAATAATATAGGATACAATACAAAAATCATTTTTTTTAAGAATAATTTTTCAATAGTATTTTTGATGAACGTTCCTCGATTTGGCAGTTATTAAAAAATACGTTCTTTTCAATCTAACATGAAATAAGAATAATAAAGAGGAAATTTTGGTATAAGCAATTCTATTAAAATAGTTAAAAATATGATGGGCATGGTTAGACCAAGCACATAATATTAATAAAATAATAATTACGTTACAGCCCTATAATTTCTAACAAAA
Organism: Vesta saturnalis; assembly: GCA_036346205.1. Taxonomy (NCBI): domain Eukaryota; kingdom Metazoa; phylum Arthropoda; class Insecta; order Coleoptera; family Lampyridae; genus Vesta; species Vesta saturnalis. The sequence goes on along the minus strand of JARFJB010002231.1, from coordinate 10,761,270 downwards.
CGTTTACTTAATACATAGAATTTATTATCTGTATTACATGTTACATAGTACCAGCTGCTCAAGAAGATAGATAGGTACGTATAACAAATTCTACTAGTGACGATTAAATATTCTGGAATCATAATTTTTTGATAAATTTTAAATATGAATGGAATAAAGATCATTTGTCATTTGGAAGGTGTTTAAGAGCATGTGATACTCTTTATCCTTTACAATATAACACTAGACTAAATCTAAATCAATAATGCACTATTTACATATTTTTAGATACTATTGCTAATAACATTAAATTAAAAATTTAAAAACTTCTAAAAAGTAAAACAATATTATTGGATCACAGCTAAGTACACTCTCGATCAAGCCACATTTGAAATGAAATCGAAACAACTAAAAATAAATAATCCTTTCTTCAGATACGCAGATATGCAGATACGCAGATACGCAGATACGCAGATACGCAGATACGCATATACGCAGATACGCAGATATGCAGATATGTAGATACGCAGCTACGCAGACAAGCAGATACGCAGATACACAGATACGCAGATACGCAGATACGCAGATACGCAGATACGCAGATACGCAGATACGCAGATACGCAGATACGCAGATACGCAGATACTCAGATACGCAGATACGCAGATATGCAGATATGTAGATACGCAGCTAGGCAGACAAGCAGATACGCAGATACGCAGATACACAGATACGCAGATACGCAGATACGCAGATACGCAGATACGCAGATACGCAGATACGCAGATACGCAGATACGTAGGTACACAGATACACAGATACACGGATACACGGATACACGGATACTCGGATACACGGATACACGGATACACGGATACACGGATACACGGATACACAGGTACACAGATACAGATACACAGATACAAGTGTTGTTTTCCATCCCCACTCGTTCAGATCTGTTTTCTTTTAGTGTTGTTTGACTGTATAACCACTGCTGCTCCTGAACGTAAACTCTCAGTGAATGTTATCGTGCAGCATCTTCGGTGGGGGTAGTGAGACATTGTTGGCTGTACTTTTGTACGATGAAGAAACGTATTGCCTGTATCTCAAATCGTTCAGGTTGCTTTCATGTAAGGTTCTTTGAAATCATCAGTGACTGATTGCAAATCATTTTTCTTCTGCAGGACATTGAGAAATTTGTTTCTCCTGATTAAACGAAGCACAAGTAGTGTCACTAACACTCATTGCGTGCAGAGACAATATATGGTCTGATATGATTTTGTCAACAACAAGACGAGGGTTGTAGAGGGTTTGAGACACCTTATCTTTTCCTGGTTTCAAAAAGAAGACATTCTTTATATCAGGGCTACACAGTTCAATCAACATCACCAAAAAGTAGATATCTTCCCCCACCACTGTAACAAGTTCATTTGAAGGAGCCGTTTTAATAATTAGGATACCAGCATCCTCTACAGCTTGCTTTGAATCAATTTTTGCATCATCAAATTTTTTCGTTAGCAACGGGCTGTTGTTTTTGGAGTTTAAAAGGAAATTTTCCTGCGAGATAGTGGGCATCATCAATTCTGTAAATGATATTGCAGCAGATTATTTTGTGTGCATTGTTCTCATTCACTCGTATGTGGGATTGTAATTTCCAAGTTATGCATGTCCTGGAGGTAAAGATGACTGCATTTTACATACAGATTATGCCCAGTAGCATGAAAGAAAGGAAACATGTCAAATATGGTTTGGAGGTGTAGTTCCCAGTTGCTGCTTCTTTCTGCTTCAATGAAATGTTTTATCAAAGACACCTTTTCAAAATATAGAATCCAGGGCTTAGTAGTGGGGCCACGTTCGGCCAACTGTTTCAACTTAGCTTTTAATTCTTCTTGCATATTTTTCACAACCTCCTTCACATCATTAGAAAGAATCACTGTTCTGTCCATGTTGAACAATGTATTCTCCAATTGATCCACCATTGTTGGTCTATTGATTGAATTTTTGGCCAAAGTTCTGTGAGCCAACATATGGGCTCATACTGCCCTTGAGTAAGCATGACTTGATTTTTTCTGGTGAGTTAGCCGCATATATGGTATTGACCAGTTAAGTCAATACACTACCTTGCGTTATATAACCAATTGCCCCATGCAGGACATCAGTAAATGAAATCCACCTAGCCTTATAACAACATTTGCCAGAACAGAACCATCGGTACGGCTAGCAAGAATGTCTCGTGCCTTAAGGTAGACGGTCTGATCAAAAGTTACTTGACAGGTAACTTGGTTTAAGGATTTAGTCTTCTCTACTCTGTTCAACAATGCTGTGAATATTGTGTCATAATCACTTGGAGGAGCATTGATAAATGGCTGGTAAATAACAAGCGTTAATTCATATGGGATGTCTCTTGTGACATCTTCCATAAATCCATTCCACCCGGGGAGTCCAGGAATGTCTCGGATTTTTCTACAGAGCCATAGAACATCAGGCATAGATGGAATCAAAATTTCATTTGGTGTATACATTTCCCTAAGATCTTTTATTTTGATCTCAGCTAAACCTTCAGGTTTTGTCCTATCAAGATGGATCAGTTGAACATCTCCAAAACTTTCAGAAACCACAGATGGGGGAATCTTTTTCAACCGATGAATGATTTGATTGGGGCTACTGCATGTTTTGGTGCAATACAGGCAATACTGCCCATGACGTAAAAGGTGCTGTATCCGTCAATTGTATGTACGTTAAAATCAGCGTTATCGTACACCTGCTGCGAAAAGTACGGCTGGTTTACTTTAAGCGGATTGCCGTTGATTGCTTTCCATAAATGTTCGGAGAGTTTCAGGAATTAGTTCCTCATTTCCTTCCAAAAACTTATCAGGTGGGGGGGTACTGTTCTGTCTCATAAACCTGGCCACGAATATTCTCAACAATAATTTCGGGAGCTGTCTTAACAATCCTGAGTCTTTCTTCTTGTTCATTTTGTAGCGCGTGCTGATACCAAGCGCCATTCAAAATTGTATACCCTGTGTTTTTGAAACGCACTGCCGGCTTTTTGTTTGGCTAAAAGGTAATTAAATATCATCTCCACATTTTTTTAGTAAATGAGCGTTGACTGTCTTTTTGTCAGGACGATAATCACCCTTGATCTGATCTATCAACTCCTCGAGCGAAAACTGACACTCCATTTGGAAAAAAATACGAGGTATGTACTATTTCAATAATCCATTAGAGTTTTGAATTGAAAAAATGGGTTTTTGTGAAGGCAGAAAATTCACCATCTTCAACTAGCGCTTGAGCCCTAACAGTTTGTCGGTAAAAAAACCTAAATAGGCTGTTTGTAGGAAATAGTATGTAGTTTCATTTCGAATTGGAATATTGTTTTCAAAAAGTTGATGGTTTTCGAGTTATATGCAAAAACCGCATGTTTTTCAATGTTCCGTTACGAAATTTTGTTAGCAAACCTCAGATTTGGATCCAGCACCCCAAAATAAATAACGAATGGAAGAAATCAAAACTACCCCACAACTTTCCTGGTAACAACACAATTTGATTAGACTATAATAATTATTGTTATAAATATTATTTAAGTAAATGTAAGCTGTGCATTACAAACAATGGAGGTCAATTGATATTATTGTATAATTCAGTTGTTTCGACAAATTTAAAATAACATTTTCTCCTAACTTTTATTGGTGATAGTTATGTCCGTCGCAAAATGGTCAATTGTGCTACATAGTTGTACAACGTGATCAATCTCAAGTGTACTGTAGTGGTATGATAAAAATCCCTAGTTGTTAATATTGTTGTGTTTTGCAGTTGGCTGCTTTGGATTTTCAGTGTGGTTTTAGTTTATGTCAGTTTATGTCATATTATACCTTCGTTTTTCACTTTTGTCTTTTCTTGGTGCCGAAATGTTAGAAAATGTATTTGCGAATATGCAACGTAGGGTAAACTTATGTTTACAATTTAATGGCGGTCATTTTGAACATATGCTGTAAAGCAAAGTGTGATAACTAATGTGTACCGAAGGAGATAAAAAAAATTTGTAAAAGACATTGTCATTCCATAAACATGTACTGTAAATTTTATTTAATTATAATGAAATTATAACATTTAAATACTTAAGATTCATTATTTTGTAATGATTTAATCCAATCATTAAATAATATTTTATTTATTTTGTTGTATTTTATAGGGATGCAGTCTAATCAAATACAAAATAGTCATTATTTAAATTAAGATAATATTTTATGATATGTATAAGTTAATGACCTTCATACAGATTTGAAACTGAGGGTAGTTTTTACTCGAACCATGCTCTAGAGTAACTAGAGCAATACAGCTTCTTACCAACCTATCAGTGGTACCAACTTAAATATTTTGATCACGTGGTATACACTTGAGATTGATCACTCTGTATCAGGCTTTATAAATTCTGTTAAAAATACAAATCCGTATTTGAAAAAAAAGTTGATGATGTCCTCAAAGACACGAAAAGTTGTAGAGAGAATCTGGCTTCTTCTTGAGATTTTCCTGTATCATTTTTTGATATTTCCAAAAATAAATTTATAACTGGCAAAAATCGAAAATTGAACTTTTTGGTTTTCCTCACGTTAGATTCATAAACTTCGGACTTGTTTGGGACATTCCAAATACGATTTATGAATGCAGCGTTTTATATTCATTTAGAAAATTTAGTTCCAGTTATTTATATTCTCTTAAAAAGTCGTTATTGATGTTATATAGGATTATAAGCTAATTTATGCTAATGAAACTAAGATAAAGCCATTATTTATTACGTAATATAAACAAGACTATCGGATAATTAGAAGCCAAGTGCTGAACGAAGTCGGAATTTTCTTTGGTTAACTGACGAATGTGTTGATAACAATAGTTGTCAACACAGTTAACAAATAGTTAATAAACTAGTGAAATCCTTCATAATTGTATTCGCAATAACTGACTAACTAATGTGCAAGGTTCAGTGTTCTTACGCCCGACCTTGTTTTAACTCCGTTTGGTATAATTTTTTTTCACACAGAAAAAAACTGACAAAACATAATATTATTTACCAAAGACGAAGGACCGTTACTCCCTTCTAAAATACTTGCATTTACAAGGGTTGATATGGCGATATATGTGTAAAAAGTTAATAATTAAATAAATTACATACAAATTAAAATTAAATAATGCAAACATGTAAATGTATTTCTTTCCTAAAATCAACGACAAGAGACAAATTACATTTGCACCTCTAAGGATGAAAGTAAACAAGTTCCAACACGATGTGACTACCTATTTCTAAAACAAAGCAGAGAAATTTTTATTAGGGTATATAGGTCACAGGGAAATGATGAAATCTCGGAAAATGTTTGGAAATGAAAATGAAAATTAAAATCTACGGGAACCTAGGTTACCGTAAATTTAATTATCCTTTTATTATCTATATATATATATATATATATATATATATATATATATATATATATATATATATATATATATATATATATATATATATATATTAAGGGTGCAAATGTAAGTTGTAACTCTTTTCTAAGATTTCCATGATACATTTACACGTTTGCAGTAATTTGATTTTAATTTGTATGTATGTAATTTTACACAAATCTCGTCATATCAACCCTTGTAAATGAAAATATTTTGGAAGGGAGTAATAAGACTTCGTCTTTGGTAAATAATATTATGGTTTGTCAGCTTCTTGATTGCGTGTAAAGAAATTAAACCAAACAAAGTCCCAACAAGGTCGGGCGTGAGAAACTTGCACATTTGTTACCCAGTTATGTTATTGCGAATACAATTACAAAGGATTTAAAGGATTTCTTAACTCTTTGTTAATTCTGTTGATAACTATTGTTATCAACACATTCGTGTGTTAACTAAAGAAAATTCCGACTTCGTTTATCACTTGGCTTCTTATTACACGATACCTTTTTTATATTACTTAAACATACAATGGCTTCATCTTAGTTCCACTAGGATATTAGCTTATAATCCAACATAACATCTATAACGCCATTGCTGATTTTTTTAAGACCATATAAACAATTGAAACTAAATTTTCTAAATGTATTCATAAATCGCATTTGGAATGTCCCAAAGGGTCCAAAGTTTACGAATCTCTACGTCCTAAGCTCCACTTTCAAAACTAAAAAACTCAAAACCATTGCGTAATGCAAAGAAAGTTACTTCATCAAAGCATACAATTTTAAATTTTAGTTGCCCTTTATAATTATTTTCTTGTAAAGCTAGTATACTGTAGGCATTAGAAATCAATACACACGATTCTGCTTGAGATTCTATTGGGTTTATTACGAATCGATTCAACTTGACTTTGCGCACTGTATCCCATTAACGTACGTCTAATTTCCCTTCCATAAATCAGTATAAATAAAATAATTTTTAAATATCTATAAATTTTAATTGGTTATGTTTATAAGGTTCTGAAAGCGTCTGTGATTTAATAATGTTTTGTAACATTAACGAAACTCTTTAATTTAAATACAGTATTTAACACAGTAGCATAATTTAATAAGTCAACTCTCAGTTCAATACTCATTTTATTTAATTAAAGTTACCAACGACAAGTTTTCCTTAACACTTTCGCTGCTCAAGACCACTATTTTCGCAAAAAAATATTGTGACTCTATTCCTCGGGACGTATAATATATACGAAACCAATTATTTTTAATCTTGCTCAAACCTTGAATATCCGCATACGAGGGAAACATTATTTATATCCCCACTATGCGATTTGTTATTGTTTAGCTCACGTTTGATTAGTTTGAGACATCCGTCTGGAGCAGTTAACACGAATCCAATGCGGGAAAGCACGTGTTTAGGTTAATTATTACAACACGCGGACGTTTTGCTTCATATTTTTGACAAAAATGGCGCGCCGTTAGCGGAAAGTGAATGAATCTGATAATATTCAGAGTACCTCCGAAAGTGATTGGGAAAGTGATAACAATGGTGAAGCATCGACATCTAGGCAACCTACACCAAAAAGATGTAAGTTTGCGAAACCAACTAAAGTAATAGACGACACAGATATCTATGAGTCGAGTTATTCTGAGGTTGAGGTTGAATTAGGAGATGCCTATTTTAAATGGAGGGATAAGCCAAATTTCATACCATTATTACACCATTGTGATAGTCAATATAGTGGCGCAAAAATTAAAATCTCAATTTAACTGGTACTGTCTTAGAATATTTTCAAAAGTTTATACGTGAAGAATTAGTAATTCAGATTAAATAGTCGACCTTGTATCAGTTTCAAATACCCGGTGATTATAAACCAAAATCCAGAATGAAAAGATTTCGTCCTGCAACGAAAAATGACTTTTACTGTTTTATCGCTATATGAATCCTAATGACAAGAACCAAAAAACTTTTCGGAATGTTGGTCCACTGATCCATTGCTATTAACTCCAATGTTTGGCCAAGTTATGTCGAGGGACAGATACTTGCTTATTCTTCGTGTGCTGCATTTTTCAAACAATGAAACCGCGGACAAAACCGATACTTTGAATAAAATACGAATAGAATAATATATACAAGGTGTCCTTAAATTGCATAGCCAAACGGATAACGAAGATTACTAATTTGAAAATAAGCCGATTTAACTAAACTTGCCTTAGTCTAAAAGTTGATAATAACGAAGCTACAGGGTGTCAAAGTTGAAAAAATAAATCACATTTTCGTTCATATCTTTCTACTACTTTGAGCTAATTTTATAAAATTTCTTATATGGGGGTTCCTTCGGGATGAGAAATTCAAATTTATAATCGATTTCGGTGTATTTCCTAAAAGGCGCATGTCTAAACCACTACAACTTTTTTGTGCTCCACTGTAGGTCCTTTTAGTATGAAATAATAGTTTTTCCTACCTTTTCTGCTTAAAAAAAGGTATACCTTCTTGATATCGCTAAGAGCACCGGTTTCCGAGAAAAACTCATCTAAAGCTCATTATGCATGCAAATTATCCAAAAATAATAATAATTCATAATAATAATAAGAATAATTGGCGCGTGTTCGGGAAAAGTGATATAAGTCCGAAAACGAAGTTTTGAGAAGAAAAAAAAAAGAAATAGGCGTCTGTTTTTTAATTGGCATTATTTATTAAAATTTCATTTAATAAAATTAAATAAAACGAAATAAATGTATAAACTAAATTTTAGTTATCAATGTGTTACGAACATCCTCTTTGGTATAATAATCTTGAAATCTTGAAGGCATAAGCTCCATTAGGTTAGACCTTTTCTCAACGTTTATTGGATTTTGACCCCTGTACGACAAGAGTATTTTTACAGATTTTGGTCAACTGTCTCCCTTCCTTAGTAAAAACTTCATCTTCTTTTAAACTTATCTTGTATTCAAGAATACCCGGGTTTGGTAATAAATCGTAACCATCTTATTTGTTTCCAGGCTACTTTTTCCTCACGCAATATTGGCTTTTCTTTGCAACAAGGCAGTTTTATATAAGGAAGAAAATTCATAAAAGTCTTCTCGGGTAAAGAATTTTTATTTCCGCACAATCGGACCAGGTTCATCCAATCTCGTGGATGTTCAATGGAACATGGACATTTCTTCTTTTTCTTTTCAATAATTGAGTGGTCTGTATCGCATTCCATGTGAGTGTGGCCAGGCACGAGAAACTTATGGTTTATAAACCGTAAATTTGGGTTATTTTCTAAAACCATCATAAACATAATTGGTAAAAACAAATTTTTATTCTGCCTGGCACACGGATCCGAGTATAAAGTAACTTATTTAACTTCGGAAGGTAATATTGAAAGATGCTTATACAAACATGAAGCAATCTGATTTGCTCCTCATCCTGCCACACCCTATGCCACATAAAGCAAAAGGATTGATTATCATTACATCTGTGTAATGTTAAATTAAAAGTCCACAACTGCCTTTTGTAACATGCTAATGAGCTTTGAAGGTCAGGGTAAGCACTGCTGCAAATCAAAAGTGTAAACAATTTTTGAAGGATATTCCAAAGCAGCGCTCTTATCTATGCGTTTGGTTTCATAGGCAACTGATGCATCCTTCTGATGTATATCAATTAGGTTTTGTTGTTCATGTCTCTTCATTTCATCCTAGGTTGTTTTCAGTATCGTTTGAATCTTGTCACATGTACCGCAAGTATCCTTGTGAGGCTGCTTGATCTTGATTCCCAAAGTATGAAATACTTCCTGGTATATGGATTTTGAAACAGGTTTTTTTCTTTCAGGAATCCAGTTCTTATATTCCCTATACATCCTTGACAATGTATAATGTTGTGTTGTGAAGAATCAGGCCTGAAATAGTGGCTCTCGTAGGTTGGAATGGATGAAATATGATCTTTAATCAATTTAACATCATCTTCAAGGATTTTATTTGATGGCGGTGCAAGACCTCGTAAATCATCATGTGGCATTACTGACAACGAACAACGCTTATTCTTAATAACATCAGTTAAAAATCTTTTTGTCTCATTACAAGTTTTTAAAAGACAGTTTTGACAAACGGGTACCCATTTACCATCCATTGGCAACAATTATTTATGTGATACTTCCCTATTTTTATGTTTTTTTTGCCATCTAATTTACGTCTTTCAGTTTTCTTTTCTTCGGTCTCTATAAGTCTTGCCATAAACGACACACACTTATTAAAGTTTCCCAATGACCAATATTCTTCAAAAATTAGCTTTCGTTTCTCTTTATCTATTCTTTCTTTGCATCTTAAACGGCATTTTGAAATTTCTTGACATGTTCGTTCCTTAACTATTTTTCCTTTCTCTGTAGTGTAAGCAAGTCCAAGGTTTCGGTTCTTATTTCTCTCTTCACTAATCTCTTTAGTTTCGTTTTTGGTTGATTTTCGCCCTGACTTTTCCTTATTGCATTCATTCCAGAACCAGATACATTATTATTTTTTGTTCCTTTTTTCTCCATTCCTTTCTTGCTCTTTTCTACTGACTTCTTCCGTGTGTCAATTTATCGTTTTTTATTTGGAGTGTCAATTTCATAGTCAGTGTCAACTTCTCTTATTTCTTCAAAATATAACCTAGTCTCGTATCTGCCTCCTCCAAGTTCACAATATTTTTTGGGTAAGTTGTTTCGTCAAAATCATCTTTTCATGCTTCTATAATAATTTCTTCTAATATCAGACGTGCATTAAGTTCAGCGAAGATGTGGGATTCGAAACTAAAATAAAGAGAAAATTTTCCTTTAGTTTGCTTTTCTTTAAGTTTCAGTGTTAGTTTAATAGCTATTTATGTTATAGGTACATAAACTAGAGATTTATAAATAAAGCTCCGTTTATGTACGCATATCGTACAAGGTTTTATTTTCGATTGCTCCCAAATGGTAATAAAAAAGAATTTCATTTTCCATTTTTCATCTAGTAATTATTAATTAATTAACTCCCTGTGGTACTTTGACAAAACCGTCAGAGTTGTTACCCAAATTTTCAAACTTTAAATTTAATTTCAATATTTTTAGTAAGCATCCTATTCTAATAATACATTATGTAGCTTGCTCAAATGTATAGAAATATATGTATTTTTCTGTAGGTCATTTGAAGAAAACATTATTTTAATTATTCTAACTTCATTATCAGAAATAATAAGATAATGGTACATTAAAGTATCACTTTATGTCTCCTAAAATATATAACGACACTGTCCTTTATTGATCAATAGGGCATAAATATTTCAATAGCAAATTTTAATTATTATTACCAGTACTACTGCTTTCTTCATTTCCATCCAGAACTGGCGGTAATGGCGCTTCTTGAATAACGTGCAGAGCTTCATTATTTAAGTAGACAGTTTCTCCTTAAAATTAATACACAAATATTATTTTAAAAGTAAATTGTCTTAATACTTTAATTTGTTTTTACCTATTTATGCTGATTATGTTCATTGAGAGTAGACACGGAAGAGCAAGAAGTAGGTTCCGAAACCGATTCCAAATCCGAAATGGCAGAAGCATCGTATATAGAAAACGGTTCATTACCTAAAAAACTATTATCAGCATAAAAAATAAAAATATTGAAAGGGTAGGTATGTCATTAATGTGTCAATTAATTAAAATCATCAACTATATTAGGTAGGTACTGAACTGAAATTTGCAGAAAATCTATCTAAATCAACATTAAAAATAAAATAAAAACTTACCTTCAATATGTCCATTGTGCATTAGATCATAATTTCGAGCAGCAAGTTTTAAAATCAGTTTGTTTCGTTGCGATGACATGTCCACTAAAACTGTTAATTATCTACTTTTCTCGCTAATGGTGGTGTTTTTCACTTTATTTCCCATTGAACTGCACCGAACTCATCAGAACATCCAAACACGTGCACTGAACGTAATGTATTAACGGAACAAGTATATTTGGCGGGAAGTTGATTTATATTGGTTTTATTAGGAATAGTGAGATATGTTAACTTAGCCATTTGGAGTTAAACTACTTCTAAAGGGAATAACGGTACATGTCTACTTATACAAATATTAATTATTTTTATTTAGAGCAAAAAGAGATATGTCGAAATATACCATATTTCATATTATCATTTTAATAGGAAAAACAATATATGTTTAATTAAACCTTATTTCAGATTTGGTTTAAGTTTATTTATATCACTGTTTCCATTTTATTTTATTTTTGCTGTCAAAATAAAAGAGTATAAATTCAATTGTTCCATTTTTCACTAACCACTAATTTAGTTGACGTACTTGTACCTTAATCCACAAAGTAATTCACAGTTTGCTCATTTAAATAGACTTATCGCGCTATTCCCTCTCGATAGATATGCATTTTTCGAAGCGATTTGAGGGTATATCTCAATATCGGTATTTTTCGACATATATCACTTTTCCCGAACACCCGCCAATTCATGAAGCCGATTTATTGAAAAAAATAAAGAAGAATGAAGTTTGTCAAGAACAATAATTATTGAAGAAAAAACAAAAACAATAATTCACAATATGAAGAACAAAGTTAAACAGTGAAATTGCTATTATCAACCAAAAGCTAAATAAAAATTAAAAATATAAAATTATATTATGTAAATTTTGTTTTAGCAAGTGCAATTGATGGACTTTTCTGGAAGGTATTTAATTTGCTAATTCAACAAATGTTCAAAATTTCCACCATTTTCCTGCATGCACAAGTTAATTCTTTTTAAAAAATCACATTGTACTCTAGACAATACTTCAGGACTATTCTTCAATAAATTGGATTTATGAATTCTTCTTGCGTATTAACTGGGGATGCATAAACTTTTGATTTCAAGGCACCCACAAAAAATTGCATGGTGTCAAGTCCGGTGATCGATCCGGCCAGTTCACAGGTGCGCCACCTCCTCTTCCAATCCAGCGCTGTGGATATACCTCATTTAAATGTTGTCTTACATTTAAAGTAAAATGAGGAGGTGCGCCATCATGCATAAACCAAAGGTCAGGACGAAGGAGTAAGGGCAAATCTTCCAATAAAATAGGTAAATTTTGTATTAAAGAGTACCTATCTCCATTCAGCCGGTTTGGCAGTACAAAGGGACCAATAATAAAAGTGTCTACAATTCCAGCACAGATATTTACTTGAAATTGATGCTGATAATGAGATACTCTCGTTTCTTGAGGGTTTTCAACAGCATAAACAATATTCATTATGAGAATTAACAATACCGCATCTAGTAAAAGTAGCTTCGTCCGTAAACAAAATATCTTTACTAAAATTTGGATTTTCGATTCTCCTATGAATATTAAATCGACAGAAAGCTAAACGTTGATCACGATCCCGGGGAAATATGTCTTGAACCTTTCGAATATGAAAGGGGTGCAATAATTGTTCGTAAAGAACTCTTTGAACTGATGATTTCGAAATTCCCAATTGCAATCCTACACGTCGTGTGCTGGTCTTTGGATTTATTTCAACAGAGTCCAAAATCTCTTCTTATATTTCCACCGTCCTTATGGTTCGTCTGCGTCCAGAATTTACACGGCTGGTTAAAACTTGCCATTTTTGCGGAGACGTCTTTCGATATTAGCAAAAGTGTGCTGATTTGGAGTTCTACGGAAAGGATATTTTTCCCTATAAATTCGTACACTTCTTCTACCGTTGTAATGGCAAAGTCCATATCCACCATTTCAGAATTAGTGAGACTGTGAGCCATAATTATGGATTATGAAAATGTAAACTTTCACCATTATCACACATAATAAAATAATTATCTTTTTTGAGTTTTTTTAATGGTGTATTTTAAATTATACAATCTAAACGTTTCGATAACACTTACAGTTATCTTCGTCAGTACTAATATTTCTTAAAAATTGTTAAAGATGTTGTAAACAATTTTGTCAAAGTTGAAAAATTAAAACATAAGCATCAGCCTGCTATTAGTATAACAGTTTGAGAAACGTATAAAGCCAACTATAAAATTCAATTTTAGTAAAGAATAACTAGGTCATTAAAAATTAAATATTGTTAAACTGCCTTAAAGATAACAAATCAGAACACTCTCTACAGCGAAAGCTAACAATGAAATTTGTCAGCCAAAAAACACATTGCACAAAATCTAATCAAGTTATGATGTAAGTGTAAAGTTGTGAAAAACTTCAATTTGAAAATGATAGAAGCATTCACAAATCTAAAAATCACATTAAATAAAATAATCCAGTTAAATCTAACAAAGAGATATCTTTATCAGTAAGTGCAAGTGTTATTAACAATGAAAAGCATAATGCAGAACGTTTTTTGTAATTTTTAATTATAATCTTAATTTCAACTACTTATGTCAAATTATATGTATGAATGCTCTACTTGAAATTAAAAAATGTACGATTTAATACCTAAATATTTGTATTGTGTAAAAGTATAGATTAGCTCAATATTTGGGATAATATAAAATGAGCTAGAACAATATTTATGCTTTTACAGAATTGGCTGATATGCACCGTATATTTGAAAAATGTAATCTAGGGAGGAGGCCGTATGCCATAGAGTTCCCCAATCTTAAACCTCCAAACTAAAGAAATTTCTAATATAAATATATATATATATATATATATATATATATATATATATATATATATATATACCAACAGCGAGTAACGCTTCGTTACTTATCTGGTGAAAGTCAAAGTTAAGGTTATGAAAGAGTTCTGAGTAGCCTAAAAGTCCTTGATCATCATTATTCATTAGATTTTGTTCGTTTTTGAAGATCTCTAAACTTTTATAACAATCAAGTGCGTGATTATCACTAACATGTTTGGATGAGGATACCTTATCTATTACAAGACTTTTATCAAGCATATATAGGGCTCCGGCAGAATTGTCTCAACGTTTGTAATTTATATGAGCTAAATGTTCTTTAAAGCGAATTTTGATAGGTCGTTTAGTTTGCCCCAAGTATATTCGTTCACAATTTTTACAATTAATTTTATAAATTTCCAACCTATCCTGCTTAGACACTTAATCTTTTGGATTGCCTAAAAGAGTTTGCAACATATTATCTGAAGTAGTGACTTTTGGAAAATATTTTAGGTAGACCTTTTGTATAATCAGGTTAGTTTGGTGTAGTCTATAGATAGACCTTTTGAATAAGCATGATAGTTTGGTATCCTGCTTATACAAAAGGTCTATGTAAAATCTTTCCCAAAATTAATTTGAAAAGAGTCACTGCATCAGAACTCTTTTAGGCAATCAAAAGATAAAGTGGATAATCAGGATTTGTCGGGAATTTATACAATTAATTGTAAAAATTGTGGACAAATATGTGGGACAAAGTAAACGACCTATCAAAATTCGCTTTGAAGAACATTTAGTTCATATAAAATACAAACATTGGGACAAGCCTGTCCTACATATGTTTGGATAAAAATCATGTAGTAGATAAGGTATCGTTAATCCAATATGTTAGTAATAAGCACGAACTTGATTGTTATGAAAGTTCAAAAACGAACAAATTATAATGAACAATGACCATCAAGGACCTTTAGGCTACTCAGAACGAATTAATCTTTCTTGACCTTCACTTTACCAGATAAGCAACGAAGTGTTACCACTGATGGTATATATATATATATATATATATATATATATATATATATATATATATATATATATATATGTATCAGAAATTTCTTTAGTTCGTCCCAGTCGACGAGCTTAGCCATTGAAACGCGTTCGATGTTTTTTATTTTTGTGTGGTACGTGAGGGTATTTTGTTTGTTACAAGTCCTGCCACAGTTCCAGATGTTTCAAACAACTGATCACTGTAGATCGTGATCGGCCTAGAGAACTGTCCGAATTGTAGAAGGGTAAGATTTTATTCTCAATCTGTTAGACAAAAATTCCAAAGTTAGTGTGCACCAGTTGGCACTCTTGATAATATTACCGCTAGCATCGACGTTTCGGATCTTCCCATAACCGTTATTATATTCATATAATTTTCAATCGGTGCAAGTACTGTCACTAAAGAAGTATCCTACTCGGGTGGAATTTTGTCCGTGGTTGTTGCATACAGGTGCAGACGTTCCAAACTGCAATCATCTGTCTTGTTCACTGCCGAAATATTTTTTCTAGGGATGGTATACTCAATTTTCATAATTCTCCTATTTGGGCAGATGAAAATCCATTTGTAACTGTAAGGCGAGGCATCGACAAAATTTAGTGTGACTATGTAGGTCGGTGTTATTGATAGGCCCTTTTTACCTTCTCGATTAGATGGAACTGATTACTTTATATTTTTAGAAAATAGCCTACCTTAAATGCTTCAAAATGCGCCACTTGAAACGAGGGCCCAAATATGGTTTTCACATGACGTGGTAACTTCGAATTCTAGTGTAGTTATGAGACAGTATCTTTCATAGATTTACCCTAACAGGTGGATTGGTAGACGAAAGTCTGAGCACTAGCTTCCTTGCTCTTCCGATTTAAACCTCTCAGATGTTCCTGTGGGGATATTTTAAATTTCTAGCTTCTGGTCTTCCAATAGATAACCGAGAACGTTTGCGCCGAAGAATATTTGGATGTTGCAAGACAATTCGAAACAATCCTAAAATCTTTGTTAAGAATTCTTGTTTTGAAATAAAAAAAAAAATTAAATTTAACGCCTTTACCTTGTTGAAAAATGTCGATATATGATCAAATTTAATGTTAATTAACCGTACTGAGCTTGAAGAGATAACGTTGTTCGGTAAAGGAATACTTAAAATACACGAGAAATGTTTAAAAATCTAAAACGATCTTTCATGTTATTTTGATAACAGAAATTGGCGATTTTTAAAATGCGCATACGTTATTAAAACACCTGGTTTGAATATTCAACTCGAAATCATGTAAATCGTAGACTTTTTTCCCAAAGTGCTTGTAAAATATATTCTCATAGGAAAATAAGATTTCAGCGGATACGGTACAATATAAACAATAAAATTAAAAAAATGTGTTTAATTACATCTTTTAGTATATAGGTCAAAACGGTCTGCTTAAATTTTCGCATATGTTTTATTAAATAATGAGAAACTTAGAAAAATAGTTACTCATTACCATATGTACCTAAGATAAGTATCACTACTAGTTAATTTTTATTAATTTCAGTAATTAAATTATTAATTCTAGAATAATTTTTTCATATTTTTACAAAAATTAGGTTATATAAGAGAAACATGTTTAAAGTATTTGATTAATGTCGTTTATACTATTAAAATATGATTACAATAATTTATTTTGAATAATTTGTAAGCATTTTTTTCGAACACTACGTTTAAAGCATATGCTTATAATTTAATTAACCAATTAAAAAAATGCTACTGAAACACTGATAAAAATCAAATATATTATTTAATTTATAAAGTATTTCTTACTTATTTTCTATTTATTTTAGAAGGTATTTTTTTAAGGTTTGGTAAAGACCGATTGTACAAGATAAGTTTACAAAATAATAATTAAAATTTTACCAAACTATATGTCTTAATTATGGCATAACTAGTTAAATTAACTATTAATTAGAAATGGAAACTGAGGTAGCCGCGTT
Organism: Vesta saturnalis; assembly: GCA_036346205.1. Classification (NCBI taxonomy): domain Eukaryota; kingdom Metazoa; phylum Arthropoda; class Insecta; order Coleoptera; family Lampyridae; genus Vesta; species Vesta saturnalis. The sequence continues at coordinate 10,744,248 of JARFJB010002231.1, read as the reverse complement.
TTAGTGTTGTAACAGTACAATCGGAATTTTTCCAAATCTTAAAAAACTAACTTCTACAATAAACAGAATACATAACTGTATTCATATATTGCAATATATCTTTGATTTTTAACAGTGTTTGGGTTTTACGACTAATCTCAATCTGATTAGTTTATAACCAGATCATTTAAAAGGTTACGACAAACAAGAATTTTTTTTCAAGTAGATACGCCGTCTATACTTTTAATTAAAATACGTCCTAATTTCAACCACTTTAAAGGTATTTATTAAAAAAATATAATGTTAAATTATCAAATGATTATTGCGGTGATTACGTTCTAAAAGTATCAACAGCGCAGGTATAGGAAATTAATTTTGGCCTTTAAATGCATCATAAATGAGACTCTTTCCCAACATTTTTTTTTATTTTGAATATTTTGAAGGGAATTTTTAAATAGATGTTGCATTAGTTAGAGATGTGTTTGGTAGAAAGGTTTCAAAAGTATTTCAAATTTAAATGAAACTTTTACATTCTATTACAATTAATTACACTAATATCTAATAGCACTAATGTTTTAAATCTATATCTATAAAACACAAATTGTTTCTACCTATGTCCGTTATAGACTTGGAAACCATCCAACCGATGTGCTCAAAAAGGGTTTCATTAGAAATGCAATAATGCGAAGATGGTTTTAGACCAACAAAATAGGCATATTCGATTCATTCATGATTTTGATTTTCCCGAATTTTGAAATTTTTTAAATTTATATTTTTAAATAGGGTATCCGCTATGTTTTATATTTGATCAAAATTACAAAAATAACTGCATTAAAAATTTATGTAGCTTAGTGCTGACTTTTAATGGAGTTTCAAAGTGGAGTAATCCACGGGCATTGAATTCGTCATTTTAATCATATTTTATACATCTATACCATTTTAAACAAAATATACCTTATTTTCTATAAAATAAAATAACCATGAACAAATTACGTTCAGATGTATTCTAAAACGTGTTGTGATTCTAGCATGATTTTTAAATGCGAAGCATTTACATGGCCACGGAACAACGAATTATTCATCTAACTAAAAAAAAAGCATAATTTTTTCACAACTGAAAATTTTTTTAAGACAAACTTTACCTTTAAATAAATATCGTAAACGGTTATTGAGGTGTGTTGTGACCATATCCAATATAATTCCAGAATTTATTTTATGTAATTACTTATTTCTCTACGCGTTTCAATACAACATGTATAATTATCAAGGGAAAACATATAAGTTAATTAAAAATTATTATTACATACATAAAGACAAAATTTACATCGATTGGGGCTTGAACCTTGGTGGCGCAGTTGGTAGCGCGGTACTCTAGCAAAGTACAGGTCGTAGGTTCAAATCCTACTCGAGGTAAACTTTTTATTTATGTATTTAATAAAATTAATAATAATTTTTAATTACATATTTACCTTTGAACTTATTCGTTCATAACAAAAAACTTATAATAATATAAGTTAATTAACACCCAAGTAGTTATGGTAAAAAGTCATTAAAGTAAAACAGCAAACTTGATGTAAATTATAATTCTATATTTAAAATATTTATTAAAGGCGAGTCTATAATATCAACCTGTTTGTTCATTAAAGGTACTTTTTTGAATGCTTCCAAAACATCTAATATGCAGATATACAGATACGCAGATACACAGATACCCAAATACGCAGATACGCAGATACGCAGGTACTCAGATACGCAGATACGCAGCTACGCAGCTACGCAGGTACGCAGATACGCAGATACGCAGATACGCAGATACGCAGATACGCAGACACGGAGATACGCAGATACACAGATACGCAGATACGCAGATGCGCAGATACGCAGATACGCAAATACGCAGATGCACAGATACCCAGGTACGCAGATACGCAGATACGCATGATACGCAGATACACAGATACACAGATACACAGATACACAGATACACAGATACACAGATACACAGATACACAGATACACAGATACACAGATACACAGATACACAGATACACAGATACACAGATACACAGATACACAGATACACAGATACACAGATACACAGATACACAGATACACAGATACACAGATACACAGATACACAGATACACAGATACACAGATACACAGATACACAGATACACAGATACACAGATACACAGATACACAGATACACAGATACACAGATACACAGATACACAGATACACAGATACACAGATACACAGATACACAGATACACAGATACACAGATACACAGATACACAGATACACAGATACACAGATACACAGATACACAGATACACAGATACACAGATACACAGATACACAGATACACAGATACACAGATACAGATACACATATACACAGATACACAGATACACAGATACACAGATACACAGATACACAGATACACAGATACACAGATACACAGATACACAGATACACAGATACACAGATACACAGATACACAGATACACAGATACACAGATACACAGATACACAGATACACAGATACACAGATACACAGATACACAGATACAGAGATACACAGATAAACAGATACACAGGTACACATATATGGATACCCAGATACACAAATAACTATAAAACAATAGGCACAATATTTACATAATGATCATTACGTGTATAAACTTAAGAAATTCTAAATTTGTAGGTTTATATTGGGTTACTGACAACTTGTCTCTGGACAGTTTATCCCCGTACAACTGGTATCAGGCAATGCGTCCCCAGATAATCTGCACCTGGGATATTTTGTGTCCCGACAATTCATCCCCAGTTAAATGCAAACAGATAAAGTATAACCGTACAATTGCAGACAGTGTATTTGTACTATATTGGCATTATGCATGGTTTGCTGTTTGTTTAACCCTTTCGCTTCTGATGGGACATATATGTCGCAACTAATATACAAAAAATGCTAGAGGGAATATTTTTTGTCTGACATCCAGTTGAGCGTGTCCCACTCGTAGGTTGTGATACGGCGGACGATTTTCTGCGCGAATTTTTGCGTGTTTACTATCAGTTCGTCAGGTTAGTCGAGTGTAACACGTATCTAACTAACTTTTTGGCAAATATGCGGGTTTTTGAAACTCTAAACAAATTTTTTTGATGACAACTGATTTTGCACGATGGACCGGTAAGTTTTATAACATTTTGATCTAAGGTTAAAAGCTCTGCCACCTATAAAATATTAAAATACGTCTATGGGACATGTGTACCACTAGTGGTTTTGTATGGCACACACGTTTCCCATTAGTGTTATTTTTTTTATATTGTAGAAAAGAAGAGGAACCAGTAATGACCTGCAGCAAATAGCTGATCGTTTATGGGACCAATCTGACTCTGATGATGAGCCATTTCAAGATAGTGGTTCAGAATACAGCCCATCTTCAGGTTTTGCATCTGATGAGGAATTTATTCGTAATAATAACTTGGAAAGTAACTGTTCAAGTGATGAAGAGGAGGAAATAGAAAATGAAGAAGAACCACCATTGGCGGTTCCGCTAGTTTTAGATGTTCTGCCTGGTAATGAATTGCCAGAAAATCAACCATTAGATGACCGGCCCCATTTTGTAACATGGGAAGTTCCCAACGAAAATTTTGTGCCCTGTAAATCTCTACCTGATGATGGTAATGCTTCATGCGTTCCTTTGATTGCACTAAATCGATCTTACAAAGAATCAGACGTATTTTTGAAAATGTTTCCAAATAGTTTACTGATTTTTATTTCTGAAATGTTTTGAAAGAACAGAAACGCATCAAATTAAACCCTACCGATCCATTTGAAATTAGAATTCTCTTGGGTTATTTACTCGTCATATAACAGAGTTCCCCACATGCAGCAATATTGGTCATCAAATTAAACCAATGGGAAACGAAGCTTTACAGCAGAGACCGATTTTTATTGCTTCTTTCAAAGCTTTGTTTTATCAATCCGGTCAAGCCAGTGAATGCTAGTAAGACTTATTACATCGAGGAAATCATCTCTTCTCTCAAGAAGACCTTTATGGCGGCAGGATCCGAAAGTTTTTATAAATTAATCGACGAGAGTATGCTCAATTCAAAGGAAGGTCAGTTCTAAAGCAATGTTTACCTCTAAAACCCATCAAAAGAGGTATAAAAATATGGCGAAGGTGTGATGCAGTGGTAGGATATGTATACGATCTAGATATATATGGTGGTAAACACCAATTAAAATGAACTCTTGGTGAGAGGGTTGTTTCAAAGCTTTGTCAGACCGTCCGGAATCCCAATATTTCATTATGCTTTCAAAGATATTTTACATCGGTAAATCTTGAATAATTTACCGTACCTGCCAGTATTTAGTAAGAAGCTACAGACGAAAGGTGACGTAGAAATGCATTGCAGTAATACCGGATGAGTGGCCCTCAAATGGAAAGATACCAAAGAAGTGATTGGACTTAGCAATTGTCACCAGCCCGTTGTTAGCGAGATTCAGAGGAAAAATAAGGACGGAAATAAAAATAACACTTGGGAGGTGTAGATTTGGCAGACCAACTTGCAGGGTTGTATGATATCGATAGAAAATCCACCAAGTGGTGGAAAAAAGTTTTTTACAAACTTCTACTGACAAGCGTCGTCAATGCATGGATTTTATTTCAAGAAATTCATCATAAGAAAATCCGTCTCCTTCAGTTTATTGTCCCGCTGGCAGAACAACTAATAAATAGTGGAAAAGAAAATGCTTCGATAAACCGACGCCGCTTGTACGGAAGGCCATCTCAAAGTTCATATTCTTTACAAAACGTCGGTGAACATTTACCAATTGAAGGAAACAGTCGGAGAAGATGCCACAGTTGCCACAAAAAAGAAGGAAAAAGGAACCAAAGTAATTTGTAGTCAATGTAACGTTATGAACTGTTTCTCAAGTTTTCACAAGTAATTTAATCTTTTGTTTGTTACCTATCTATAAATATAAAATTTTTTTGTAGGAGATCGAAAAAAAGGAATAAACAATATTTAGCCCTTGTATGTTGGAATTATTTTGACCCTATTGACCCCTAGTGGGACATATACATCCCACGACAAAGCCCTAGTGGGACACCTTAGCAATCATTAAATAATAAACAATTTAAAAATTAAAAAATGTATTGCAAATAATTATTTTTAACAACTTTGCTAAATTAAAGTTGAAAAAACGATTACAAAAAAGTCGACGTGAAAGGGTTAAAACATCTATGTACTTATACATTTTGGAACAGGAGAAGTCATGCTTAACGCAATTGTTGTCCCTCTAATTTAATTATAGGTTAGCAGGAAGTTAAGAAAATTGAAGTATAATTTCGTATAACAGGAACATTTAATTACGGTATTTAAATTCAGTTATAATTGGAATATCAGTTTTCGTTGTCCCCGCTGCGACTTAATCCGGGACGAATTGACGAGTACCATCGAAAAACCATCCGGGGCCAAATTGCTTACTTGGGAAAGTCATGTGAAGGTATTAGCAAAAAGTTGATTAGCTACATTTTTGTTATTATTGTAATTGGTATTGTATTATTGCTAATTTATCATAATCCAATATCAGCATAGTAAAAACGACAACCCATAAGCATGTAACGCATCATTTGCAAATTAATCCTTAAAAATAATACTAGTACCTTCCGAAATACAAGTTTCATAAGAAACGAATTTTTTTATAAATATTTTTTTCTATTTTGCATATTTAATTCAATACAGAAAAAAATTTAAATAAGATTTGTTTGAGTCGTTACTATGTTAACATTGACATTGTTACTAGTAAAAGTAGATATCCTCCCATCATAACAGCGTTCAACAGCAAATAAAGATATAAATTTTATAAAGTGAAGCATTATAAAATATTTGGGTTTTTAATGAGCTTTAAAAAATTAAACTTCGAGTTTGTTATTGATTAATGCAAATGCAAAATGGAATAAATTGAATATGCATTTAAAATTCTCTTGGAATGCAGAATTAAATTTTTATTAATGCACTTTACCGTAAATGAGCTCTTTCGATAACTGACTTTTTTTTATTTGACCTTGTAATCAAAACATTTTTAATTTGTGCACATGCAATTAAAATTGCATATTAAAATACCCACTCAAAGTATAATTAATGCAAGTTTCTTCAAAAGCATAATGATGGGAAAATGATTTAATAATGCATAATCAACGTATTTATTAAAAATATAGTAGCAGAAAGTTTGTTATCAAAACATACTCATAATGTTATGATAACATTTTGTGTCCTGTTATGATAATAATAATACATCATCAGCATTGTTAACGCGCCTTCTTTTAGCGTCAAAAACGTTTGCCTGTTTCTCATGGGAATGTATAGCACCTGGAATAATCATCTCTAAATTTCAGATTTTTACAATTCACATTTAAACATTTTTAAGCTTTGTTAGAAAAAAAATTGTATAGAGAATAGACAAAATAAACTGTATCTACCAGGATTATGATGAGAATTGCTTGCAAGCTTAGTACTCACATAAGCAATTTCTAGGCGTGTGATACAACTTTTTTTGTTTTAACGTGTATAACAAATTTGTGATGTGTATTTAATTAATTTGCATTTCGTATGGTTTAGTTTTTTTGTTTTATATTGGCATGCATTAACATACCTAACATTAAAACGTCTTAAAATGTAAATTTTTTATTGTTGTATTCAAAATTAGTGCATGTATCTCATAATTCCGCTGTACTTTTTCGCATCAGTAATTCGTACCGTATGAGAAAAAGAAAAATATTTTATTCTAATGGCATTCCGTCGATATGATTAATTGTTAATTTTAGGAAGTTTTATTGTGTGATAAAGAATATTATTGTCAGTATTGCTCTTAGAGTTATAAATGCATTTTAGATTTGGCACATTCATCGAGTCTTATATATTTATTTATATAAGATGTTCTTATTTTTCTCATTTTCCATAAAGTTCAACAACATTTAAATTTTATGTGTTAACATATTTTACGTAGAATCTCACGACCTTTACTTCACTAACGTGACCGACGATCTAAAAAGCTTTTATCTAATTTATAAAAGTCACAATTTTACATATTTTTTGTCAAATGTCATTTATTAATTAATCCATACCCCCAAGGGCAGTACGGGGCTTATGGAACACAGTGCATGCTTGCCGGACTTACTATGCACATACGTTACTATACCGTCTTAATATATGGCAAGTCCGGTTATAATACCACAGGTACGGTATGACAGACAGTTTCTAACGTCAAAATAAATAACTCTTATACATTATTATAAGTTTTTGTTATGAACGAATAAGTTCAAAGGTACTTATGTAATTAATAGATATTTATGTATTAAAGGCATAATCAGAAGATTATGGCTCGAGGGAATGATAAAAGCGCGACGCGAAGCGGAGGGCTTTTATATTCCTGAGAGCCATAATCTACAATTATGCCCGTGGTACATACAATGTTTGATTTTATTTTGCACTATGAAATTGGAACAAAATATTAAAAAGATTCATTATTTTCGGCAAGTTTTTAAATGCAAATGCAATGAAATAAAGTCGACAGTAGGCTAATTTGTTGTTACTAAGATACTGTGATATTGCTATTATATATCATGTCATGTGTTTGTTGTCAATCATGCTGCTTAGCATCAATGACATTTCCGTGCTATAAAGACCACATTACACCCGCATTTGGAGGCGTATAAAGAACATTATGGTGGCAAAATAAAATAATAGATATTTATGTATTAAGGGCATAATCAGAAGATTATGGCTCGAGGGAATGTTAAAAGCCCGACGCGAAGCGGAGGGCTTTTATATTCCTGAGAGCCATAATCTACAATTATGCCTGTGGTACATACAATGCTTTATTTTATTTTGCACCATGAAACTGGAACAAAATTTTAAAAAGATTCAGTATTTTCGCCAAGTTTTTAAATGCAAATGCAGTGAAATAAAGTCGACAGTAGGCTAATTTGTTGTTACTAAGATACTGTGATATTGCTATTATATATATATATATATATATATATATATATATATATATATATATATATATATATATATCATGTCATGTGTTTGCTGTCAATCATGCTGCTTAGCATCAATGATATTTCCGTACTATAAAGACCACATTACGCCCGCATTTGGAGGCGTTTAAAGAACATTATGGTGGCAAAATAAAATAATAGATATTTATGTATTAAGGGCATAATCAGAAGATTATGACTCGAGGGAATGTTAAAAGCCCGACGCGAAGCGGAGGGCTTTTATATTCCCGAGAGCCATAATCTACAATTATGCCCGTGGTACATTTTATTTTGCGCCATGAAACTGGAACAAAATTTTAAAAAGATTCAGTATTTTCGGCAAGTTTTTAAATGCAAATGCAGTGAAATAAAGTCGACAGTAGGCTAATTTGTTGTTACCAAGATACTGTGATATTGCTAAATTGTTGCTAAGGTACTGTTTGTTTGTAAATAATTTGCATTCTAAAATGGAAGGTGAAAACGCAAAAACTTATTCACAAGAAATTATAGATGAATTTGAGGCCACACAGGCAAAAATAATTCCAAGTAAATCGAAATATTTATACATAAAAGAGTACGAAAAGTTTTCAAAAAATGTGTCCACAAAATGTGATGAAAAAGTTGTGATGGCATACTTGTCTCAAATGGTAAGGGATTGTATATATACATTAGTCAATTATCTCCATTCAATAAATATCTATTTTTGCAGTCAAAGATCTATAAGCCGTCGTCACTGTGGTGTTTATATTCTAAATTGAAAAAGATGTTCAAGTTCCAGGAAGATGTTGATATATCTCGTTTTTCCATGCTCACAGAATTCATGAAGAATAATTCTGTAGGTGATCAAGCTAAAAAGTCCTATGTATTGCAACGGCATCAAATTGAAGAATTCATGTTGAAGGCGCCTGATCATACGTACTTGTTAGTTAAGGTATAACGATTTTAGTTTTTTTTTCCAATTCTCATTATAAAAATTATTGTGTTTTATAGGTTGTCACAGCCTTTGGTATTTTGGAGCATGTCGTCGCGAAGAACTGCACGATTTGGCTGTACAGGGCGTAACAACTGGGGGATCAGTGCTATTAGTGAAGATCAAAAAAACCAAAACTTATACTTGGAGGCAATTTACAATTGTACGAAGCGAAGGATTGGTTGATTACGTCTCTTTGTACCGAAAATATGCAGCATTATGACCGGAACATACTAAAATTGACAGCTTGTTTTTGTCGTATCATAATGGCAAATGTAGTGCTCAGACTGTTGGGAAAAACACCTTAGGCAAAATGCCGAGGATAATAGCAGAGTTCCTCAATCTACCGGATGCCCATAAGTACACAGGGCACTGCTTTCGCAGGAGTGCGGCGACGATCTTTGCAGAAAGCGGCGGTGATACAAGGGCACTGAAGCAGCATGGTGGATGGCGATCGGATAAAGTAGCCGAATCATATGTAGAGAATTCTCTGCAAAATAAAATTAAAATTGCCCAGAACATTACTGGTACAGCAGCTATGTACAAAACGGCGAAGAAACTGTCAGCTTTGGTGTTGGCTCATCTGGAGTTACAATTTCAAATCCATCCAACTGTATTTTCAATTTTTATAAAGAATTTCGTAATAGTAATATACTACAACAATCCTTTTCTTTGTCTTCCAAATCAACCTTGTGCTTCTCACCAACACCATCCGTAGGTTCCCAAGTTAGTTGGCCCTGCTATCATTTTCAACTGACATGGTTTGTCTAAATCTCTTTTCCATACAACGTCCGCATTAACAAGTCTAATTACATATACAAGATGGTCCTTAAGTAATTGTACATAGAAGTATGGTAGATTCCTCACTTTAATATATTACGATTTGAACCAACTTGCTTTAGTAAAATGTTACAAATAAGGGTTAATGACAAGTATACTTTTTTTTCTATTCAAATAACGTAGTTTTAATATTTTTTTTACAAAAACGGAGCTAACTTAAGCAGCAAAGAGTTTTGCGCATATTTATGCCACAAGTGTGGCCTATGTGGCGCTCTGTACAAATTACATTGAAGTATGTACCAAATTATAATTTCTCGTGCCCAAAAACCGCCCCTTCCAAATTTTTATGTATACATATCCAAAAACGTTAAAGTTATTGCAAAAAATAAATCTTAAAGTTTAATATTTAACACCCTGTATCTTCCTTATTTGCCACATTTTATTAAAGCAAGTTGGTTGAAATCGTAATATTTCAAAGTAAGGAATCTGCCACACTTCTATGCACAATTACTTAAGGACCACCTTGTATATCATCACCTATAACCAGCCCCGGATTAAGGGAGGGCACAAGGGGCCCTGGCCCTGGACCACTATAGTGGTAAATATCGCAAAAAATACATGACTCTTTGCTGTGAACTGTTTATGATGATAGGGAACATTTAACAAAAATTTCCATGCATTCTATCTTACTATCCCAGCTTGATAAAAAATGTAATAATCAAACCTTATATTTTAAATTAGTTAAAATTATTTAAAACCAAAAAAGTTATTGTACTGCCCCGTTTAGTTACAATGGCTGATAATTTACACCAATAATAATAATTCACCATTAAATGTTTCACTTGAAAAACACAAATTGAATTTTGTCAAAATAATAAAAATGAACAGAAATATAATCATTGTCCTAACATGCAGGTTACATTTTCTAACTTGCTCATAGGAGGCGGCACAATCACAATGTCAACAGAACTAGTCTTCTAGAGAGTAGTGATATTATGAGTTATTGAGTGACAAGTACGATCTCAGTTATATATAGCTTACTTGTTTAAAAGTTAATTCTGATTTTCCCGTGTAATTAAAAATTATTATTAATTTTATTAAATACATAAATAAAAAGTTTACCTCGAGTAGGATTTGAAGCTACGACCTGTACTTTGCTAGAGAACCGCGCTACCAACTGCGTTACCGAAATTCAAGCCACAATCGATGTAAATTTTGTCTTTGAACGTATTCGTTCATAACAAAAACTTATAATAAATTCCCTTGTAATGTTTATCAAGAGTCATTTTCCTGGACTTTGACATATGATACGTCTTGGTAAGTGAAAAACTGTTTTCTTCCAATTAGAATGAATGCATGCACTGTGATGAAAGTTTGTGCATTCCACACTCGGTTCAGCAACCTATAAAGGACCGCAATATTACAAGAAAATGCACAATTGGGTTTTCCGTCGTCTCCATTATTACGAAGAAGTCATAACGAGAAACTCATTATGCTTCTCTTATTTACTGCTTCACGTGCAGATTGATGTGGTTAACTACACCTAAGTCTTCTCAGCGTTCGTCTAACGGATTATATGATTGGAAACATTCACACGAACGTATACGCAGCCATGAGCAGTCAACGGAACATTCGCAGGCTACGATTGCTTTCAATAGCAGGTTAAAAGCGATTAGGCAAATTGATACGGAGCTGACACAACAGGTCGAAAGTCTGAAGCACTATTGGAGATCCATGTTGAAACGAGTAATAAATATTATTCAGTCTATATCTGAGTGAGACTTAGCATTTATAGGAAATAACAATTGATTGGATCACCTAGAAATTGAAATTTTCTCGGTTTTTGAACTTTCTTGTACAGCATATCGAATCTCAAGCCAGTCGCGGTAAAGGTCACACAAACTACCTGTCATCTTCAATAATGGAAGAACTTAGGGTAATGGGTGAACAAGTTCTCGGAAAATTATTTCTCGAGTTAAGAAATTAAAATACTACTCCATCTCTTTAGACTTCACACCGATGCAGCCCACATTGACGAACTCGCCCTTGTGTTGAGGTATATGGAGAAAGATATCCCCTTGGAACGCTTTGTAACATTTGTGGCATACAAAAGCCATGGCAATCAAAACATGTTTAATACCGTGGTGGAATTTTTAAGAGACATGACCTAACCTGGAAAACTGCCGCGGTCAAAGTTATGACAGTACATCTGCAATGAGTGGAAAGTACAATAGTCTACAAGAAAAGTGAAAGAGAAAAACAATCTTGCATCCTGGATTCCTTGTACGGAACATCCTCTAAAATGCTGTAGAAAACTACTCGAGCGCTGTGTATTTTTTAGACTTCCTTAAAAAGGTGTTCGTCTTCTTCCCAGTTTCGACGCATCGGCATAAGCTTCTGACTAAGGGTTTGAAACATAATGACTGCATTGACTCTCAAACATGTCACAGCAGCGCGTTGGTCCTGCAGAGCTGCCGCAAATAAGGCACTTAAGCATGCATATCTGCAGATTAAGGATGTCACATTCTGAAATGACATCCTGCAAAGAACAAATGCTATTAGTAAAAATCGACAACACGAAATACTCGGTCTAAATACTGCTGTGACGCTACTGACTAGCTTAAAAACTATGTCGCATCAAAGCGTGACTCCTTCTAAACTTATAAGAAGCAAGGCGAAGAGCTATGTGGTTCAACACAGTGTTTTCAAACGAAAACACAACCGCCGAAATGTGCATCTTAACCCATTGGATTAGGGCCAGACGGAAGAACTACAACCCTTCTGAAAAGGAACGGAACTGAAACTTACTTGCCTGTTATTGAGTAGTTTATCGCTTCTCTTGAGCATCGTCTAAAATATATATAAAAATGTATCAAGCCAATTTAGCTTATTTAACCATATGAAAAAGACTCCTCAGATGAGTTAAAGGTCCTAGCCGAGCAACTCATCAGCTCTCATTCAGATGACTTGGACTTTACATTTATCAATGAACTGTGTCAGTTTGTAACATTTGCCAATATATTCACAGACGAGGAGCCAAAACATATCAGCACTGAACTTTTCAGGTACAAGTTCATCATGGAAAGGAGCATTTATGAAGCAGGAACGGCATGTAAATTTACCTATCGAGTCAGATATACCGCGTGAATTGAATGAGCGATTTTGCAGCACGACAATCAAGGAAAGTGCCTGGGTTGTAATGGTTATAACGTACAGCATTTTCAAAGTTTGCAGTTCGTCGAGGTCTTTGTCGATGGGCGTCTACTCGTGGAAGTTAAGCGTGCCATTTTCCCTAAGATTTCGTATTCTACGGTTAGGAAATGTTTGATATCTTCCAACAGCAGCAACATCATTTTTATGTACTTCGCCATAAGTTAATGGCATGTCTGTTTGTTCTACAAAAGTAAACCAATTTGCGGTGTCTGGCATGATAATCAAAGGTTTAAACCGTCTCACAGTGCACGAAAACGCACAAACTAGTAAAACAGTTGTCTCCACGACTACTTGTATTATTAAAATCTTTATACCTCATATCTTGGTAATAAATTGATTTGAGACATGTCTATATGAATTTTTTGTTTATTTTGTGTTAAAGAACACATACCTAAAATAGTGCCGTGCAATTCGAAACACCCTATACAAGTATATATATATATATATATATATATATATATATATATATATATATTGTATATATATATATATATATATATATATATATATATATATATATATATATATATATAATATATATATATATATATATATATAAGGGTTTTCAAAGTTAAGTCTGCACTATTGCTAACTTTCTTATTAATGGAGCTACGAAGTCGATTAAATTTGCAAAGTAGTGTGTTTTTTACGCTAATTACGATGGTGGAAAAAGAAAAATAATTGAAAGTCGCATTCTCGAAAAATCGACGAAAACATACTTTTTTCTAATGGAACACCCTGTATACAATATTCTCAATCGATAGAGAATTAAATTCTGAGCAAAAGTTGTCATATGAATTTCTATCCTGCAATAAAAAATAAGGGAGATTTTGCCGATTTTTTAATTTCATCAAGTACGCTTGAACTTTTTGGTAATAGATACTTAGCTACGAACGGTCCTGTTCGCTGGCCTCCTCGGTCTCCGGACATAACCCCTTTGGACTTTTACTTGTGGGGATATTCAAAAAACGAATTGTGCAAAAGACATTATACAAATATCGAAGAACTCCAACAAACGATTATTCATATTATTAACAGTATTGATGTTAGAACTATTTTGAAGGCCACAAGACGCGTTTATAAGCACGTAGAAAAAGGTATGGATCAAAGAGGAGACCTTTTCCAGCATTTAATTTAAGACCTGTTAATTATTTATTATTTATTCATAAAATAAAGGATTACTTTCGAATCATAGTCTACTTGATGAAATTAAAAAATCGGCAAAATCTCCTTTATTTTTTACTGTAGAATAGAAACGCATATGACAACTTTTGCTCAGAATTTAATTCTCTATCGAGTGAGAATATTGTATACAGGGTGTTCTATTATAAAAAAGTATGTTTTCGTCGATTTTTCGAGAATGCGACTTTCAATTGTTTTTCTTTTTCCACCATCGTAATCAGCATAAAAAACACACTACTTTGCTAATTTAACCGACTTCGTAGCTCTATTAATAAGAAAATTGGCAATAATGCAGACTTAACTTTAAAAATCCTGTATATAATATAATATAAATTGTATGTACATTTTTTTAACTGTTCATCGTTTTAAGATTCATTGAAAAAGTATCCTCTTTGGGTACAATGAAATTTATAAAAAATCAATTCTTTAGTTTTTTATTGAAAAATTTAGCAATATATTAGACTATTTTTTTGTAGGATATAGTATTCCCGCACATATCATGTGTTCCAATCACTTTCGTTTAATGGATAGAGTTATTTTCAACTGTCTAAGGAGTTAAACGAAGAACCGTATGCACTCTTTCCTGTGCCATAAGTTATTGTTCACGTAATTGATTGATTCTTGTCGTATTGATATCTTACTTGTGCTACAGAAGCTAATAGACCTCGCTACAACACGTTATCATCAATTGATACTTTTTGTCATTAATCGACAATTTGTTCTTCTCGCCACGCCATTGTTGGCATCATTTCTGCAGTTCTGCATCAGTAGTGTTCCTTTACAGAGGAAAACAAGTTTCGAGACGAGAATAAGACCATTATCACCATCAGCATGAACAAAGACACATCGCGGTCCAAAACACTTGGTGATTTTAAACCTCTGCTAAGCCCTTCCCACGAATTTCACTTTTAAGAGTGGTCTCACGCCATACCTCATCACTGCATAGCCACGTGAACCCACTATTCGTCAGTGTATATAAAGTTATTACACAAAAGTAATAGTATTTTAGCATGGTAAACAGATTTTTGCTGGGAAGAGGAAGTTCATTGGTAAGCATTTAACCTTCTCGAGTCAGTAAAAACTGATACCTTGCACATAATATAGCATATTTTATTTGTTATTCATTCTTAAATTATATTAAAAATGTGCATTTATCGTATATGTTTTATTTAAAATGACATTTATAAATATTTCAACAGCCGTGGCTTAAAGTATTACTACGACAACGCGTTACTAATTGTCAAATTGTGGTTACAAATACACATGCTATTAATGACAGTTAACTAAAATTTTTTACAAGTTAGTAGCCTAAGTTTAGTTAGGTGAACGAACGTTTATTGAGTAAGACATTTTTTATTAGATATGCAAAACAATTACAATTATTAACATTAAACTATTTCTCTGTTAGATTTGACTAAATCTTTAATTGGTACGTCAAGTTTCCATTTGTGAATGCTTTTATCAGTTTCAAATTAAACTTTTTTACTTACTTTACCATTTGTTAAATTTGTTCTTTGATTATGACATTTTTCACTATTAGCCTTTAGCCGGTAGAGGGTGTTCTGACTGCTCATCTTCAACGCAGATTAATAATATTTAATTTATTAAAGATTTAGGTATTATGACATTTTATACTGTTAGCCTTTGACCGTTAGATGTTGTTCTGGTCTGTCATCTTCAACACAGGTTAATATTTTTTAATTTTTTAAAGATCTAGTTATTCTTTACTAAAATAAGATTGCATAGTTGGCTTTATAAGTTTATCAAACTGTTATATTAATAGCAGGCTTATGTTTGCTTTTTCACCTCTTTCATATTTCACAAATTTGTTCTAACTTCTCAAGCAATTCTTACAGATATTACCACTACCTGAGGACGATAACTGTAATTGTTACCGAAGCGTATAGATTTGGGTAAAATATTAATATGAAAATACACCATTTAAAACTCCAAAATCTAAGTATTTTAAGGATGAAGTTCAACGTTATTTTATAAGTATGTAAATTTGAAATCGTATAAAATAATTGCAAGTACCTTTTTTCTGAATTTTATGCTTCAATCATATAATATCATCGCATTCAATGAGAATACTTATGCATTTTGAAAAACATGAGGCGTTGATCGATTCTTTAACTAACGTCACCTGTAGCCGAGAAATAATTACGTTAATAATGAAGCATTTCTTCTTATGGCTGAAATATTCTCCCGTACGTCGTTGAATATTTGACTTATAGCACCAGCTTAAGCTTCTACCCCCATATGAAAGAATGAGTGAAATAAATGTCTACACAGTTAACTTTAATCATAGAACTAAAGAAAATACCCATCATTACCTTACAAAACCTCTGTATTAGGCTTAATCGTACTGAAAATCACATTTAGTTGCATTTTGGCTATACTGCACTTGCAGAGTATAGTAGCGTAATTAACATAATTTTAAACCTTAACGATAGCTTTAATATTCCGAATGCCACTTATGGGTCTTAAAAATGGAAAATTAAAAATCGTATAGTGATTATTAAATCTATTGAGACGAGTAGGAGCAACATCGTGTACATACGTTTCATTACGAAGTTTATCCAAATCAATGATGTAGGAATAATATACAAGATATCTATGGCTTAACGCCCCGCAGTTGAGGTAGGACGTCTACGATTGAATTCAATCTTATATACAAATATTATTTCGCAAATATTATTTTACAAGTGTGTTTTTTCGAAACTGCCGTATTTATATATAGTGCTTTCTAGAAATAAATGCGTGTTAAATATTACTTTTAACTATATCTTGTACTAAAGAATTTTCAATTGTGCAAAATGATGTATTAATACTACGTCAATAGAGGTTACTAATGACGCCACGGCTGGTTGCCAATGGGCCATTATGCAATTCAATAATTTTGAACATAATTTCACTTTTTTTAGTCCTGTGATATGAAAATACGAATCTTTTACTATAGAGAATATTTATTACGATTTTTAAATAAACCACGGTTTTGTCAATATGCTTAGCGTTTGATTTTAAATTAGAGATAACTAACACTAAGTTTTTTAGTTAAATATTTAACTTATAAAGAAAAGTGATGTTAATCAGGGTTTTTGTTAGAAGATTTGTTACAATCATGTTTTTATTTTTAATATCTGGTGTGGAGCAATACACGACCTTTCAACCTACCAAGTGAAAAACGAAATGAAATAATTTTAATAACAAATTTTTTAGGATAATTATACACCCCCTTTTTTAACCCGTTCATAACGAAAATAGGTAACATTGTAAGAACAAAAACAATCATCTATGTCAGATGGACAGATAGACATATAGATGTTAAATTTAAAAAAAAAACAACAAAGCCGCCCGCTTCTATAAAATACCGATAATACAATTTAAGCATTTTCAATCTTATTTAATTAATTTTAGTTTTGTTTATATTAAGAAACTTTATAAAGAAAAGTTATATAAAATTAAATTTTCTTTAAAAATCATGTCTATA
This sequence comes from Vesta saturnalis, assembly GCA_036346205.1. NCBI lineage: Eukaryota > Metazoa > Arthropoda > Insecta > Coleoptera > Lampyridae > Vesta > Vesta saturnalis. Next base: position 10,726,580 of record JARFJB010002231.1, on the reverse strand, counting down.
CACTTTTTTATAAAATTAATCGTTATTCAGATGTTGAAAAAAAACCGCTGCAAATTGTATCAATGCTTCCACATCAAAAAATCGGTTTTTGTAAATAACTCGAAAACGATTAACTTTACAAAACTTTACAAGAATGCTTTTCGATCAAAAATTTGATTTCCTAATGCCAAAATTTAAAAAAATCGTGTGGTACGGGTTCCAAAATAGAATGTTTTAGAAATATTTCAAAAATGACATTTTCGAAAAAATTGTACGAACACTTTTTGTGAGAAATTTTATTTCCTATCTAATGGTATTTTGACTTTTATTATATGCTAAGCAGTTCGGGAGATATTTAGGAAAAACCGGTTTTTTAAAGTGACTGTATTTTGCTAATATCTTGTAAACCGTTTGTTGAACAGAAAAATTATAGGAACAAAAAATACTCACAACTATGTTACTAATCATATATTAAAAGAGCACACAGACAAGATTCTTTTGCTCAAATTTTATTTTTGGACGTGTTCGAACATTTTAAAGCGATTGAGAAAATAAAAAAAGAAAATTTTTTTTAGCGATACAGTGCTTCTCATCCGTTGAATGTGGGAGTAATTTAAACTTACTTAAATTGTACCTTAGTAATCTTTGCCGCTAAATTACACAACGTATTAAAAAAATGCGTAGAACATAATGAATTGATATTTTTCTAAGGTCTAAGGTAATTCTTTATACAGGGTGACCCATCTTAAACTTTTAATACATGCTAATGTAATTGTGTTTTTGATACGTGTTCTGTGCGTACTGCTTTATATACATGGTTGCCCATTGGTGCGTCAAAGTGCCAAATGTCAGTAAATATGAGACAGGAAATATTTCCAATCAAAATTTTTGGTGTTTAAAGAGGTGCGTATTTTAAAATTATTTTCCAATATACGGGTGCGTCATAAAAATGTGGTAGTAACAAATTCGGTTTTTTTAAATATAATTCTCCAATTTTTTACCATATTCGAATTTATCGTCAAATTTCAATATTAATTTATGTAAGATGTTTTATCTTAAAAATTTACCGTTTTCGAATTATTTGGAAAACTATGAAAATTTTGACAGCTGCAGGGTTCCACAAAAATCGGTGCTTGTACCCTGACCTCTGCGAATTTCGGAATCGGTATTCTGGGGCTCTAAGAAAACCTAATAAGCTATGTTTTGACGTATTTTAATTTTAAAAAAGTCCTCTAGAATCCTCGAAATATTCATCAAAAATTGAATGATTTCTAACCCCAATAACCTCAATAAATAAGGTCGGTTTATGTAAGGTTCAAATTTACCGTTTCGAAATTGTTAGACAAAATTTAAAAACCTATATAATTTTTTTTTGTCAAATCAACCAGCTACATCTTGACATGGAAACAAAAAAAAAACTGTTGTTTATTCCTATTGATGTCTGCGCTTTTTTCTGAAAATATCATAAATGTTATAGTTCTTTGTCAGTGACACGTAATATTACATTGTACGTTCGTTATTTCATATTTTTTTCAATTCAAAGACATATTTTGTTCATTATTATCCACTTGATCAGTAGTTACGCACTTGTTTAGCATATTTTACACTTTATATATATATATATATATATATATATATATATATATATATATCATACAGGGTGGCTCATTAGTGTGACAAAGCCCCATATCTCCTTTATTTAAAGAGATACAAAAAAAAATTAAATACGAAAGTTGTAAGATATGTTCTGGTGCATATTCTAAAAATATTTTTAATTATACAGGGTAGATCATAAAAGCTTCGAAGTAATTTTAATTTTTTTTTTTTAAATAGAAAACCTTATATATTATTACATATTTAGATTCTACATACAATTTTAGACACATTTTATGTGTAATGTCCTATACCTAAGTCTAACCGTTTTTGACAAATTTCAAATTTTTTGTCAAAAATGACGTGTGCAGACCAAAACATAGGTGGAAATCTTTTCTAAACGAAGCCTTTATCAATTAGTTATGGTTGGTTTCCTTGGAAAAGGGGACCTACTCTAATGGGCTATATTGATATTTTTGTAATACATTCATACAGTGTGATCAAAAATGGACAATAAAAAGTAGATGACAATTTAACATTTTTTTATTGTAAAAAGGCTGTACGACTTGCAAGTTTTGTTGTTAGTTGGCCGTGACGGCGGGGCGCGGCGAAACAAAAAAAAGTCGAGCACGTCAGATCGAAATACTACAGTTTATAGAACCCCATATAAATAATTATTTTATTAAACGAACTTAAAGTAACGACAATATTTTTTTGATTCAACAAATTATGTCCTAAACTTAACACCTCTAATGTAACTAAACCTGTAACTAATTATACAGATAAAAGTACTAGAAACACGTCAAATGCGTACTACCTAATAAGTTGTTCGAAATGTCCGCCTCTTTCTTGAATACACAATGCAATACGTCTCTCAAATTCGCTGCTTAAATTTCTTCACATTTCAACACTAATGTTTTGAAAACAGTTTCTAATCCTAATCTTCATGTCTTCCTTTGTTGTAGGTGGTATTTTATAAACCTGCTCTTTAACGTCCCCCATATGCTAAAGTCCATTTTAGTAAGACCTGGTGATCTAGCAGGCCAAGCAACAGACCCTCCCCTCCCAATACAACATTCTGGATATCTAGTATTTAAAAAAGTTATTATCGGACTTGTATGATGTACTGGGACCCCATCATGAAGAAACCACATTTCTCATTGCGTATCCTGTGGCACTTGACGCAACAAATTAGGTAGATGGTTTTTCAGAAAGTCTAAGTATAGTTCCCCTGTTACTCGTTGATCAAAAAATTATGGTTCAATTACATGATTACCGACAACACCTCCCCAAACATTTAAAGACCAACTAGTTTGAGAAGTATATCTTACAAAATGTGGATTTTCAGTAGAATAGTAATGAAAATTGTGTCTGTTTACACTTCCGTTTCTGTGAAATGTGGCTTCATCTGTAAATAAAATCAAATGAACAAAATTTCTTTGTTGGTTTATTTTGTTTTGAGCCCATTGACAAAATTCCAGTCGTCTTTGATAATCTTCAGGAACCAACTCTTGAAGTAGTTGAATGTGATAGGGGTGCATTTTTTGAGACTTCAATATCCGCTGTACCGTACGTCGTTCAACACCAACCTGCTGAGAAATGAGCCGTTGTCCAATATAAGGATTTTCGGTAACTGTTAATAGTATATTTAATTGATTTTCCTCAGTCTGTGCATGTTTTTACCTAGTATTTTTTTCATATAACACATTGCCAGTTCTTTCAAAACGCTCCAAAAGCTTTTCAAATTCCCTTCTTTCAGGTTGCTGTCTCTCTGGATACCGTTATTGATACAGTCTTCTTGTTAAGAGCGTATTCTTATCACTAGCTCCTAAAACAAAAATCATATCAACTATCTCGGCTTGCGAAAAATGCATTATTTACAATTTTAATTCAAGTTTTAAATCAATTTGCTATAAAATACACTAATGCATCACACAAATTATCAACTGACAATAAATAATGACGTTTCTGATGATCTCTATTGTTTTTATATGCCATGCCTCGCCGTCACGGCTAACAACAAAACTTGAAAGCCGTATAGCCTTTTTACAATAAAAAAATGTTAAATTGTCATTATTTCAAAAACTACAAATTTTTGGAATATACACTCTTATACAAAGTCACCCTTATTTTTAATGCTAAATAAGATAGAATTAAAAAAATAGGGGGTTTCCATTAAAAAAATGACTACAGGTTGTTTTTAATCTATTCTTTATTGTCCATTTTTGATCACCCTGTATGAATGTATTACAAAAATATCAATACAGCTCATTAGAGTGGGTCCCCATTTGCAAGGAAACCAACCATAACTGATTGATAAAGGCTTCGTTTAGAAAAGATTTCCACCTATGTTTTGGCCCGCAAACGTTATTTTTGACAAGAAGTTTGAAATTTGTCAAAAACGGTTAGACTTAGGTATATGACATTATACATAAAATGTGTATAAAATTGTATGTAGAATCTAAATATGTAATAATATACAGGGTTTTCTATTTAAAAAAAATTTTAAATTACTTCTAAGGTTTTATGATCTACCCTGTATAATTAAAAATATTTTTGGAATATGCACCAGAACATATCTTACAACTTTTGTATTTAATTTTTTTGTGTATCTCTTTAAATAAAGGAGATATGGGACTTTGTCACACTAATGCGCCACACTGTATATATATATATATATATATATATATATATATATATATATATATATATATATATATATATATAAATGTTTGTAGATAACTAAATCCAGATGAATTTCGAAAGAACGGAACTAAATGACATTATCTTCGTTATGGGATCTGTTTATCAAAATTGTTTGCAAACTCAAAGGATGTATGCGCGAAAATATTCCGATAGAAGACAACCCTCGGTTAGAAGTTTAGAAAAACTTAAAGAAAGGTTTACTAGAATAGGCAATGTGAATTTTCAAAAATTGGCTAAGAGGGCAAGCGACGAAGACCAACTGAATGTTCTGTTGTCTGTAGTTTCGGTGCCTTCTACTAGTTCGGTAGCAATGTCCTAGGAAATCAATTTACCCCGATCTGCCTTTAGTAAAATTTTAAAGAGGAACAAGTATTATGATTACAGTATAATTATCCTTCTATCAAGAACTGTTGGGTCTTGATTTGGAAATTAGGAGAACATTTTGCCAATGGGGGTTGGAAATGGAAAGAATTCTACCTAACATTTTCCAAAATGTTTTATTCTTCGACGAGTCAACTTTCACTCAGAATGGTACCCTTATAGTCTTCACTGTTACCCAAGGGAAAACCCAAAAATAGTAAGATTAGTTAATTCGCAGCGAGAGTGGACTGTAAATGTTTGGGGTGGTATTATGGGTGATTTTATAGTTGAACCACGTTTCTTTAACGGACATTCGAATGATGCTGAATATTTGTATTTTTTGCAAAATGACTTGCCCCCACTAGTGCAAAACATTCCTGTTGTTTTAAGGTAAAATATGTGGCTACAACATGACGGTGCTCCTGCGCACTTTGCGTTGAAAGACACCACTTAAATTGAGAATTTGAAGGTAGATGGATAGGCCGTGGCGGTCCCGTCTCTTGGCCGCCAAGATCGCCAGACTCAACAAAATTAGATTTTTTTTCTATTGGGTCACACAAAAAACGTTGCATATCAAACTGCTCCAACTACTGCAGAAGATATGAGACAACGCATAATTCATACGTTTAGAAATTACGTAAGTATTGAGGTTTTACGAGAAGTAAATAGGTCTTTTCTGGCAAGACTGCAATTTTGTTATGATCGAAATGGGGGACAGTTTGAGAATCTGTTATGAATACCTCATTTGTCTAAAAATAATTTTCTGCATATCTACTGAGATATCGCACTTTGACGCACTAATGAGCCACCCTGTATATAAACTTAGGCTTTTATGTTATAACGAACGTTATAATAACGAAAAAGTTTTTGTATAGTTATATATCTGTAAGTAATACGGCCTTCAGCCGCTAAATTTTAAATATTGTTCAGTGACCTATTTGTCACCTTTGGGGATTAGAGTGTTTGTTATTAAATGTTATGTGTTTTGTTTTATGCATTTAATCATTACTCGTGGCAGTAGTATTCAGTTACATACCTTTTTGGGCTGCTTTAAAATTCTGCGATTACTGCTTATTTTATGGTATCAAATTACTTCACCTCAGCGGTAGACATCTGGCTGGTATACGATTTGGATAATTATATCTTATTATTTTATTTCCTTTTAAGTTAAAAGAAACGTAATCACGTTTTAAGGAGAGCTCTTCCTAGAACCACGCTTTAAGAAATTTTTGTTGTTGCTTTTTTTTCTAGCCACCCGATTCAACGCTGGTATGTTTTGGATTGTTTAATTTTTTTTTGTTTTATAAAAATTGTTGTTTAATCACTGAAAAGGTATGTGGTTTAATATTGTAACAAATTGGGTTTTTTATGGTCTATTCGACGTATTATTTTATGTGGGGTTTATGATTATTAGAATTCAGTTATCCTTTTGACGGGGTATTTTGCTTTACCTTTATAGTTAAATTTAAGATTTGCAATTTACTTTGACATGTTTTGTTTTAGGGGAATAAAAAGGGTTTTGTTCCTTTGGGGTTGGGCTTCGATGCCAAATGAAGAATACAGTTAGACCACCCGTATCTCTTTTCTTTCGGCATACTAGGAACTGGAATCCCAAGCTAACCTGCCCTCTTCCTGATCAACGTTAGCCTTTATTTTGATTATGTCTATACTCTTTAGTGTGTCTTGGTCCTTTTCTTGGTTTGGGGGTATACAAGTACAAACCAAGTGGTGCCATTTTTAAAACAATTTTGTATTTGTACGCCAACCACACGCCCACGCATCCAAGTGCTTTCCCAAAACGACTGAGCTACCGAATATCTTAATAGTGGTTACGGCGCACCACCTAGTTTTAAGCATCAGTACCTTTGTACACGTAACAAATCCTAAAAAAACAATTTACTACTGTCATCGCTTATCTTAATTGCATGAAATATAATTAATAGTATTTATAAAACTATTAATAATAATACTACAATTACTAATGTTACAATTAATAGAAAATTTTCACACAGTTTTATTATATGAAGAATATTAAAATATAGAAAAATAATGTCAAGATATGAATGTAATATAAAGAATAATAATTTTCTTGTCCTCGATACATTTCATTTCTATATAAAACTTGTAATGAAAAAAATATAAATAAATTTATTTTACCATATATAGATTAAGATAGTATAGATATATAAATCTTATAATCAACATGAGCTTAATAACATGTTCCATTTTTTTTAAGTCTGGGAAATGTTATAATTATTTTAGTTTTTAAATGAATGATTACATATCTACGTCAAACTAGAGTATAAATTAAATGACATAAATTCTTGAAATGTCTGCAAGGAAATTACTACATGTATGTACCAGTTTTTTGTACGCTTCTTTTAGAAAGATTATTGTGTTAAATTAAAAGAAAATTAATTAATATAAAAAGCACAATTTTTGTTTTTATAATAACATAGCGATATAATTACACAATTTGTTGTATGGACCTTTGCTAACAGTCACACAATTGTTTATACTTTAAAATGAATAGTTCTAAACACTTTTTTGGTGTAAGCAGTGGTATAACGCATAGATTTTGCTTATAGTTGTAAAGGATCTAAAGAATTAAGCAGACCATGAAATGCATATGCAGGGTTTTTGTAATTTGATAGTTGTAATTTGGTATTAATAACTGTTAAACTATTTAAAGAAAGATAAGTTTAACTCATAATTTACCACAACTATGTTAACTGCTATTATATAGGTGTTATGTATCTCACTCAACATGGCCTATCTGGCCATGAAGTCCATAATATGCTGAACTTCGCCACCCTTCAAGCCGCGTGAGCCACCATTTGTGACTTTGCCGTATATTTAAATGATAACACAGATGACTTGAGAGATTCTAAAACAAATTTCAGTTTGGGAATTTGCTTTATTCATTCTGTGTTGTTTTAAACATTGTTGTGGCCTAACGAACTCTATGCCCTATGTCCAACTGATAGCCTAGTCAAATTAAAATTTTAATGTCGATAAATTCAGGCAAAGCTAGAAAGTATCTTGATGCACTTTGAACATTCCTAATAAGAGTAATATAGGTTTGCGACAGTTTTTGAGGTGAGCTAAACTTTTGGGAGCCACAAAACTGCATAATTTACGCACTTTGTTCTGTTTTAGGTTAATAATATGTGAAGAGTAGATAGTAGTAGATTCTTAATAACATTAAAGAACATTCTTTAAACATTAAATTTTGGTTCAGCAGCTTGGTGAGATTTGGCAGTCAAACATAAGCAGATATTCCATCTTTAGTAAGGGATCGTTAACGTGTCAAACATCGTATTCCGTGGGACCTACAATTTTACTTCCTATTCGAGAAGATCGACTGCTTTGGTTTTTATCCGTTTTACAAAAACGGCTACCTCTAACCATTCCACTACCGAGTCAACTGAAAAGTGTGTTATGCTCAACTTCAAACACTTGTAACTTTAAAACGGTTATTCAAAATAAAGAATGGCACTTTGCTAAAGTAAACTGAAATACTCGTAGCTGATTTTGTACGCCTATCCCCGCAATCACATATTTTAGTCTAGGAGATTGAATTTTAATTTTAATTAGTAAATTAATTTAATTGTATTATGGAGCTGGAAAATGATATATACTACTATCCATTTCAGTTAACAAACAATTGACTAGTTAAGGACGTTTTGAAATATAAAATATTTTTTTATAATTTGTACACGGGCTGTTAAAAATTCGCTTCCCACTACTGGGATCTCGGGAACGGTAAGAGATGCCAAGGAGCTTAAATAAGGGCAAAGTTGCGTAATCAGCGGACCAACGTTATGGCTCTAACAAATCAAGGCTAACATGATTAGTTTTCGAAAAATTAAAAAAAAAACGAAATTTTGGAAATCGGTTTTTGTTTCATTTCAGCCTTGTTTGAGGTGATATTGATAATTTTTGTCCTCTATCGAATAGCATAATCAATTTTTATATGTAGCGTTTCGTCTTTCCAGGACCATCATCAACTTCATTTTTTTAAATACGGCCCTGGAAATTTTTATAAATTTTTACAAGCCTTCATAACTCCCTATACTGTACTGTCTCAGCTCGAAACAGATCCAGACGTTTTGTCTCGAAAAATTCATCTTCAATGTATTCGTTCCAAATTTATCTAAATTTTTAAATTAGATTTCCATGTTTATTGAATTACCGTACACTTTAAGTGTCGTTAGACCCTGTAAAATTCATCCAGTTATTTAAAGTATTATTATGTGACCATGTCAATTTTAATTTTATTATAACAAATTAATTCCTAAAAATGCAACCAAAACAAAAATGAATATTATACTTTAAAAAAGTACAGTAAATGTTCAAAAACATTTCCGTCTTCTTCTACCCAAAAATCTATCCGTCTCGCAATATTTTGTACTGCCCTTTGAATAAATAAATCTATTGAAGATGTTTGCCCTCCATTCTTATATGTTGTTGGGAACTTCTTTATGAATTTTATTTTTCAACGTTCCCCATAAAAAAAATCAAGGGGGGATAAATTTGGTGACAGTGCTGGCCTCTCAACTACCTCACCATTTCCTATACATTGTCTGGGAAACTCTTAGTTTAGAAAACCCCTGACATTTCTAGTGTTGTGTGGCGGTGCACCATCTTATTGGAACCATATGTGTGATAATACATTTAACGGAATATACAGCATGTATGCCTCAAACTCAATTGAGGTATATATCACCATTTTAACTTCCCTCATAAATGGAAGGTCCTACAATTTGGTCTCCAAAAATGCCGACCCACATATTTAACAAAAATTTTATTTGGTTACTTGTAGGCCTGTTTTCTCTTGGATTTTTTATTACCCAAATGTATTCTGTATTTTTGTTAAAAAAGATGTTAAAAGATATAAGATGTAAAAAATTCGGGTAATTTTGTAATTGCTAACGCAACTAATTGCAATATGTTAAATAGAGAAGAAATTATTAATGCTCCTGTAATTTTGGAAAAATCACAAGTATCAAAAATAAAAAGAAGGAAGGACGAAGTAATTAAGTTCGTGACAAAAAAATACGAAGCAACATTTGGTAAACCTCTAGATGCAAAAGGTTTATTTAAAAAAAATTATAATATACTGACTTCCATAAAAATTGCAACATCTAGAATTTATTGAACGATTTTATTGAAATTTTCGTCAACGATGTCTTTCATTAGAACAAACAAACGATTAAAATTTGAAAACAAAAGAACAAAAACTAAAAATGTTTTTTTCAATAATGAGTTGCTCCGCCACGATTTGTAATGCATTCATTTAGACAGCGTGACATGCTATCAATCAAGTGATCTATAGCTGCCTGTGGTATATTAACCCAAGCTTCTTGAATTCGTAGCCGGAGATCGTGTAAGTTATCTGGAGGGTGTGGTTAATTACCCAGCCTACCGACCTAATCCCATACATGTTCAATGGGCGACAAATCAGGCGACCGAGCAGGCCATGGGAGGACGGCAATGTTAGCTTCTTCCAAGTAGCCCTTGCCGTATGAGGGCGCACATTATCCTGTTGGAAAATGGGATTTTCCAGCCCCTGAAGACATGAAAGCGCAACGGTTTCTAGCACACTGGCAATGTAACCAGCGGTATTTAAGTTGCCATCAATTAAGACCAAGGGTGATCTGCTACCGTAACATATTGCACCCCATATCATCACTCCTTGTGTGAGGGCTTTGTTGCGTTCCACAAAAAATGTTGGAGTTTTACGTTCTCCACGCATCCGTCTGACCCTCCTACGACCATCGTGGATCCACAAACAAAATCGGGGCTCGTTACTAAACTCAATCCGATGCCATTATTGCGCCCAATTCGCTCTTTCGTTGCTCCATTCTAGCCTGCGTAGACGGTGAAGTGGTGTAAGAGGAAGACATAGAAATCGACGATATGAACGCAGCCCATAAGATCTTATCCGGCGATAAACAGATGACATTGACATTCTGGGTCCTACACCTCTCATCCAATCATTTGCAATCGATCGAGTTGTTGAAAATCTGTCTCTTGTGGCCAAAAGTCTTAAGCGACGTTCTTCGCGATCTGTAGTCCTGCGGGGACGTCCAGATCCAGGGCGACGTTGTTGCACCCCTTCCTTGGACCATTAGGACCAACATCTCAATACCGTTGTAACATTTCGTTTTACACGACGAGCAATTTCTCTTATCGAAAGCCCGGCCTCTCTCATACCAATAATACGGCCACGTTCAAAATCAGTCAATTGGGAAAAATGTTGATGTTGACGTACTCTTGGCATTGTTCCCAAGTTCAAAACGAAATTGTGAACAAACAATTTGCAAAATTGACAGTTAATTACACACTGATTGGTTTATTTCTTCAAATTTATTGTTACTAAGTGCAAAGGTAAAAACAACAAAAAAACTACTAGCTAGATTTTATTCAAATTTTAATCGTTTGTTTGTTCTAATGAAGGACTTCGTTGACGAAAATTTCAATAAAATCGTTCAGCAAATTCTAGGTGTTGCAATTTTTATGGAAGTCAGTATATGAAATCAAGATTAAAAAAAGGCAGATTAAAAAAAACTGGAAATAAAGCCATCAAATTATTCGATTGTGAAAAACAGTTACTAAAAGCAGTGGAAGGTGATCGCAAGCCTACAATAGGAAGAATTGAAAGAGCCTTGTAAATTGGTATTATTGAAGAGGAAAACAAAGAAGCAACTATTGAGCAATCTGTTACTGTTACGGCTATTCAACCGTTGCCACCAAGAAAAAAATTAGTGACAGAAAATATGAAACAGATGAAACTAGAGTACTGGATATCTGCAAAAGAACTGCAACGTTTGGTTTTGTTACAACAGTACTGCACATGTATTGTGCAAAAGAATACTACGAAAACAAATTGGAAGTGATGCAGCGCAACCTATCTGCAGTACCAAAAATTGTTAATGATGGAAATGGAACATTTTTTAATTTGTAATGAAAACCAATACTTTCTTCTCAGTTTGTGGTGTAAATAAAAACTCAGTTCATAAAACAAAACATGTAAGTTAATGAGTAAAATTGTTTATTACAATACTCAAGTTTCTTCTGACTTCTTGTCCTTGATGACGAAGAGGAAGGCCATCGTTATTGTCCTGATAATTTTCTTCATTTTCGTCTAATATCTCCCCTTCAGCTGGTTCAAAATCAGTATCGCCCAAAGTTTTTACGACGTTGTGGAGTACAGTACGAGCAACAACTATGTTTGCCACGTTTTTTAATTTAACATTGGCCAAAACAACGTTCAATGATTACTCTCTATTTTTCAACGGTTTTTATAATTTAACTCAGCGCCAAGAGCAGGGTTTTTGAATGGACTCATAAGACTCATGAATGGCTCTATCCCATATCCATCATCAGCAAGTAGTAAAACATATGCTTTATTTCTTCATTTCAATCTAGCTTGTGAATTTTTCCATATCCGTGAATCGTGCACAGAGCCAGGCCATCTAACATCAACGCTTCTGAAGATTTTTCTGCCATCACATGTGGCTTGCACGTTTAAAGTAGGATTACCTTTTCGGTTAATATACTGATCTTCTTGACCTTTAGTAGTCCTACATGAGTGCAATCTACAACACCAATTGCTGTAGGAAACTTAGATTTACTTTGGCAGACCTGTTTTGCCTCCATTATTTCATTGTTGATGGTTGGAAACCTTATCCACTCATATGATTGCGCAATTACACTGTCAACTACTGCAATCACAGTACGAGATATCGTAGCTTGACCAACACCAAGTTCTTGTCCAATACCTTTTTGATAGCCAGGATCACTGAGATATCGTAAACATATTTTTATTCTATGAACAGACAACAACACATCACCCCGCGTTTCTGAGTTTTCACCTAAAATCTCTGTGTAAGGCACTGTACATTTCCTTCTTCAAAACGGTATAATTGCTTAAAATCACGAACAAGTGTAGGTAAGCGAGATTTGTAATGCTTAATATCTCTCATATACACAACATCAGCGATGGTGATTCAAAAAAAGAACAAATTAAGGTGAATTTGCTACTGACCACACTCAGAATTTTTGGAGAATTTCCTTTTTATTTAAAATAAAAGATAAATTTTATGCATACTCATTTACTTCTATACTTTCATTTTAAAAGCTTATATGTAATAAAAAATTTAGATAAATATTAATGGAACGAATACATTGAAGATGAATTTTTCGAGACAAAACGTCTGGATCTGTTTTCAGCCGAGACAGTACTGTATTGGGGGTTATGAAGGCTTGCAGAAAATGTAATAAAATTTCCAGGGCCGTATTTAAAAAAATGAAGTTGATGATGGTAATGGAAAGATGAAACGCTACATATAAAAATTGATTATGCTATTCGATAGAGGGCAAAAAGTTGCCGTGGTAAAGTGTTCTTCTTTTTTCAAAACCACCTCAAATAAGGCTGAAATGAAACAAAAACCGATTTCCAAAATTTCGTTTTTTTTTCAAATATTAACCATGTTAGCCTTGATTTTTTAGAGCCATAATCTTGGTTCACTGATTACACAACTTTTAACTCATCTCCTACCGTTATCGAGGCCCCTGTAAAAAATACTAAAAAATGAAGTGACATTTAATCATATAAAATAGTTGCTGTAAACAATACAATAAAACAGTTTTTAGTTTATTGAAAAATTATTTTTATTAAATAGTTAAATTTTTTAATAGTTAACCACTGAACCATCAATATTTGATTATAGTTTTACCAATCTTCGACCGGATACAAAAACCTTGAAATAGAATTGCAGATTTATTTATTACACTTTCATTATTATGAAAATGTTGGCATATACTAATAATTTTACACAAAATCTATGGGTGCAGGTAATTAAATTTTAATTTCTGAGGAAAATTTGTATTTTAGTCGATGTTCTTTGAATTTTGGTTCCAGACTTTGCAGAATTTGAGTTTTATCAACAACACTTATACAGTGTGCCCAAAATAAGGATGCACTGCATGGGGATCTCAGAAACCATGGTAGATACACAATCGGTTAAAGGAGGAAAAAGTTGCGCAATGGGAGATACCTTATAAACAGCCTTTATTTCATACTGTACTGTAATATTGGGTTTTACGGTAGAGTGTTGTCGATAGTAAAACACATTTTAGGGTAGGATTTTTAATGGACTCAATTCAAAGCTGACTTTATTCTCTGGTGAGAACATGTGCTTGTTTAGCCTGGTGACCAACTGAATGATGTTTTAAAAATGGTTTCAATCTTGCAAATTTTGATATATCAATATTCTCAAAGGCAAGCAGCATTGATTTTTCCATCGAATTTTTGTTGCACAAAGAAGAATCGCTGTATTTTTTGGACTAGAAGTGGAACAAATTGTATTTAGAACTATTCACGAAATCATATAAATGTGCCAGTATAGCTTCTTCATCAATTATTTTCACTTCATGTTGCCGCCGCCATTCATTAAACAGCTTGTATTCTTTATTGTAACGCTCCTCACACAAGCCTAGCTTCCCTAGCAACCCCGCTAACCACAACAATTATCCATTTTTGCTTGACGCAGGTTTGAAAAAATGCATTTTTGATTCTTCTTAATTTTGAGTGAGTTTCAGTATGAAATAAAGTACGTTACGGTATTTGTGTGGTACCCGGATATAACATACTCATTACGCAAACAAATTTTGACTCGGCTTCGCCTCGTCCGAATTAATTACTTATTCGTCCGTTATATCCGTTGTACCGAACTTATAACGTAAATAACTTTTACAAAAGTCAATTATTTTTTTCGTTTTTTCAATATTTGGAAAAATATTTTTTTTATTTTCGTTTTATTTATTTTTGAAGTTATTTCAAAAGATATCAATAAACAAAAAGTACTTTCTAATTGCCACTTTTTGAGCTGATGGTATTTATGAATTTTTTCTTCGACGTTTCGTTTACGAGTAAACATCACCAACTTTATTTTTTTATATGGCGCGAGAACATAATACACCCTGTGTTAGATATGATTTTTCATAACCATTTCATTGATGCGTAATACAATGTGATTAATCTCAAACTTTTTGTCAAAATAAGGCTTTTTGAATTTTTTATTAGTAGACTTTGACCAAAATCAGTTGACAGTTATGACACTTTTCAAAAATGGAGATTGTTTATGCCTGTGTATAGTAATTGTTTATTTTGTAGAATATTCATTATGCCGGGAGATAATTTGTTTAACTTAGAAAAGTTTGACGTATTATCATGTTATATCTTGTCTCATAATAACTGCGTATCTGCTAAAAACATGTACATAAGTATCCTGATAGGGTGCAACCCAATAGATCAACCTTCAGACGTCTAGATTTTAAACTAAAGGAATATGGATCATTTATTGTAACTATTAAAATCAGAAAACACCTAGTTAAGAAAAAGAATATCAAGTTATTCAAGCAGTAATTGAAAATCCTGAAGAGTCCACAAGGCAAATTGAAAACTAAGTTATAGTAGCGAAAACTACTTCCCATTTTATTCTGAGACAAAATATATTTAAACCCTATAAATTCAGAATTTGCCAAGGACTTCGACCTGGAGATGGAATCAGAAGAAGGATTTTCTATGAACAGTATACCAGGTAATGTGTAATCAACTTTAATTTTCCGGTTAAAATAATTTGCTCGGAAGTACGATCAGTAACAACAGGATTTTTAATAGACGTAACACCCATTATTGGGCACCAACCAATCCACGACTAAAAATGCATCAACACAGATTTGGATTCAACATGTGGTGCGGAATTATTGGAACAACAATATTAGCACTTTTTGCCAAAATATCTTAATAGGGAAAATTATTTCCACTTGGTACATCATCAGTTTAAAGAAAGTCTGGATAATTTGCAGTTACAGACTGTACAAAATTTATGGTTTTAACAAGACGGTGCTCCAGCGCATCACGCTAGGCACGTTCGATAGTACCTTTTTTACCAATAATTTCCAGGGAGACTTATTGGTACTTATGGTATTGTTCCCTAGCCTGCGCCAGGATAATTTCCCGTTACAGAATATACAAAATGTATGCTTTTAACAAGACGGTGCTCCAGTGCATCACGCTAGACAGGTTCAAGAGTACCTTTTTTTCCAAGAATCTCCAGGGAGACTTATGGTATTGTTTACTGGCCAGCGCGGTCACCCCAATGAATTTTTCCTTTGAGGTTATTTAAAAATCAAAAGTGACGTTCACCCTTTCAAAACGGAAGAACAACTTTTCAGAGCAGTTACCGCAGTGTTTAATAAAATTTCTCCAGAAATGGTAACCTGAATTTTACATTCCATAGTAAGAAGGGATTATTTATATTTAGAAAATAATGATAACCTCTTTGAAAATTTGTTATAAGTGATATGTTCCCAATAATATTAATTTACCTTTGTAAAATACGTAGAAGTTATAATTATGAAACTGTCTTTTTGTTCATTTTTTTAAGGGGAATTATGCAACCTTTTTTATTACGAAAATAAGCAACATTGTAAAAACAAAAACAATAATTTATGTCAAACAGACGTTTAAAACTTCATGTCAGGCAGAGGTTAATTGACATCTAGATCCTAACTTAAGATATTAAAAGAAAGGAAATAATTTTAATTATAATTTTTTTAGGGTAACTATGCAGCGACTTTCATATGTTCATAACGAAAACAAGCAACATTGTAAAAAAAAAAAATAATCTGTGTCAGAATGACGTTTACAACTTCATGTCAGATGGAGATTAATAAATATAAATACATGTTAACTTAAAAAAAAATCCAAAGCCGCTAGCTTCTGTAAGATAATAATACAGTTTAACCATTTTTATTCATATTTAATTAATTTTTGGACTTACCTTGCGTTATATTAAGAAACCTTATAAAGAAAAGTTATGTAAAATTAAACTTCCTTTAAAAATATGTCTACACTTTTTCTTATAAATTTAATCGTTCTCCAGATATTGAAAAAATTTAAACTAACACTTAAATTCTACCTTTGGAATTTTTTGCCGCTAAATTACGCGTTGTATCAAAAAATTGCATAGAAAATAATTAATCGATGTGTTTAAGGTCTATATCTAGGTATTTTTATATCTTTGAAATATGCAGCTGTTTTAGAAATATTTAATAAAAACCCTAGCTGACCCTAATAAACCCCCCTCTCCGCCGCTGGATTTTTTCCAAAATCTGATCATCTCCAAGCCCAATGAAAACAAGCTTAAATACAACAATTTTAGTACGTAGGCATTTTCGTTCTGGAGTTATCGCGAATACTATCATACATCCACACACATAGACACACGTCCAGACATCATGGCCGATCTTGGCTAAACTTGGCCAAAAGTTGTGAAATGAGCTAATAAGCCGATTTAGCGATAGTGAAAAAAGTCCATCGCATAACCTTCTTTACCTACATACGTATATGTAGGTTGGAAGGTAAAATTTAACGAAATTAAAAACAACCTTTTTTGAAAAAGTTGGCAATCAATCACGTTGTGTTACACATCATTGAAGTGGTTGTGAAAAATTCGATCTAACACAGGGTGTATTACGTTTTCGCACCGTATAAAAGAAAGTTGATGTTTACTCGTAGACGAAACGTCGGAAAAAAATTATAAATACCATCTTGTAGAGCTCAAAAAGTGGCAGTGAGAAAGTACTTTTTGTTTTTTGATATCTTTTGAAATAACTTCAAAATAAATAAAAATGAAAATCAAAAAAATAGTTTTTCAAAATATTGAAAAAAACGAAAACAGGCTTAACTTTTGTAAACGATGTTTATAAGGTCTCACCGTTGGGCAACTTTCTTCTAATTTTTCCGACGCTGTATCTATCACGATTTCGGGATCCCCATGGGCTCCATTCTTATCTCCGAAATTACCGTCTATATTCATTAATATTAATTTATCCTCGTCAACTAGACAAGTGCTTGGACTTTTATTTCTTCTTGGTTTATGACTTAGAATAAAACATAATTGTGCACCCTTTTTTCATGGAAAACTAATTAAATAGATTTCCTTCTCTTATTATTGTCTTTTCTCTGTTAAGAATATCCGCTAAGGTTTTACTCCCACTATCTGTGATATATTCATCTGATGTATGGTCCACAGTTTTGTTTTTTTTGCCCTTTTCTGCCTGTGATTTTTTTGTTTGTAGTTTCGTGCATCTTCTCTTCTTTTTTTCCTTTCTAATAAGCGCTCGTTCTTGTTCTCCTTTTTCTTTCTGAATTGTTTTCCTCTTTGTTTTCACGATATAAAATCCATGTTTTTGATGTGCTAGCAAATAATCTAAGGAGATGCCAAACCTTTGATTATGAGTTAATTGCATTAAATTGAGTGAAGACGGTGCTGGATAATTTTTTTTGTTTGAGGTATAATTCCAATCTGGTTTCTTCTCTTCAGGAGGTTCAGGGGTATTTAAAGAAATATTATTTTTATCGTCTACAAGATTATTAGTTAAAATATTTTCAATTTGCATATTAGAATCAGTCGGTTCAATGGTTATTGCTTAAATGAGTTTTATTTTTTATATTTTTTATGTTTGTGTCTGTAGTTGTATCTTCTTCTCCAGGTTCAGTTGCAATGATTTATCTTTCGACAGTACCTTTTCAGTTTCATCCATACGTCAAACAACTATTTGGCTGAATCATCTCCGAACCATTCCCTTTTTTCTGTCTCTTTAAATTCATATGTTTTTTTAGCGGTATTATGATTCAAAATAAAGAAAAGGTAAAACTCTATACGGCTTAACATAATTTAATTACTTTCTCCCAAAATCCGACACACTTTTTTCATGCATCTGTTATAATTTAGTGCTTCCACATTATACGGGTATGGGCCATTTTTTACAGTGGCGACATCAATTTGTTTTGCAGCATCCTTTCTTAGATCTTCCTAAAATAAAATCAGATGAGAATAAGAATCGACTTAAATTAAATATTATGAGTTACCAATAACCCAATCAGTATTTGCGTTACGGGCTATTTCTGTTCGGACTCGTTCGTATGGGTAGACTATTATGGGTAAAGAAATTTCTCCAGCTGCGGACGTTGTAAACAAAGTAGTAATACATTCCTTCCGTGAAACAGACTTTATTTCTTAAACATTTTTAATTTTCCTTGGTCCTACTAGTAGACCAGTTTTTGTATTTGTAGCAAAACCCGATTCATCTGAGTGAAATACTCTGCTCGGATCTTCCAAAATATTTTTCGGCGTTTTCACTGACAGGATAAGTGTAAATTTCTTTATCCCAGTGCCTGGTTTATTCTTCGGAAACACCGGCTCGCGCTGCATTTATAGATCGACATGACACTAACTGACTGTTGTATGGCGACTATGAAATGCATTGAACCGTGCATTTTGTTACACGATCAAACCGTCGTGAAGCTTACCAAGGTCAGCGGGTTGCCTAGCTAACTGCAGCGGAAATGGGCGGGTTCGACATATGACGTAAAATGGTTTAAATTTAGGTTCTAACACCTTACAGTCACTATAAAACAACAAATAGCAACATTCAATCCGGGAAAAATAGTCTCTAGGCGCCACCACAATCTGAAATTTTTCTGAAATAAACTGTCCTAGACCAGTTGTTAAGTTAATATTATTCTGCCTAAGTGTGGATGATAGAATTGTAGCTTACTCGGTAAAATCGTACACAATTCAATTTCAAACATTTAATTCGCGCAACACCTTTTCACTTTAAAGTAGCACATTAAATTTCGCCACAGTAATCTTAATAAATCTATTTTAATCCCAAAATAACAAACACATACAAGTCAATTCAATTTTGCAAATCTTTAAGTTCAATTAACATTAAAAACAAAGTTATACAAAGCTTGATACAATTTTGAAATACATGTTATCGTAAACTTATTATTTACACCCTGTATAACCCTAAAACCAAAGTAGTCAGACGCTATATGGACACTTTCAAATTTAGCCTCATATAGATATGAAACACTATTGATACCTGCATAAAAATTTTAAAATAAATAAATATCCAATTTGGAAAATGAAATAATTCGGTGTATTACCTTTTAACCACAAAAATATTTAATGCATCATATATCTTCCCAAATACTAGTCGCAATTTTTACCATTAAACTGTATTTAAACGTTCACAAGTATGAATTGCCATTATTCAAAACTGAAAATTCCACTTAATAAATAAATTGTGAGCAGTATTGTGTACTCAATGATTCTGAATGAATGCAGAGCAATTAGATTTTGTAATCGGTCTGACACAAAATAAGCAATTTTTATACGGTGTAATCCTTTATGTAACATCACATCAAAGAAAGCAATGAATATAACTTTGGTTCTCTTTAAAACTTTAAACCGCAAGGAAGGTCTATCACAATATAAACAGAAGAATAAGTTAGCTGATCGAACACTACTAACCAATTTTGCAAAATATATATATATATATATATATATATATATATATATATATATATATATATATATATATATATATATATATATATATATATATACAGGGTGTACAACCAAGATGCAAAGTTCGATAACTCCTTTGGTTTCATAGATATCAAAAAAGTTCTCTCAAACAAAAAGTGTAGAGGAAGTAACAGTGCATTATTTAAAATTATTTTGAACTATACAGGATGTTCCAAAATTCAGATATGAATCTAACCTACGTTTTTTTAAATGGGAACCCCTGTATATTATTTCAAATTCAGAAATCCCACATTTTTTCGATTCTTTAATGTATGGGTTGAATACATTATACAGGGTATTTGGAAAGATATGGATTGTTTTGTGTTGAAATTGTACTCATTTCAATGCCCTGTAGAACAATACACTCTGTAGAAATGAATTATCTGTTGGCCAGTTGTCTTTCAGAATATTGTCTAGTATCGTTACCAATCATTATTCATTTAGCTGCTTGGGGTTTGTATACAGGGTGACTGAAAACTCGGATGTGTCATTTTCTTCCTTAACTCAAATGGAACACCCTGTATTTTTTAACGCTATCAAGGTCCTCTGGTACTCCTCTTTAATTTTTTTCAGAAGTTCCCTTTATCTAATGTGAGTAGTTATCGAGATATTTCCAGATATTCATTGCAATTCACTGTTTGAAAGTAATTATCACGAAGTTTTTGTATTATTATCAAGTAGTTAGATAGTGCACTAGATTGATTTATTTGTATTGTTTCGACACACTTGCAGGACAAATCCTTCTCAAATAACGGTAAATTTGTCAAAATTATCTGTCAAGCACAATGACGACCAGATAAACATCATAATCCTAGATTTTGTATCAAATTCATCAAATATCTGGAAATATGTCGATAACTACTCACGTTAGATACAGGGAACCTCTGACAAAAATTAAAGAGGAGTACCAGAGGACTTTGATAGTGATAAAAAATACAGTGTGTTCCATTTGAGTTAAGGAAGAAAATGACACATCCGAGTTTTGAGCCACCCTGTATACAAACCCCAAGCAGCTAAATGAATAATGGTGGGTAACGATACTAGACAATATTCTGAAAGACAACTGGCCAACAGATAATTCATTTCTACAGAGTGTATTGTTCTACAGAGCATTGAAATGAGTACAATTTCAACACAAAACAATCCAAATCTTTTCAAATACCCTGTATAATGTATTCAACCCCGACATTAAAAAAAAAGAAAAAATGTGGGCTTTCTGAATTTGAAATAATATACAGGGGTTCTCATTTAAAAAAACATAAGTTAGATTCATATCTGAATTTTGGAACATCCCGTATAGTTCAAAATAATTTTAAATAATGCACTGTTACTTCCTTTATCCTTTTGTTTGAGAACTTTTTGATATCTATGAGACCAAACGAGTTATCGAACTTTGCATCTTGGTTGGTACACCCTGATATATATATATATATATATATATATATATATATATATATATATATTGTCTGCTTCCGTAAAGCTACACATACAAAGAAACAATTCTTATAGATTGTACCCTACTACTTATGTTCTAGAATACATATAAACGGAATAATAAACAGTGGTGTGGGAATTGATTGTTCGTAAGATCTAATTAAAATTTACCATAATAACACTCACGCTTTTATAGGTCAATCAACCCTTCACCACTCAACAAGTATCTAAAATTATCCTTACATATAATTTCTGAAGTCCTTTATCAAATATAATGTCCTATCCACTGGGCTTGATTTGATTTAATCAATTCTGAGTATGTGTGTATACTCACTCTACCAATAACCTGCCGTTGCGAGGTTTTAATACAGGTTGTTGCACTGTACGCTAACTTAATGTCCGTTTTCATTCACGCCTTTAAAGACGCGATGACTAAATTCTTAATTGCCTATAAGCCGTCGATTAAGTATTGTTAATAATCGCACACGTATTTAACTTAGTATTACTAATGTTCAATACTGTCTACTTCAATTTACAAAGATTAACACCTGTAATTATACAAAAGGTCACTCTAAAAGTTTCGTTTAGATCCCAGGTGTTTTATACACAATACTTTTTAACTCGATGATTGCTGTTTATTGCAAATCTGTTTAAACACTTCGTAAAGTTTTGGGAAAGTTTAATAATAATTTCCAACTCACATTTATTCCTTTTACTTGTAAATCTTCAAATACTTCATCCCTAAAATGAGCTTTTGCTGTAATCTAATATATACCGGTGCACTGATTTTTTACGAAATAAAAAGTAGCGTAGATTATTATGCTGTTCAAAATACTCACGCGCGACCGACCTCTCTAAGTATACTCTGAGCCCGAGTGTCTGTCTTTACCCTGCCACTCCCTTCTTTATGTACATCCAGGCATCCATTTTGCAAAATGTCATCATATTTATCCCGTTAATCTCAAAACAGACTATCCCAGAGGAGTTTCAGTATCACAAGTCTCTGTCATTTGTCCTTGAGCGCACATGAAATTTTCCTTTGTAAAATACTAAATCATCTATACAAGCAAATGTATATATATATATATATATATATATATATATATATATATATATATAGAACGATTAGAGCTGCAAGAAGTAATTTAACCCACTTCGTTTCAAGTACAATAATATAAGGGAGAAATTTGGGTATAGAGGCTAAATCGGAGTGATAACTTTAAAAAATTTTTAAATTCCATTATTGTCGATATTTCGTAATAATTTTATTTCTTTATCCGAACTTAACATTAATCAAGAATTTAAATATTAATGAAAAGTGTGTATTTGCTAAAATGTATCATGGAACTATGAAATATGAGTAAAATGTAAGTATGAATCTACGCAGGATATGAATTAATATCGACTATAATAATGGAATTAAATCTTTTTTTTTAATTTATCAGTCCGTTTTAGACCCTGTACCCAAATTTCTCCTTCATATATTTTTAAATAGGTTTTGAAAGTAGTTTTTGTGTAAAATTTTCTTTCTAATTTTGTTGCTATGTATACTTACAATAAATAAAATCTGTAATTATTTAAAAAAAAACTTGTTTCGGTTATTAAATTTTTTGATTGAAAATTACTTTATTTTAAATTTATGGCTTGCTTCGCATCGAGCAGATATAGTGATTTAAGTATTAATGGAGGTAAGTGACGTTTACCGCCCGAGAGTGTTTGAAGTCAGATACGGTGGCGGAGTCTTTAATATTCGAGAGTCAATGAAATAGTCCAAGATATTTATTATGTTTCGTGCACGACAGTTCATTTTCAGCTCCAAATAAACTAGTTGTAATTATTAAGAAATAAATGATAAAATAACTGTAATTTCTGTCATTGTCACTATGCACCTATTCAGGGTGGTCAATTAGTGCGTGGATAACAGCTTTATTTTACTAGATAACAAAATTTAAATACAAAAGTTGTGGGGAAGTGTCAGATGCACATTTTAAAATAACTTGTACTTATACAAGCTGTCTCACAACAGCGTGACAACACAAACTTGCACTTTTAAATAACACACCCTGTATATTTTTACATTTTTGGATTATATGGTTATATAAGTCCACATAGGGTCAAATTCAAGGCACCAGCTCCATCTACTCGTTAATGTTTTATGATTTTTCTTTATAGGAGTAAAATTATACAGTCCTCGGGTATAACTTTACCCCAATACTTTAATCATGTTTTCAGTGTGATAACTTTATGCCAATTGTTATTTTTCTCGAAAATTTTAAGTGGAACACCATGTATATTATGCAGTGATTGGATAACCCTTTGTATGAGCTTTCCAATAACACCTTTATGCTGTGGTTAATTTTATAGTCTTTCTGCCGTTAAGTTTAAAATATAAAAATTTTAATTTTTAAAGTCACCTCTCATGGATATAAATTTTATGAATATTTTCTAATTCTCCACTTCATTATTATAGTTGTAGGATTTGACAACTATTTGTACAACCGTTTAATGTAGTCACAAGAGGTTTTGACTTTAATATAAGCTAAAAGAACACAAAAACAGACAAATTCTGGAACTTGGAATCTTCTGTTTTTCAATTTAGTGTGTTACGCATTTAAGTTGTGTTAATATATTTTTGACAAACAATTAATTATCCACAAGAAGACCACATAAACATGATTTTTATTGTGGAAGAGTGTCTAAGGCAAGGTATCTAAATAATGGAAGACTTCCAAAACAGAAACCATTTGCAAGTCTTTTGGAACATTTTGAACAAACTGGAAGTGCTACATATGAAAAAGAAGAAAGAACAAAAGTCATAACTGCGCTAGTTGATAATTCTAATATTAGCCGTCATGAATTAAGCAATAACTTGGAAATCTGTCGAACATCTGTTCAGAACATTCTCAGGAAACATGAGGTCCATTCTGCCGCATCCAGCTTCTTGGTAAAGCAAAGTAAGTTTATGGTAAAGAAAATGTGCCAACGGATAAAAAATCAGCTTGGTGAGCATGCTCTGGAAAATTAACGTTTTCTGATGAAGTTACCTTTTACAAAAACGGGACTGTAAACATACATAATTTCCATTATTATACAGATTATAATCGCTTACTAATAAGTAGCCAGAGTAAGTGGTCTTTCAACATATGGGAAGGAATTTTGGACGAATATCTGATTGACCCATATTTTTTTGAAGATTACTTAAATGGAGATATCTACTATAATTTTCTAAATAACGAACTATGTGGGCTTTTACGAAATAGTCCAGCTAACATTGTCAAGGAAATGTGCTTCCAACAAGACGGAGCTCCTCATTTTGCCAGGAACGTTAAGGACTGCGTAAATCAACATTTTCCAGATAAATAAATAGATAGCACGCGTGGTGCGTGAAAACACGAATTCGCAACGTATTTGCCTGGATTACATCGGTAATCCTATGAAAATTTAAAGAAACTTTTACGAAGCGTGTTGCAAAATGTTTAGGGGAGACATTTTGAACAGTTGTTATAATAGGCAAGTATGAAGTTTATGATATGGTATGGTATAGTTTATTTAAACGATATTTCAGTTATCAAATAGTCTTTGTAATAAAATATCACTTGAATTTAGAGTCCTATTAGAAAATAATTTTAAGAAAAAACTTCTTGATAACAATATTATTAATGGATATGAACAGTAACTTTTTTAAAGTATATCTACACACTATATATATTCTTTTTTTGTTAATATAACAAGGCCACTTTCTATAATTAATACTTAAATATTATAAGTGGGTTGGGTGGTAGAACAGAGAGTGGTTATTCGTTTGCACATCTGAACCTCTTTACTTCAATTCAACAGAAAGAAATTATTATCTTGAATAAAGGCATATCATTATATTATTATGAGCTATTTTATTTTTGCAGATAGTTTTCAGTTATTTATTATTGTTTTATAAAGAACGACCAAATTCTGCAACAACAATAATAATAAAACAATAATAATGTAAAGAATTAGAAAATATTCATCGTTATTGCTTAAAAATTACAAATGTTTATGTTGGTATCATTAAAAAGCTCTTGCAGGGCTGTCCAATTACTGCAGAACATAAAAGGTGTTCAGTTTAAAATTTTCGAGAAAAATAGCATTTCACATAATGTTATCACCCTGTACAGCATAAAAAAACATGGCTAAAGTATTGAGGTAAAGCCATACCTGAGTACTGTGGGATCTGTAAAGAAAAATCGTAAAACACTAATATGTAGGCGGAACTGGTGACTTGAACTTGACTCTGGACATTCTACTTCCATTATTTCGAAAACCGTTGAATAGTTATAGGGAATGTTACATAAATGTCATGTTAAATTAATCGTATACCCAATCCAAAAATGTATAAATATCCAGGATGTGTCATTTAAAAAAATGTAAGTTTTTGTTGATAGGTTTTTGTGAGACACCCTATATAAGTACAAATAATTTTAAAATGTGCACCTGATACTTCTCCACTTTTATATTTAACTTTTTTCTACCTAGCTAAATAAAGCTATTATCCATACTGTATAATGACATCGATTTGACATTATTTGAACACTTTGACTGCCATATGAGCTAACGTGGGCGCACAGTAACACTCTTAGAGACGCCAAGTGACTGACATGTGGCCCACATGCATATAACATGGTTGGGCCGCATGAGCCATGGTGGATGTGTTACTTAGAGGCCGCGTGAGCAGTAGGTGGATCATGGAATACGGAAATTTCCATATAACATTTTAGTTGTGGCCTCAAACTGCACACCAGCATATTTAGCAATCAAAATTTTCCGTTGGCAGAACTACCACTAGGTGTCAGAAACAGTTGTCAGCAGTGTCTTTGATGATGCATTATTTGTTTTCCAAATGTCATGTCAACAGCAAGGTTATTCCATTGAGTCTTTATTGGCTTGTGATGTTATAATTTGTACATTTATTAAATCTTTTAAACCGGTAAACAATGCTGAAAAATGTTAGTTCAGTTAACAACACAATCTAAGCCAGAACGTGATGAATATAGTAGTGACGGTGAATCTTTTATTGATGATTCAGATAATAACCACGATTATGTTCCTGATATAGTACAAAAAAGAAAATGCTAATATTGATCAAGACCAAACACAAAATATTATGAAGAATCGCCTGATTCTGAGTCTAACGGTAATGTAAATCTAAATATTCATAATAAACAAGCCATACCTATTTGGAGAGACTTGGTTTAACGAACCACAGAACTTTGAACTTAATGTCTCTGTCCTCCTCTGACTGAAGAGATGATAGACATGATTTGCAATAGTACTCCTGAAAAGTTATTCGCATTAATTGTAAACAATGAAATCTTAGATTTCGTTGTGACTGAAACTAATCGTTACGCAAACCAAAAACTAACTGTACAAATTTCATCGTAGCGGAGACATATAGTACACTTAAAATCATTCTAATAATTGGAATGGTTTCCAAGGTTATCAGTAACTTTAAACACGTTTTAAAAATTGAACATTTTTGTTAAATATTTCATTAAGTAGCGTAGATTGAAAAAGTGGAAAGAAATAGACAAAATAGAAATGATGAATTTCTTAGGTATTATGGATGGGATTACTAAAATGCCCAGTTTGACCTCTTGTTGGAGTTTTAATTTAATGAATTCCGACAGTGTTAGTAAAGTAATATCCAGGAACAGGTTTGAAATCTTACTAAGAATGTTTCATGCTGCCGACAATAAAACCGCAGTTCAATCACTTATAGAACTGCAATTACCCAAGTTTCAAAATGCAATCACACCCACAGATATTTGCACAGATGAAACAATGCCCTTTAGAGGGCTTTTAATTTTTCGGAAGTATGTACCCAACAAATGACACAGTTATGGGATAAAACCCTTCAAACAATGCCCGACCACGTGGAACTTAAAGGTATGTGGTGAAAAATCAGCTACAGTTGGTACCAGTGTTCCACAAAGAGTTATGCTTGAACTAACTAATTCTCTTTTGAACTCAGGCCGAACACTTCACACTGATAACTGGTACACAAGCGTATCTCTTGCCAAAATATTATTGGAATCTTTCAGCCATTTACTGGGTACATTGAGAACCAATCGTAAGGACAATAAAGATAAAACTCTGCCATGAAAATTGTTAAGTTTCGTGAAATTCTGGAAATAAGCTTATTATAAACAAAGCATCCTGGCCAACCTGACCCCATAACTCTCGGAGAAGACCATTGAATTGTGTCAATGAAAAGTCCTGCAAGGGCAGCCAGACGTAGGTGCAGCGGTTGTTATAAGCGGTTCAAAGAAACAGAGGGACGAGAAAGTGCGGCAAAAAGAGTCAAAGCGAAATGTTCGGTATGTGATACGTTCTTATGTCTCAATTGCTTTAGCGATAAGTATTCTGCATTCTTGCAGAAATAACACTGAAGTTATTTGGATCCGTTCCACATACATATTACAGAATGGCATATAACATACCTGCACTTTCACATTAGATGGTAAATAAACGAAATGAAATTTTCATTTTCTGTAATTTTGCAATTGTCTTTATAATTGATCAGCATTTTTTGTCCCATTTATTTCGCCTTAAAATGCTCAAAAATAATGAAAAATAAATATTTTTCAACACATCACTTTATTTGGAATATTTTTAATTCATTTAGCCACTTCAGTTACCGTGTCTCCCAGGAGGAAAACATTATAGATACTTTGGCCTAAGAGTATTCCTCTTTAAACATAGTGTGGCAGTCAAAGTGTTAAAAAATAATAGTCTTTCGCGTGTATTTTGTATCTACGTGAACATTTAAGAAAGTTGGCTGGGCTCCCAATAGACTAATGTTGCTAATGGTTGTTAAGTCGTTTCCCAAAGTTGTTTATTTACTTATGAAAACGAAATTATGTGGGTGAGAATAGTGAAAGTGAATTATGATTCGCACGTTTGCTAAGCCGGTAAATTAAACTTAATTGAGAGCTATGAAACCTTTTTTTTTGCATGTAAATGTATTTCGCTATTTACAGAAATAACATATAAAGTCTAATGTTTTAATTGTATATGGGGCTTGGTCTTGATACCCAAATCTACAGATAAATGGATTAAAAAAAAATAACATGCGCCCGTTTTTATATAACTTTTAAGTGTCTGGATGATTACTTACCTAAAACATATATGAAAAGAATGGCAAATTTTTGTAAATATAGGCATGACTACACATATATTATTGATTGCTACGCAAATCACTATTTTGGCTTTTCTTCCATTTATTAACGTGTTTGTACCTACTGAAGACCTTCCATTTCCCAGTAAATTAACTTTTCATATAAATTGTTTGGATAAAATTGTTAATAAAACCGTTAGCTTGGAATGTACTTTCTGAACAACCATATGGAAATGGAAAAGCTGGCCCTTAATTAATAAATGGGGGACTTTATTGTAGATAACCAACAAAAGATAAATATGATTTTTTGCATAAAGATAACATTTTACGAGTACATGTTTTAATGGGAATTTATATAATGTTGTGTCATAAATATACTAATGTATAACAATTACAGTTAATGGAAACCACATTAACAATTGTAATTAAGCGTAATGTATAAAAATATAGTGCATTTTCAAAATCTAATTACCTTATGTTCAAGTTTTAATAATAAAAATTATTCATTTCATTGTTTGCTTGGCTATGCTTGGTGCTTTTTTATCTCTGGTGGTCTATCGTAATTTAAAAAGTCCCTATCAGGGTTTTATACTTAAACGAAACATTTAACACACAAATTAAGGAATAAAAAAAGTATTTGTTTACATAAAAAGTAAATTATGTTCATGTTTAAATTATACTCTTACGGTTATTACATTCTAATAACACCTCTAACAATTTCCAAAATTATCTAAGAAAATCTTAGTTACATACTACATGTTAAAAAAATACATTATAATACTACTGTATATCTTTACTTTAACACTGCTAATTATGATGCGTTGGCAAACCACCCAACAAAAACTAAAAGCCTTGTTTAATAGACATCCACTCCATATGTTATGAGATACGCAGTAGCTAGTCTCGTAAAAAAAATATTATTATTACGAATAGATAGCTAATTATCTCGTAATCAAAAAATAAAAGTTTTTTTGGATTTTGCCATAATTGCCGAGTTTTACGGGGGTTAAAAATTTCCTTGTGACACCGTGTATAACTTAATACCGTCGGTTATAAAAAAAAATGACTTGTTTCTAAATTTAAATTTAGAAATTATTTAACGTGTGAAGCAAATAGAATTGAATATATTGTGTTTTTTCTTCTTTTTCTACTCCCTTTCCTCCAGGAATTAAGTTCGTCGCTGTTTTTCTTTTATTTTTACCTTCCAACCTACATATACATATGTAGGTGTAGAACGTTATGCAATCGACTTTTTTTTCACTGTCGCTAAATCGACTTATTAGCTCATTTTACAATTTTTTGCCAAGTTTCGCGAAGACCGGCCATCATGTCTGGATGTCTGTGTGGGTGTATGATAGTATCCACGATAACTCCAGAACGAAAATACCTACGTGCTTAAAATTTTGTATTTAAGTTTTTTTTCATTTGGATCAGAGCTGGTTAGATTTTGAGAGAATTCAAGGAACGGAGAGGGGGTATTTATTAGTGGCAGTTTTTAGTTTTTATAGAATATTTGTAAAACACCTGCATATTTCAAATATATAAAAATATCTAGATATAGACCTTAAACATATCCATTAATTATGTTCAATACAATTTTTTTATATGACGTGTAATTTAGCAGCAAAAAAATCCTAAGGTAGAATTTAAGTGTTGGTTCAAATTTTTCATCTGAATATGAATTAATTTTATAAGAAAAAGTGTAGACGTATTTTTTAAAGAATCTTTTTTTTACATGAATGTTCTTTATAAAGTGTTTTAATGTAAAACAAAATGAATGTAAAAATTATATAAATATGATTGAATACGCTAAAACTATATTATCGATATTTTTATAGAAGCGGGCTGCTTTGGAATTTTTTTAGGTTAACATGTATTTATGTCTAGGAATCTCTATCTGACATGAAGTTTTAACGTCATACTGAGGTTGCATAGTTAACCCAAGAAAATTGAAATTGAAATTGTTTCATTTCTTTTAATTTAAGTGGGCATCTAGATGTCTATTAACCTCTGCCTGTTATGAAGTTTTAAACGTGTGTTTGACATAGATTATTGTTTTTGCGTTTACAATGTTGCCTATTTTCGTAATGAAATTCTTATAAAACACGTTGCATAATTATTTCATTTCTTTTAATTTCCATTTTGTAGGTTGGAAGGTCGTGTGGTGTTCCACACCAGATATTTTCATTATCTGAATAACGATTAATTTTATAAGAAAAAGTTTAGACGTATTTTTTAAAGAAAATTTAATATTACATAAATTTTCTTTATAAAGTTTTTTAATACAAAGCGAAATAATCGTAAAACGTAAATAAATATGATTGAAATTGCTGAAGCTGTATTTTTACGTTAACATGTGTTTATATCTATTAATCTCTACATTATTGTTTTTGTTTTTACGAACGTATAAATAGGAGACGGCATAGTTATCCTAAAAAATTTGAAATTAAAAGTTAGCATCTAGATGTCTATCAACCTCTGTCCGTCATGAAGTTTTAAACATCTGTTTGACATAGATTATTGCGTTACGTTTACAATGTTGCCTATTTTCGTAATGAATTGCTGATAACAGAGGTTACATAATTATCCTTAAAAAAATGTTATTAGAATTATTTCATTTCTTTTAATTTTCATTTTGTAGGTTGGAAGGTCGTGTGGTGTTCCACACCAGATATTTTCGTTATCTGAATAACAATTAATTTTATAAGAAAAAGTGTAGACGTATTTTTTAAAGAAAATTTAATTTTACATAAATTTTCTTTATAAAGTTTTTTAATGTAAAGCGAAATAAATGTAAAACTTAAATAAATATGATTGAAAATGCTGAAGCTGTATTATCGATATTTTTATAGAAGCGGGCGGCTTTGAAATTTTTTTTACGAGTATTTTGTGTATATTTATCTCTATCTCACATTAAGTTTTAAACGTCTGTTTGACATAGATTATTGTTTTTACGTTTATAATGTTGCCTATTTTCGTAATGAACTTCTTATAACAGCGCTTGCATAATTATCCTTGATAAAAATGTTATTAAAATTATTTCATTTCTTTTAATTTTCATTTTGTGGGTTGGAAGGTCGTGTGGTGTTCCACAGCATATATTTTCGTTATCTGAATAACGATTAATTTTATAAGAAAAAGTGTAGACGTATTTTTTAAAGAAAATTTAATTTTACATACAGTTTTTTAATGTAAAGCGAAATAAATGTAAAACTTGAATAAATATGATTGAAAATGCTGAAGCTCTATTATCGATATTTTGATAGAAGCGAGCGGCTTTGAAATTTTTTTTTACGTGCATTTATGTATATTAATCTCTATCTCACATGAAGTTTTAAACGTCATTCTGACCTAGATTATTGTCTTTGTTTTTACAATGTTCCCTGTTTTCGTTATGAACGTATAAAAAAGAGGTTTCATCCTAAAAAAATTGAAATTAAAATTATATCATTTCTTTTAATTTAAGTTAGCTTCTAGATGTCTATTATCCTCTGACTGTCATGAAGTTTTAACATAGATTATTGTTTAAATCGTTACTTTTTTGTAACGTGTTAAATCAGTGTCTTTACGTTCTTTAAAAATTAAAAATTTTCTATGCCTTTACCTTGGGTATACTTCGAGAAATGTGACAACATTGCGCAGAATATTTGAGGTTTACGCAGTAAATTTAAAATTTAGATAAATAATAAGATTTTTATTGGTTAATGGTATCAGGTGACTTTCTTATGGTTTTTCTGGCAGAACACCATTTTTGACAAAGACTCATTTTAAGAAATCAGACATTTTCTGTAATTATAACAATTGTAAAGTTACAATACAGCAGTGCGTTGGTTTTACATTTCAAAATTTATACTTAAAGAGGTTTCTTAACTGCTACATATGTTCTCGTCTTGACAGGAGGTGAGCAAATAATTTTGTTTCAACAGTTATTACACCTTTTAGGTGAGCATTCAACTAAACACGCTTTCTACAAATAGCACTTGGCTCGTACGTAAAACATTTGATTTTCTAGGTTTTCTTATGGGGTTTGGTAGGTTTAGGCCAAGTAAGACACTCGGGTACTTCAATATACAAACAACTTACTGGTAAGTCTTTATTTTGATTAATTCATGACGGAGCCCTGGATATATAGACAATAGCTTCAGTTAAGTACTTTAAACATGGCTCATTTCTAGACGAATCACGGTCTCAAGCAAAGCACTGTTTTCTAATCGTGAGTGCAACTATATTTAGTTGGGACTTATTGGGAATTGTGTTACATCTAACGACGCTATCTACCTGTAATCGTAACTGTTTAGTTGTGTTTTTAGTAATTAACTAATTCATACTTGCTCAGGTGCTGACTTTTACATTTGATAATCTATCTTTAATGGTATAATATTCTAATATGCATTATCTTTTAATATTCTAGATTTTAAGTGTATTATAAACAGCTATTGAATTTTTGCGGATACCTCTTTCGCTTTGAAGTTGTTACTTATTTAGATCTGAACTTTACACTTTTGTAATTCGACAGTTGTTATACAGAGTGTTCCACTTTATATTTTAACTTTTGTGCTTTTGTAAACTGGAATGCTTTGTATAAGGTTATCCATGTTACAATTTCATAGTTGCTTAACGAGTTAAATGTTTGATGTATGTTCTATGTTTCTTACTTGCTATGTATAACTATTTAAGCTCCAATTGTACGGTCTAACAAACGGTATCATAATAAGGAAGCTATTAGTCATTCATAAACATAAGTATTGCGGATTTCAGCTACAAAGGGTATACCTATTGTTTAATTGTGCAATTATAAGGGTTCTAGCTTATGCCGCTAATCTTTGCTTGTAGTAATAGTAACAGACTATTACTTTTTTTGTTGCTTGAAAACCTATGCTTTACGTTTCAGTTATTTCTGTTAATCACTCTTAGGCTTTCTTTCTGTGCTTAAGAAAAACGCAATGGTATAGACCTGGCTGAAATATTTTGGTTATTTATATCGGATTTAGGTTATGTTTCGGTTTACTTAAAACTGATACGCCAATTTTAAGGAGAGCTCTTCCTAAAAGCACGGTTTTATTATTTATTTTACTTTTATTATGGGTGGTATATTTAATCTCTAGGATCAACGTTGGAGCAAGACGAATTTATGGTGCTGAATTTTTGAAAGATGAATATAAATATTTAACGAAATCTTTACAAGCTAATGCATATTCACTAAATGATATTAATAATGTTGTTACATTAAGCATAACCATAAAGAAAAGCCAATGCTTAATGTTGGTACTGCTTTTCTTCCTTTTATTACTAATGTTACAGATAGAATTAAAAAATCCTAATTAATCCTGGCATTAGGACTGTTTTAAAACTATAATGAAAACTAAAGAACATTCAAGGTCACCTAGAGATGTTTCAAACCCATTATCATCTTCCGGAGTG
Source organism: Vesta saturnalis (assembly GCA_036346205.1). NCBI lineage: Eukaryota > Metazoa > Arthropoda > Insecta > Coleoptera > Lampyridae > Vesta > Vesta saturnalis. Next base: position 10,692,482 of record JARFJB010002231.1, on the reverse strand, counting down.
TATAAGTTATCTTGTTTATGTGGAAAAGTATACATTGAAACCACAAAACGTAGCTATGATACACGACGTAAAGAACATATGAGATTTTGTAGATTAGGTCAATGAGAGAAATCTACGGTGGCTAAGCATGCTTTAAATCCTGAGATTCAATTTGATAATATGGATTTATTGTCAAGACATTTCATTATTATGTTCGTTTACAGAGCGAAACTAATGAGATATCTAAACATCATAATAACTTTGGTAGGCAAGGGAAAATCTCCGTTTAAATACGACCTTGTAATTAAAAAAGGCGAAGGGTACGTCTTAATCTTAATTTTAGCTTTTGGTATGTCTAGGTTTTTTGCTGTGTTTTTCCTAGACGATGAAGTAGATGCTTTACGAAAGTTTATGTTAAATTACCACAGCAGTATAACTTAACATATGTAGTTGAAATTAAAATTAAAATTTGTATTAAACGTTCTACATTGTGTTTTCAATTATTAAAAAATCTATTGCTTTGTTAGATTTGACTAAATTTTTAATGAATATGTCAAGTTTCTATTTGTGAATGCTTTTATCAATTTCAAATCGAAGCTTTTCACAATTTTACATTTACATCATAATTTGATTAAATTTTGTTAAATTTGCTCTTTCATTATGACCTTGTTCACTGTTAGCCTTCGACCGTTAGAGGGTGTTCTGATTTGTCATCTTCAATACAGTTTAACAATATTTAATTTATTAAGGATTTAGTTATTCTTTACTAAAATTGTATTCTATAGTTTATCAAACTGTTATATTAATAGCAGGCTTATGTTTGCGTTTACACTTTTTCATATCTCATAAATTTGTTTCAGCATGTTAAACAATTCTAAGAGATTGTATTAGTACTGGGGACGATACCTGTAAGTGTTACTGAAACGTATAGATTTGAGTAAAACATAGATACAAAAATGCACCATTAAAAACCCGAACAAGCTAAGTATTTTATACGACTATGAAAGTATTTTGTTTTGGAAGAATTATGAAAGCTAAAATGTGAACGTTTATCTGCTTAGAGCCCGAAACCGAAGGCTTGAGGGCTCTAATGTTTGATATAAATCTATACTTTAGTTTGAATGGTGTAATATCAAAATACTTGAGTGTGTATTTTAACTTTATTCACATGAATATGTGACGTTTTGCCAAAAATCTAACTTACGTCAAAACAATTTAAAAACGTAGTTACCCATTAGAAATGGTATGCGGTGCACAGAGATATAATTATGCATGTAATTTGATATTTCCGTGTAAAACCTTCGGTTAAAGTACCACAAATTATATTCAGGGTGCCAATGTAATGAATTAAGAGTCGACACATAATAGAAAATAACGTCCAACTATGACGATTTAATTTTAATAATACTAATAATGTATTATATATCTGGATAACTTAAGTAAAATACCAGATTTTATTGGACCATATTAAGTCCAGTAATTATGATATCCATTTTTAACGAATTCAATCGTTACTAGGTACTAGGCATGTATTGTAAGTGTTGCATACAAGGCATAGTAGGCGGTGCTAATCAAATGTCACTACTAAAACTTGCCCTCTATCTTTAGTATAACCTAAATCCAAAGTGTCAGTGCGATACGTATAGTGATGTAGATACAGCGAATTTTCAAAGTTGACAAGTTGTTCGAGAATGCAACTATACTGAGAAAATTTTCGCGTAATAATTTTTTACAACTTTCGAAGACAATTATCTCAACAAGAATGCTTCGCCGAGTTGGTTTCTGTTCAGTCGCCAATTTCTCGGTGGTATGGAGAATTCAAACGTGGATGTATGAATCGTATGGATGATCCAAGGGCAGGTGCACCAAAAATGACCGTCACCCAGGAAAACGTCGATGCTATGAGGAAGGTTATCAAGGAAGATCGACATGTGACATGTCGCGGATTGAGGCATCATTGGGGATTTCAAAGACTTCAATTCAAAAAACTTTGCATTAGTCTCCCGTTGGATACCTCATCTGTTGACCGAAGAACAGAAACAAGCTAGAGTCAATTGGTGTCAATAGCTCTAGACCCCTTCAACGCGGGAAACTCTAAAAAGTATACAACATCGTCAGTAGTGATTAATCATGGCTTTACTCATATGAATCCGAAAATAAATGCCAGTCGTCTGTATGGTTGTTCCAAGGTGAAGAAAACCAACAAAAGTAATCCGTTCTCGAAGTGTATCCAAAAAGATGGTCGCGACATTTGTCTCAAAAACAGGTCATGTGACAACAATTCCTCTGCAAAATCAAAGAACTGTTACTGCCGATTGGTATACAACTATTCGTTTGCTGGAAGTCATCGCTGAGCTTCGAAAACCCGGAACGACGAACCATCTTCTACCAAGATAATGCAAGTTCGCACGCAGCGCATTTTTAATGCAACAAAACGTCGAATTGTTAGATCATCCTCCGTACAGTCCCGACCTAAGTTGCAACGATTTCTTTGCCTTTCTGTAAATCATGAACGGACTGCGTGGTCACGTGTTTCAATCGCCAGAAGAAGCAGTCGACGCCTTCACAAACGTTATTTTCTCTGTACTAATAAACGAGTGGAATAACTGCTTCCAGAATTGGTTTGAACGCATGCAAAGGTGCATTGATCTCCGTGGGGGATACTTCGAAAGTCTTTAAAAGCTATCTACTGCTTTATTCCAACTCTATATGCAACAGTTAAAAGAGAACCCTCGTACATTCGTTTTTTCCATAGTAGTGTGTCACATCTTTTGGACTTTTAAAATTTCATACAACACTCGAATACTAATTGAAAAATAGTAATGTAATGATTCATACATTCAATGTGAAATCGGAGTTCATGATTATAATATAAAGTTTCACGAAAAATAAATTCAAAAACTCTGAATTCATTTTAATTACGAGTAATTTTGAATCGGTTTACAGATATTTCTCTTACAGCTAAATTATTGAGCATATCTCTTTCAAGTTTGCACAGTAAAAGCTCTCAATAAAAGAGTTGAAATTGCTTTACGAATATTACAATATATTATAATATTATAACTAGATCCATTAACTAATACTGAGTCAATTTTTCTTTTAGATTATTTGCAGTTCGAAGATGTGGTCGTTGTCAAGCCGGAATATCAGCTAACGAATTGGTAATGAGAGCACGAGATTTAGTTTATCATCTTCACTGTTTTTCTTGTACCTCTTGTGGTGTTTTACTATCAAAAGGTGATCATTTTGGAATGAAAGACGGATTAGTATACTGCAGGTAATTACATTACTTATTTTCTAATTAGATGTTTCAGAAATTTAATGTTCAAATTGTAATAAATTACCATGAATTAGATTAACCTAATAACGCTAACTATCTGTATCTATTATCGCTTTACACTTCTTATGTACATATTTTATAACACTTCCTTTCGTTAAACAGCTGCTTTTATTTTCATGTTAAACTTGATCATTGCTTACTTCCGAAATTAGTGTAAAATCTAATCCACTTGTGCTATGATAATATGCAAATAATACCTTTATCCGTGCACGTGTTAAAATTGCTGTATACATTTTTAGAATAGACATTAAAATAATAACCAACTAGCCAATTAATTTGATAAAATGTTTATTTTTTGCAATTATATCAGGCATTCTACAAAAAATTTACATGTACTAACAAGCAACATTAAATGTGTTGAAAACAATTTAGTTTGCACCTCTTTGCATACATAACTAATAGAAAAGGCTAAATTATATTTCTTTCTTTTTATGTTTTAGGCCCCATTATGAACTTCTAGAATATTACGATCCTGTTGATATTTTTCGTGGAAGAGAAACAAATTTTTATCATAGTAATACAACACATCACAAAGGAAGACCAAGAAAAAGAAAATTAGAATCGGAAAATTCTTCGCCTTGTTCAGATCTACCTGTAGCAATGGGAATGACTGCAGCTACTTTAGGTAAGTCAAGTATTAACTAGAGATTTTGCATTTATAGCTTTTAGTATCACGAAAATGTTTAGAGGATACGTGGAAAATGTGTTAGGTTGTGTGTTGTTTGTCACTTAGAGCTTTAACAGTACTCAAACTTGGTAACATGATTAGCTTATAGATACAAAATATTTATTGTTATTTGTATCGCTAGGCCAGCAATGATAGTTTTGCTAATATAATAAAGATTGCCATCATATTTTAAGTTGGTTTGGCAGCACTGAACATCAACGTGTCAAACGGCTTTATTATGTATAACAGCTGTCCGCAAATATCCATGTATAAAAAATCACTTGATCCAAATAAAAAATTTTATTATGTTACCGACCTAGCTCTGAAACTAAAAAGAAAATGTATTTATGTAGAGGCAAGAAATTTCAATTTTCAATATAAATATGGATAATTATAATTATAAATCATTTGTTGCTAGATGTTAAAAATATTATTCTCATAATTCTACGTGGTATACTGGCCGCCATGAATAAATGAACACACAGTAACTGCTGATGTATTTTAATGAAATTTTCAGAAACGTGGTTTTTCTTCCGATTAGTAAATGATGAAAGTAAGATACAAATATTGTTCACACTAATAATGCGTCGACTCTCCTCTGTTCCTCACATATTCAGCTAGCCGATTACGCACAGTCGAAATGCGTGAATATATGCTAACCTGAGGTATACTATCCCACGCTTCTAAAATCTGTTGTTGAAGGGCACCTACATTGTTTGGGAGTGGCTGTAGATCATTTATTCTCCGTCCTACCATATCCGACAAATTTTCGATTGGTGATAAGTCTGGCGAACGAGAAGGCCATGGAATCAGATCAACATTAGTAGTATTTAGAAAGTCCACAGCAACCCTTGCAGATATGGCTGTAATACTGGTTCAAGAACGTTGTTAATGTACCGATTTGTATTTAATGTTCCCCGAATAACTACTACAGGAGATCTGCTGCTTCCATGGCAGATAGCACCCTGCACCATTACACCATTAGTGAGAGCAGTATGTCGTACAAAAAATGTCGTTGTATCTTTCTCCAGGACGTCTTCTAACCAATCTGCGACCATCATGATCCCATAAACAAAATCGAGATTTATCACTGAAGATGACTTGATTGCATTGCCCATTCCAATGCAACCTCTCGTTATACAATTGCCGCTGTGCAGTACGACAGCGTGGAGTTAGAGATAATGAGCTGAGCCCAAAAGATCGAATTCTTCGATACGTCGATCGTAAGGAGTTTTGAAAATCAGTTAATACTCTCCATCTATCACCAATTTCCCTTGTTGACGAAAAACGATCCCGAAGAGCTACAAGCCGAAGAACGCGATCTTCACGATCAGCAGTGCGTGTAGGACGTCTGGGACGCAAACGTCGTCGTTCCTCATTATTTTTTGACCATATTCGCCAACGTAAGGAAATTGTGACGACGCTGCGTCTCACGTGAGCGACAACATCACGAATTGATAATCCGGCTTCTTGTAGACCGATTATTCTGCCACGTTCAAACTCGGTTAATTGATGGAAATTTGCACGATGTCGTACATGAGGCATTATTTCAACTTTAATGTGTTTAATTATTAAGCTTACAAATGTGCTTAACATTGACACATAGGTACTTAATGTCAAATGAAAAGAAAGAATTTTTGTTTCATTGTCGATGATTACTTGATTAATGTTTATTTTATCTTGCTAAAATTTTCATAGGAATAAAATACACGTTTTCTGAAAAGTTCATTAAAATACATCAGCGTTTACTGGGTGTTCATTTATTTACGGCGTACAGTATATTTATTATATGGTTATATTTATGTATTCTCATACATAAATGGTGAATTTGGTTTTTTTGTGTGTAGTGCAACGTTATTTTAAAATTCATTTTCCACTTTAAAATAATGGCAATAAAATACAGATATATATTTAAACTTTTAACATTAATTCAGGTGCATAAAAATCCAATAAAAAGTTATTGCCCTGATATTTATCTAATACCGAATAACTAAGTTACCATTTAATTTAACATAAAAGAAGAACTCTTCCACTACAAGCTGTGAAATAATTATTAAATAACTTATTTTTTAGATAATTATTTTACCAGTAGTGCTGCAAGAGACGTTTTCAAAAATCCACACATAGTTCCACAATTCATTTTATTTATTAAAATACTTAATTTTATTCCCCTTGAAATTGTTAGTGTGAAATAACTTTTGTTGCGCTTTTTTATGTATTTCGAGAAAACCATTTTTCGTTTTGCTATCTCCGGGTATATTATTTTTTAAATTTAGAAATTAATACTATACCGTAGATCTAATAACACATTTTAAGGAAAATCTGAGTTTCTTACGTTTATGTCATATTGCATCAGTAAACAGTGTATAAGGTAATGAGAAAACATCTCACAAACATTACGATGCCAAAACGCATTCCCCGTGCGTTAGTCTCCTTAGTTACCAGCCAGTTCTACTTTACTAATATTTTTGTTTACGACTATACACAGTATAGTCAGTCTTGTTTACGTACAGAATTAACTTAATTAGTTATTTAAAAAACTAAGTAGTGAAGATTTTGGGTTTTGCAAATACGTAGATACACGTAGTTCATTATATTGTCCCACTTTTAAACGGCTATAAAATATTTATTTTTATGTCTCGTTCGGTTTTTAAACAGACGAGATAACCTAACTTTTTTTCAATAAGACACCCTGTGTATTTTACGATATTCGGATAGATATTTTTTCTGATTCCAAATATACAGGGTGGTCTAGACCTAGCGTTAAAATTTTTATTGGGTGATAGAACAACATAAATGACTCAAATACATAATTAAAAAATTTCATTTCACACACCCACTTGAAGAAAATTATTTTGATTTTTTTTCAAAAAAACTACATTTACCCAAAAATTTTGAAATTCTGGGATATTTTGATACATTCCTCGAAATTTAGCAAATGCTGTAAAAACTGCTTCAAAATCTAAGCTTTCAGAAGACAGGATACAACATTTTATTCGTCACCATTTAAGTACAGTTATGCCAGTTTGAATAGTGTAAAGCGTGGTTTGAAAAAAATAATAATTCAACTCTATCTAATTAAAAAGACACACATGAACATTTTTATTCTTATAGCTATAACATAAGGTTATAGTTAATTTTTATAGCCCACTTTATGATGAGATAAGTTATCACGCACAGATGTTATGTTTTGTTGGATACAGTTTTTTAGTGGGTTTGGATTATTTACTCATTGGCAGTGATCTCAAAATGTCGTTTTCAAATCGGGAATATGAGGAAATGCATAACATCTGTTCGTGATACCTTATCTCATCATATGGTGGGCTATAAGAATTAACTGTAACCTTATGTTATAGCTATAATAATAAAAATGTTCATGTGTTTCTTCTTAGTTTGATAGGGTTGAATTATTATTTTTCTGAAACCACGCTTTACACTATTCAAACTCGCATAACTGCACTTAAATGGTGACGAATAAAATGCTGTATCCTGTCTTCTGAAAGCTTAGATTTTGAAGCAGTTTTTATAGCATTTACTACTGTCTAGCAATTTTTGAAAAGAAATGTGTGTGTATAAACTCTTTCTTTTTTTTTTAATAGAATGATAACTTCACAGTTCTAATCAATTTAATTAGTGGTTGTGTTGATTCACGCTAATCACAAGCTATCCATCCTTACTTGAAATTTAATATAGAATAACAACAGTAGTGTTAAAGTTCGAGAAATGTATCAAAATATCCCAGAATTTCTAAATTTCTGGGTAAATGTACAGTTTTTTTGGAAATAATTTTTCTTTAAGTGAGAGTGTGAAATGGAATTTTTTTAATTGTGTATTTGAGTCACATTTATGTTGTTCTATTACCCAAAAAATTTTAACGCTAGGTCTAGACCACCTTGTATATCATATGAGGCAGTTATGTTTAACTCTTTTGCATAAATAGATCCTACATTGAGATAGATCACTTTAGTATTTTAGGGGAAAGAAATAGATTGCCCTGAAACTGTAGGCTTTTGTTTTGTAACTAATGTTTCATGTCATTCAATTTAAGTCAACATGAACGTCATTTATTAAGTATCATGATGTGTTTTAAGTTTCAACAAGCAACATATGCATTATTCTATAGAAGAAAGATGTAATATCTTCAAAATTTATCAACAGACAGGCAGTGTGACCTGGGCCCTAAACCGGTGGAGTTCATCACAAGAAGCGTGCAAGAAAATTAATTTTGAACGAAGATGTGGAAATGAACATTTTAGCGTATTTCAGAGCCTTTCCAGAAAATTCATTAAGAGATGTGTCAAGAGAATTAGGACTATCTGTTGGGGCCGTGCATAAAGTATCAATGAAGCACAAATTTCGACCATTAAAGTTTAAAAGGGTACAAAGATTAACTCAGGCTCACAAAGAGAAACTACTCGAGTTTTGCATTGAAATGTTAGGAAGACTTGAAGCTGGCCTAAGATTTCTTGATAAAATATAATGGAGCGATGAATCCTCATTTCTCACCAATAGAGGATGCCACAGGACGAATAAACATTATAGGAGTGGTAGCAATAAATTTGAAACGCAAGAGATGCAATTCCAAAGTTGGCAATCAGTTTCTGTTTGGTTGAGTTAGTTCGCGATCAGGTTCTTGAACCTATAATATTTCATGACAGACTTACATGGAAATGCTGGTAGATGAAATTGAAAATCGTTTAGATGTACCTTTGGAAGTTGTAAGAACTTTAATATGGCACCAAGATAGAGTGCCTGCACACAGTGGGGCTGCAGTTACGCAGTATTTAAATGAAAAATACACGGAGTGGATAGGAAATCCGGGCACTATTAAATGGCCTCGTAATAGTCCCGACCTCACACCATTCGATTTTTTTTCTGGGACCATGTGAAAAGTATTGTTTGTGCAACCCCTTGTAACTACATTCATGGATTAGAAATTCGCATTAGAGATGCCATACGTTAGGTGAAAAATAATAGATTAATAGTTTGATTAAAAATTAAAGATAACAGATAATTGCCTCATATGATATATATTTAGAATCAGAAAAAAATATATCTATTCGAAAATCGTAAAATATACAAGGTGTCTTATTGAAAAAAAGTTAGGTTATGTCGTCTGCTTGAAAACAAGACGATAGAAAAAATCTAAAGGTACCATATAAAACTTTGGGGACAACCATTCAAATTCCTCTTTTCATGACACCTCTATCTCCAAAAATAAATATTTTACAGCCGTTTAAAGGTGAGACAATACATAATGAGCACACTGTACATTGTAAGACAACGTACATACAGATGGCACGAAAATTTGTGAATCATTTTACCTATTACGTTATGTACTATTTCGTTTAAATTATTCAAACATGTTGTACAATATTTGGTGTTGAATAATTGGATTGCATCAATTATTAATGATGTGATTTTTTATTTGCCAATAATAAACATGGTTATACAAGTTTTATGCTTTCTTTTCAATATCTATAATACAGTCAATCAGATCTTTAAATTACTTACTTTTTTAATGCTTATTTGGTGTCCTACAAAAAATGTTGCCATATTAATTGGTCTACAGTTAATAGTTTTTTAGATATTCGTAATTATTACTTTAGGGCTCTTATAACATATTTCTTGTAGAGATTATTTAATTACCTTAGAAACACTTTTAATAAAGCAAATTGCTGAAAATCTAATCGTCTTTAAAAAACCTCATTTGTGGGCTCTAAAGCTGATAGTTATGGATGTATTCACAAATGGTATACTAGGAACTATTTTGAAGAACATTTTTAGGGCTCACTGATAACGCAAAAACTTATCTAAAATATAATGGTAATTTAAAAAGTTTGCCCTAGAGTCTATATATTTTTAAAGTACGTCCCTGAATATCAGAGAGTTATAAATCATCTTGACATTGAGAGGTGAGTCGCGTACTTATTAAAGGCATATACTATAAAGTCTGTAAAATATATTGACTTTTCAGTTTCTTATGTTCATCTAAAATATTACAAAAAAAAGTGATTTAATATTTAAGTCTTTATCTAAGTAACATGAAAGTTTTTTTCTATCAAACTAAATAATGCTAACGTGCATTTAATCTGTTTCAAGTTTCAACAGAAAAACAGTTTGTGGCGTCATTACCATGTTTTTGTTTTAAATTTAGGTATATCAGTTTAGCATCTCATTGAATAAGAAATGAAGCGACAGCTATTTCTTTGTTACTTACGTACAAATTGTTTGAGTTCGAATTAGTACAAACGTCATCTTTACTGAAGCAGATAATACATTGTTGTACAGGATAGCGAGGATCGTCCGAAATTCCAAGAAAGTTTGTATAAGTTTAGAAAGTACTCGTTGCTCTATTATCTAATTATTAGTAAATTGGCAATATGAGCCGCTTAATGGGGGATGCATTAGGACGCAGTCACGACATTTGTTATTTCAAAACAAGTACTTTAACATGCTCAGTTATTTTCGGGTTTTGGTTTAAAACGGTGGTGAAAATGGCATCTTCTGATTTTTCTCACGTTTGAAGCTTAGTCCGCTCTCTTGGAATGAAAAAATGATCAAAATCCGACAAATAGTGTAGATAGTGTAGTAGAAATGTGTTCTAATATAACGCTAGTGGGGAAGTCAACAGTATATAGATTATTAAAAGAACAAAAAGACGGTGTTTCCGGTTTGTTCAACAGAAAGAAAAAAAACAACGTTTAAGTGAAGAAGAAAAAGCTCTTAGAAGAAAAATCTATTGCTTCTTCTTCAATGAAGAAATTCCTACCCTCAACCAAATAGTAGCAGTACTTAAAGAAGACGTTGACGGACCACTATTGTCTCGATTGACGCTGCACAGAATACTGCAGGAACTTAACTTTTCGTGGGAAAAAGTGAATTGAAAATCAATGCTTATTGATAATCTCCAAACTGTTTCTTGGAACCGAAATAGCTTGGTGAAATGAGGAAGTTTCGTGCCGAAGGACGGGAAATCTTTTATATCGATGAGACTTAGTTGAACGAAGGAACTATAAAAAAAATTTGGCAAGATGAAAATGTTACAAGTCGCCATGAAGCAGTTCAAGAGGGTTGGTCAACTGAAATAAATCCACCATCGAGCAAATGTCGTCTAAATATTACACAATAGGTGGCGCTAGTGGATTCTTAAAAACAACAATTTGTTAAGTATGTTATTGATCAACTCTGTGCTTCTCGCGGGATTACCGTACATAGATTACTACCAAATCACTTCGAACCCAACCGCATAGAGTTAGTTTGGGCTCAAATTAAAGTGAAGTAGGTAGGAATAATACGACTTTTATAATATGTGAAGTGCGACAACTTTTAGTACAAGCTACAGACAATGTCAATGCAGACAAGTGGAAAAAAATGCGTTGATCATGTAATTAAAGAGGAACATCGTATGTGGGAGCTTGATGTGATAATGGATGAAACTATAGAACTCGTTATAATATCAGTAGGACAAGTTAATAGCTCTTCCGAATCTGATGAGGATGATAAAGACTGATTGTTAGTTACATATCGCATTTTGTTTCCAAAACCTACGTTTATGACAATATTAAATGTAAAAAAATTCACATTAATCAAAACATCAGCATTTTGAAATAGCTACATCTAAATAAGTGTTTAATACTTTCACGGCTTTCAATTGTTTGATAATTAATCTACAATTTTTAACACACTGAAATCCCCACGCACATCTATGAGTTGTCTGATCATCATCGAATTTTAAAGGGTCGCCTTTTGTTTACCGTTTACCTGAACCGTCGATATTTAACATAATATTTTGCAGGCGGCACATTTACAGCATCTTCGTTTAAACTAGCCCGGTTTACTACTGATTTTTGTTTGCCGCTTTGTGCAAAAAAACGACACTATTTCACTAATAACATGATTATTACTCTCCGATATTCTGGGACGTACTTTAGATATACATAAATTTAAGTTACAACATACTATAACTAAACATGTATTCATGCATTATATTTTAGCACCAATTCGGTGCTAATTTGGTATCCGAAAATTACAGATAACTTATTACCATAGGTGTTATCAGGATGAATGATGTTATATCACAATTTGGATCTTTTTTGTTACTGTAATCTCCAAAATATTATATACAAGCATCTTATCAGGATTACTAATACTGTTATCTTTAGCAAAACTTTAATAACACCCGATAGTAGACTTTTACTTAAATGTGATTATGACACCCGGGTTATTCAGTAATAATTATGAATAACGTACCTTGCCAGACTGAAGAACTACAGTTGCAATAGTTCTTGAAACGCATAAATATTATAAATGTTTATCTAAATTGCACGATTTTGAGCCAGAAAGGTATTTTTAGTTATAAATATGTCATGAAAACTTTCATTTTTATAATTCTGGTATCACTCTGGTATCACGTTTGCTTATATGGTTTTGTAATCCCCGTAACGTTTTATTCCAAAAATTGTTAAAAATATAAACAGCAAATTTCATTTTGGGCTGAGAAATAAGAACCAAATTAGTACAAAATTATAATGTATCGCTTACCCAGCAGTTTTTGTATTTTTCACCAGGTTTATCAAAATGAAAGCTTATATGACTTATATTCACAATAAAAATACTTAGTTTCTATATTATTAAGATTTGATATTTGCTGACGATAGCAGCTGCATTGCTGTTAAAACGTAAAATAATGTAAATATTTATACTACTATACGATTATTTCATAAAAAACTAAGCAACAACAAATCACTAAGTTATCACAATTAGTTGACAAATTAGCAAAAAATTATGATTTATGCGTAAAAATTGTTAAAAGATATTGTGTGGGAGATGGCCCCAAAATATGACATATAAATTGCTGTAATAGGATTGTACGTTGACTCTTTTATGTTTAGATGGCATACCTTCTAATATTTTGTTAATAACAGGCGCGCCAATACCTTTTATGATAAAAAAATAGTAAATATGGTTAGGTTTTAACCGATTATGCTGCTATATATATATATATATATATATATATATATATATATATATATATATATATATATATATATATATATATATATATACAGGGTGTTTCATTAAGGCTGGCCACCGGCCATATTTCAGAAACTAGTGGACATAAAAAGTGGAGAAAAAATTCATTATAAAAGTCGCCACGAGAAAATCCTGGAAATTATTTTTAAGTTCCGTAATTCATCGCAAGGGGCGCAATTGAAAATTAAAAATAAAATTATAAATTTCTCCGAAAATTCCCACATTAAGGCATACCTTTGGTAACATCGTTAGAAAGCTTAGACAATTCTGCATCATTTTGGTCTAAGGCTCATTGGCGTACCGACCGTAATAAGAGTGGGGAAGCTATTGAATGTGTAATCATTTAAATCGCTGTTATTTTTAAACGACTTATCCGATTGTAGTAAACCTAGGCTTGTTTAGAAGAAAAAGGTAAGTACTTTTAACTGTCGCATCCATTGGTACGCGATAGCTCATAATAAAATTGTTAGAGGGCGCAATTTGTAATAATACCAGTTTTTTTTTATTTTATTCAGAAAAATTAAATCATACGGTATAATTATGACATCATAAGCGGAAAGTAGCTTAAATTTTTAACAAAACGTAAATAACGCAATTTGATATCTTTATTTGTTCCAGAGTTATGGCGAAAAGAAGACTTTTTAACCGTTTAATTTAATAATTGATTGTTGCTATGGTTTCTTAAGGTGTATAGGTTGGATTAGTAATGAGGAATCTGCATTTATCATAGTCTGTGCCTCCCTTCACACTCTATCTAGGCTTAGGACTAGTCCAAACTAAGCAAATTGCAAAATTTGGAGCGTGTTTAGAGGCCAACGGGCCATAACAACGATATCAAAGTAATGATTGATTTTTGTTTAAGAAACTTTTTAATAGAATGGTAAAAAATCATGAACAACTGTTAAAAACAAGTGAAAAGCTATAAATGTTCAAATTGACGGCCGTTTTGTAAAATACAACTATTAATTCTTCTTCTCGTACTGGAAACAGCTGTTTCGATTTCGTCTCGTGGAATCGAATTTATTGCAATTTCAATTCGGTGAATCATGTCCTCTCGGGTGGTTGGTCTCGTTTCGTAAACAATATATTTTATTCTTCCCCACAAGTAGAAATCTAATACAGTTAAATCCGGGGATCTAGGTGGCCACGGAAACTAACTACCCCTTCCCATCCAGCGATTTGGGTATCTAACATTTAAGAAATCACGGACTCTTCGGGAATAGTGTGAAGGACATCCATCATGTTGATACCACAGGGATGCTCTCACGTCAAGGGGAATGTCTTCTAAAAGATTGGGCAAGTCATTTTGTAAAAAGTTTAAATAAGATTCACCATTTAGGTGTCCATGAAAAACAAATGGTCCGATAATTCTGTCACCTAAAACACCACACCACAAATTTACACTCCATCTGTTTTGGTGATCCACTTCGCGCATCCAGTGAGGATTTGTTTGCGACCAATAATGCATATTGTGCAAATTAACTCTGCCGCAGCTAGTAAAAGTAGCCTCATCGGTCCATAAAACTTTGGAAAGGAATCGAAGATTTTCACTACTCTCAGCCAATAGCAATAGTCGAGCCGCCTGTCAAAATCACTGTCTGATAAAGCCTGGTGTAAAACTAGACGATAAGGATGCAGCTTAAAATCCCTTAAAATTCTGAACACAGAAGCAACACTTACGCCTAGTTCTGTGGAAATCTCCCTGATGCTTACGTGAGGTTCCGATTCTACGTACGCAAGAACATTAATACTATTGTCTTCATTTCTTATGCGACGTCTTCTGACAGGAAGTGGAATACGTCGTACATTTCCTGTTTGTCTTAAACGTGTTGCCATTCGCCGAAACACTTTTCTAGTGTAGTGCCTTCGATCAGGATATCTGATAGCGTATTGTCGTTCCGCAATAGCTGCATTTTGAAAACATTCATAATACACGGCAAGCATGTCGTAAGTCTCGGCATTGGTATACGACATTTTTGAAGGATAGCACTAATTTCTGATAAGGTACAATGAAACCCAAAACTAATGAAGGAAAAAATTTTTACAACACAACATCAATCAAAATTAAGTAAGTTGACAACTATTTCAATTTATTTACCTCCATGGAAACGAGCCGACTTTGTTCCGCAGCAAATTAGATTATTATTTTAAAACACACCACATTAGAATTATGCCTTAGAAGTTTTATATGATGTTATAAGAAGAAGAAGAAGAAGTACAGAAGAAGAATTAATAGTTGTTTTTTACAAAACGGCCGTCAATTTGAACATTTATAGATTTTCACTAGTTTTTTAACAGTTGTTCATGATTTTTTTACCATTCTATTAAAAAAGTTTCTTAACCAAAAATCAATCATTACTTTGATATCGTTGTTATGGCCCGTTGGCCTCTAAACACGCTCCAAATTTTGCAATTTGCTTAGTTTGGACTAGTCCTAAGCCTAGATAGAGTGTGAAGGGAGGCACAGACTATGATAAATGCAGATTCCTCATTACTAATCCAACCTATACACCTTAAGAAACCATAGCAACAATCATTTATTAAATTAAACGGTTAAAAAGTCTTCTTTTCGCCATAACTCTGGAACAAATAAAGATATCAAATTGCGTTATTTACGTTTTTTGTTACAAATTTAAGCTACTTTCCGCTTATGATGTCATAATTATACCGTATGCTTTAATTTTTCTGAATAAAATCAAAAAAACTGGTATTATTACAAATTGCGCCCTCTAACAATTTTATTATGAGCTATCGCGTACCAATGGATGCGACAGTTAAAAGTACTTACCTTTTTCTTCTAAACAAGCCTAGGTTTACTACAATCGGATAAGTCGTTTAAAAATAACAGCGATTTAAATGATTACACATTCAATAGCTTCCCCCACTCTTATTAAGGTCGGTACGCCAATGAGCCTTAGACCAAAATGATGCAGTATTGTCTAAGCTTTCTAACGATGTTACCAAAGGTATGCCTTAATGTGGGAATTTTCGGAGAAATTTATAATTTTATTTTTTAATTTTCAATTGCGCCCGCTTGCGATGAATTACGGAACTTAAAAATAATTTCCAGGATTTTCTCGTGGCGACTTTTATAATGAATTTTTTTTCTCCACTTTTTATGTCCACTAGTTTCTGAAATATGGCCGGTGGCCAGCCTTAATGAAACACCCTGTATATATATATATATATATATATATATATGTCTTAACTTTAAGTGTGTATAAACTCTTACTATTGAATGCAATCTAGTTTTTAACCGTGGAGAACATTTTGAAAAATAAAGTACTTCGTATGATCTACGAAATTGAAAACTGCTGTAAAAAATATGTGAAAATAGATATAATGTGCTGGTCCAATAGATCATAGATGGTGCTCAACCAAGACGCTTGAAACATTTTTTAAAACTACCAGGTTTAACTATTATTAGTAAGGGGAGATTAGGTTTTTACAGACCAGTTGGTTATTACTGCCGTTGTAAAAATTTGGAAGGGTTGACCGAGTACATCGATAATTCAGTTAACTAAAAAATCTAAACAATCACAATTTAAGTTCATAATTATAAATACTTATCTTTGCGACATTTAACAATTTATTGAAACACAAATTATATAAAGGTTCGATTACAATTGCTGCTATCGTATTCAGTAAATAATGAAACGATTAATAGTAATTGAAGAAATTAAACAAATTTATAAAGTAGGAAAACGCAAAACAATAAGGCTTCTGTATTAGATACAAGTCCAGTATTGAATTTTATTTTAATAATGAAAAATAGGTAGATCTTTAACAAGATGAAATATTATTCATCGTTTTGAAAATCACATTCCATAGCATTGTCTCCCGCCGAATGCTCACCATGAAAAGCGACATAAAACGCAAATGTAACAAATAATCACATTACAGTGTAGGTACAACGTGGAAAAATATTATTAAAGTGGTAAAATCATTCACTGAAAGGCTATGCAAGAGGGAGCATTTCATTTTTTCACGGAGTCGCGCAATGATGCTAAATCATATTGGAAATTAGTCCGGTAGTGAGGTCACTATTTTGAAACTTGATACTTTTTCAAAAACAAAATGGAGGATCCAACATGACGCACTAAATATGGGAAAGTTTATCTTACGTTAATAAAAATGGGTATGTACCTATATCAGTCATTTCAAAGTTGACATCACTTTTCGAAAATATCAAATGGAAAACTCGAGAGTAATGGAGGTCTAAAAAGGACAAGTTTCCCTGTAAGTTTTTATTAAATTAAAGTACAAAAAACTACAAATGTGATTAAGCACGTTTCACTTACACACCGTTTTCTCTTTTCGGAGTTTTTATAGGTTTATAAACGATCGACAAACCTGTTACAGAGCGCTTGTTCGTGGATGTTTTAATTTATGTATGTCAAATTCATTTGTTTCGACAGAAAAATATAACAATCGATGTTGTAAATTATCGGATAACTTAAAAGCAATGAAACGTTATCATATTATATTTTCTTTAAATCTACTCACTTTAACATTTTGGGTCCATTTTGAATGACCAAAATCCGTTCAAAAGCGAAAAAACGACACAATTTAGAACTTTCTCAGTGCGAGTTCTCTCGGTGTCTCGCTTTCACTTAATTTTACGCGCATATAACAGTGAACTGTATCCTAATTCCTTTCAGTACTGATGCGTAACCGTAAGGTACCAACCTAAATATTCCGATATTTAATAGGTATGCGGCCAAGTTTCTAGAAACGGCCCTGCACGTAACTAAATGCAACAATCAAAATATAGCATAAATAGATAGATAGAAAAAAGTGGTGTGCATTAGTGCGCGCTTGTTTGTATTTAGTGCTCAACCAATCATGCCATTTTATGTCCGTGCGACATATAATGGAATAAAAATGCCCGGTCTCATCTTGAAATTTCAGGCGTAACAGTAGTCACGTGTGTGGTGAAAATCAGAGTAGGTATGTTAAAATACAATTCTTACAATGAACGTTATTGCAGCATAGGTATCTTATATTACAAGTATCCACCTAATACGGATATTACATGACATTGTAACTGCCTTTTTCATATTTTTCCATTTCGAGGCAAAAATTTACTTTACTGGTAGAATTTTAAATATTCGCCATTTACAAATTAGCATTGATATATATATATATATATATATATATATATATATATATATATATATATATATATATACTATATATATATATATATATATATATATATATATATATATATATATATACACACAGGGTGGCCAAACGTGGAGGGGGTGGAAGATTGTACAAAGACGAAATAAGTCAGAGAAATGATTTTTTATAGATATTCAATTCCTTTTCGAAAAAATATTCTACTACGCCGCTGATTTGTTAGGCGACTTTAAAATGGCAGAAACTTGTTTGTGGTCCTGTAGTATTTTGAAATTTCTTAATTTTCAGATTTTTTTAATAATATTCAGGGCGTATCACTGCTTGTAAACACAACTTTTTTTAATTTCTGTTAAATGGCACCCCCCATGCTGTTCATGTCAGTCGATGCCTCCTTTGATATTCTTTCTTTTTGTATTGAAGTTGAAGGAAGAACATTCGAGATTTAATGAGAAATTGATTTTTAATTTTTTTTTTCATTTTATTGTTGTAATACATATTTACAGTTATTTTCACCAGCTTAGTTTATTGAAAACAATGCATAGTTAATTTACAATATTAAGACAAATCTGGCAATACCAATAGATTAAACAATAAATTTAAATACTTTCGAGGATTCAAATTTTTCAGTGGAATTGAGAGTATCTTAAAACTTTGTAAGTGATAGATATTCAAGGACGCCAAAGTTTCTTATATAAATTAATACAACTTGATTAAAAAATCCTTTAGCATGAAACTACAATTCCATGACCATCTTTATAAGTTTACCTTTACAAAAAGACGTAAAAAATGAAATCGTTGATCTGAACATAATCAAATTGAGTACTTCAGAAATTTTACTAAGGACTGATTTAAATTTGAATAGAAGCAAGATTGAAGCTTATTGAAGATGATTATATGTCTCAACAGATTTGTGTAAAACCTTCATACAAAAATACACCATTGAAAACCAAAAAAGGCTAAATGTTTAAAAAATTATTAAAATAAAAAACTATACCAATACAGGCTGGACACATTACCAAACGAACTGCTACGCTATTATAAGCACCGGTTTGATTTTTCCTTTTCTGAGGGAATCTTAATGTGAAATTCAAGAATCGTAATTCCCCAGTTACTGTAGTTAGCAGAACTAAAGATTTATACACGATGGGCACTTTGGAGTTGTAAAAACTGACTAAAACTTCGATTTGGTAGTACGAACATAGAATAAATCCAAAAGAACCTATGATAGTCGATACATTTCCTCAAAGACCTTAACAAAAAGCCACTTTGGACTGATACACAGGCAGCGACGTTTGGTACGTAATAATAACCTATTATTATTCAAAACTTTTTGAAATTTTGAGGTATCTGGAATGACAGAATCAGTCATTATTGCAAAGCTAAAATCTCTTTTTGGCACTTGCGAAATAGTACGTTCCGACAATGGTCCACAATTTAGCATTGAATTTCAAATTTACGCTGAAGAATGTAACTTTAAACTGATAACAAGTAGTCCCATTTTTCATCAATCTAATGGCTGTATTGAGGCAGCAGTAAAAGTGGCAAAATAGTATATTAAAGTATAAGCGGATAAAAAGGTCTTTAAAACACGCGCGATTTAGAGTGAGTTTTTTAAAGACCAGTTATCCACGAATACTTTACGCTTTTTTTTTATTGGTGCACCTTGAAATCATAAATACTAGTATTATTACTATAAAAAATGGAAATAAGAACTAATAATGTAAAATATCTAAATAAAAATTAATATATCTAACAATACTAACTGTACTTTCTATTTTCATTTATAAATTAAAAGTGTTAAATAATGTGTAAATAGAGGTTTTGAATTTGTTAGTAATATTTTATTTGACTTTACAAGGTACTTCTGTCAGATTAATAATCAAAGAATTGTCATTTAGATCACGTTTCTTGAGTTGTTGATGTTGCCATGGTAACTTTAAAAAACGCGCGTATATTATTTTATACGGAGATAAAATGATACTTCTTTGTCGAATTTCTGTTTACCAAGCGAGGCTGGCAAATACGAGCCCCGTCCAACTTCAGTTGGCCCACTTAAGAATTCCTGAAATTTGATGATACGTTTCACTCAAATTTAAAAATTATGGATTTTATCTTATAATTTTTACAAACTATATGTTTTTCAGGATAATATGATTGCTATTTTAATTAATAAAACCCTGAAATGCCAAAAAAATTTAACAATATAGAAAATAACAATTTGCATGTATATTACTTTATTATTACAAATTTGATGGACAAGGGTCAAGTAGGCGCTATTGTTGTTATGGAAAAGTTATCGATTGAAATGACAATAGCTAGTGTGTCAAATGTAAAAAAAGTCATTTATTACATTAATTTTTTACAAAAATGGGCAGAGGAAAAACAATTGATGAAAATGTTCAATCAATTACAGTAAATTTATACAAGTCGGGAAAATCAAACGGCGAAATTGGTTTATTCCTTGGTTTATCTAGATACAGTGTTTGAAATATTATCAAATTATACTTCTCAAGCGGTTCAGTTGTTCAAAAGCCCCGGTATGTGAAACAATCTAAAATAACAGACGCGGATAGAAGAGCTTTGGCAAGGATTGTGAGAACCAATAGGCGTGAGGAGAATTGAGTATGCTGTGGAGTGAGGCTGTTGGAAGACTTGTCATTCTGAAACCAAAAAACTCGGATTCGGTACTTACACGGTAAGCTACAATATTAATCTAGTAAACAAAAAACAACAAAACTGTTTTTCTTTTAATTCAGGCTAAAGAAAAGCCACTGCTTAAACTGTTTAAAGAGAAAAGTGAAGTTAACTTCTGTAATGGTCTGGGGTTCAATGTCGGCCAGAGGAGTCGGAAAATTGTATTTTATCGACGGCATTGTAACCACTGAAAAATATTTAAATATTCTTGAATAATCCTTATTGCCCACTTTGGAAATCAGCAGAAATCGGGGATATGACTTTACATTTCAACAAGATGGCGCTGCATGCCACACATCCAAAAAATCTATGAAATGGCTTTTGGAAAATGAAATTCCACTGTTCGAATGGGTGTCTAGTAGCCCTGACCTTTCGCCTATTGAGACATTGTGTCACGTTATGAAAAAGCAGTTACGCGCTAATCCGGCTAGGACTGTGTCGGTACTCAAGCAAAGGCTGCAGGAAGTTTGGAATAATTTTACTCCTTATGAGTGTCAAGAACTAATAAATAGCATGCCTAACCGTATCAAAGCAGTTATCAAAAATAAAGGTGATGTTACGTAGTGGTAACGAAAGCTACACCGCAGAGTTGAGAGTACCAAATGTTGTTTATTTCTGTTTCTGTTAGTAATTGTTTATTTTGTAATTTAAATTGATATGTTGTTATGGTGTGATAAGTTTTAAAAATGATCAAGTTAATATAAAAATGGACAACAGTGCCGCTTTTCGCTAATTTAACTTGAATAATTGAAAACATGTAAACTTTTGTTAACTGGGCCAACTGAAGCTGGATGGGGCCAGTTATTTTTAAAACAAATTTTTCTCGAAACGAGGGTCTACCATTAACGTGGATTTCTAAAACGTTAGACGTACGTAGCTATGGATTTCGCAAAATAAAACACTAAGTTGACAGGAGAAACTGGAAGCGTTTTCGAAATTTGTCACTGTACCGCCGCTGGTGAGCGGCGCTAAACTTTTTTAGCGCCGCTCAAGGATGGCAACAGCAAAATGTCATTTTTCTGACGTTTGAAGAAAAAATATTCATTATAGACACGTGATTCTTAGAAAAATGAATCATGCGATTACATTATATTCATGAACTATTGCAGTAATGTACTATGTAAATAATCTAATAAAGTGATGTTCAGAAACCCGTAACTTGGACAGAAAGTAATGACTTTCCCACCTGAGGTTAGTTATCTCGTTGTACAGCTAAAATTTAATCAAAACACCTGAATAACACATATTTAATTAATGAATCTCTGCAGGTGTACCTACAAGCGTTATTAAACATGAACGCACACCTGCGTAGCATTGAAAATTAAATAATTCCGAATTTTTACGCTCGTCTTCATTGAACATTTTAAATACATCGTAAAAGAGCAACTTATTTTAAAACAGTAACATTGTTTCTTAGCCTAGTGAGTATAAACCGTTTGGGAACAAATCTGTAATATTTTTAGAATAATATATTTGATGATTAAATCTTTTAACAAAATGAACCTTAATATCTAAAAGCTTGGAACGGTCTGAGTTTTGAAACGTTTTCGTTATTTTAATTGCACTTTTATTGTTTTATGGTCATACCATAGTATGATTAACGGAGAAGGGTAATGAAAATTGTATCTCAATCGTGAAACATCCTACCAAAAGAATAAATAAATATCAATTACTACTTAAAAACATGCGATGCGTCATGATAGTTGAATAATACAATTTATGAATTGAATTTAACCCTTTACTGCGTAATGATGCATATGTGCATCGTCTTATTAACATTTCCAATAAAAGAACGTTTCGTATATCAGCGAAGATTGCGTTATACGAATATTCCTGTAATTCAATTCAATACTTAGTGTAATCCTCCATCGAATAGATGTCGCTGCAATGCTTATACGATTAAAGTCACTAGATAGAATAATGTACCGCAAATGCATGTTCCAATGTGCTAAAGAGAGAACTAAATTTTCTGGCCACAACATGGCCGCCTGACAGAGAATATGACGTGCATTTGAAACGCGTCAAACGACCGAACACCAAGCTGTCAAGCTGAACTGACTTTGGTTTCGGTTATTTTATTAGTCGTTCTGTTAGTCGCGAACGTGTGCACGTAGAAAGCTTTGGAAGTTGGGAATTGTGCTGGAAAACAGTAAAGATGCCTAGTTGTTTTGTATGTCGCCTACGCGAAAGGTTATTTCGCTTCCCTACAGGTAATTATTGGATTTGGATATTAATGTTTTTTATTTTTGCCATGAAAAGACGCGGAACGACGCAGTATCTGGATGCATCTAATACGGAAACAAGATACGATATAAATGATAATTCTAGAATATGCGACGTAAGTTTTCACAATACTTTATTTTACAAATGAATACTATAAAAGCATTTGAAACGAAAAGAATTGATGGAAAGAGAAAATTGAAGCATTAATGAGAAAAATCTTTTAGACAATGCTATAGACAGACATGTGTTCTTAGATAAATTATATCAAGACAACTCTGCTTTGTTAAATAACATTCCACAATGTCATAATATTATTTATCACTGTATAAAAATATTCGTTAAATGTAGGCGCGACTTGTCACTGTTAGAGGAGAGAATGCAAAAAAATACAATTAAAGGGTCCTCCAAAAGTAGTCGGACACTTGCAACGATAAATTCCATTTAATAAATAATTTAAACCAATAGATGGTGTTTGTTTCAATTAGGTGACAATTTGTTCGTTTTCACAATAAAATTTCATAGAAGTTGAACGATCCTTGTTCACTTCTGTTTGAAGTTGGCGCCCAATTTTGACCACAAAATGGATGCCAATTACGGTACTTTATTCTATCTAGTATAACTTTATATACGATCAGTTGAAAATTGAAAGTCACTGTCTACACACAACTGTCAAAAGCTGTGTATTGTGCTTTGCGTCTAATATGTATGTGTGCATATATGCTACGCTGCGCATTCTGAGTATTATAAATGTCGAGAGATTTTTATGAGCCTTTCCGCATGTTTTTACATTTATAGTTCTTCCAGGAAATATGGAAAAGAAACGACCCTTAACCGAATCCGAGTTGAAGTATTTCGCCGATAATCTATCGGAAACAAGTGAGGATGGGTATGAAATAGACGAAGGACATTATGTTTCGGATGAGGAAAACATTGATATTTGCCTCCCGGAAAATTAGCAATAGTGATACCTGAATTGAATTCTGAACCCGATCCGTGATTAGTAGATATGTATATTAAATCTTATGACGCTGAAGTCATTCCCGAGGTTGCTAACAACGAAACTGGTAACATCGCCTCAACCGCAATACCTCGGACAACCAGGAATAGGAAAAATGATTCAAATAAAAATATAAATGATACATTAAAAACACTTGGAAAGAAACCAAGGAACAAAAAGTGCGACAGAAAAAAAAGTTATTTACACTCTTTTGGAGGAAATTTAGTTTTACGTGAAGCTTCTACTTTTTTTTAGTGAAATGAACAGTTACCAGATTGTATTCAAAACTTAGAAACACCGTATGAATTTTTGAGATACGTTTATGACAAAAATCTAATTGAATTAATTGTGACACAGTCAAATTTATTTTCATCTCAAAGGTTTCCTAGCGTTTTATTTACCTTACAAGAAATCGATGTCCAAAGATATTTAGCAATATGTATTCTAATGTCAGTGTTTTGTATTTTACAATAGAATATGCCAAGAGAATGATAATATTGAAAATAATTAGACAGATCTCTAAAACTTGTCAGGCAATAAACATGAGAGCTCCTATGGCTCGAGTGCTTACTGCCAAATGGCAACATGGGTAAGAAGAAAGCTAGAAAATTATTTTCTAATTTATTCTCACTTTTGAGTTATATTTGACTAGATTGTTTTAACTGAAACATTTATAATTCAAATACAGAAATAGAGCTAAAGTAAGGGTGAATAGCTGGGATCTCAGTTTTACAACATGAGAACTTTAAGGCTGCCGTAAACCATCTCCTATAAAAGTGATCTTGTATGTTTGACATCTTGTAAGAATGGTTTGAGGTGTTGGAACACATTTATGCCTGCTATTTTTTTAACTGTTGCTTATGTTTTCATCTTTTTGATATTATATATTATATTTTGATACATATATATATATATATATATATATATATATATATATATATATATATATATGAATCATTTAAAAACCGTAAAGCTAAGTATGAAAAGAAAATGTAATCTTTCACCATTATTAGACATAATTTTACATAAATTTGTACGTTTCAATAACAATTACAGGTATCGTCCTTAGTAATAAACATTGTTTAAGGTGTTAGAATAAATATATGAAATATGAAGAATATAAAAACGCAAACATAAACCCGCTATATCAATATAACCGTTAGATAAAAGTAGAAAGTCAACTGTGGAACCTAATTTTAGTAAACAATACCTAGATGTTTAATAAAATTAAATATTATTAAACTGCCTTAAAGACGGCAAATCAGAACACTCTCTAACAGTCGAAGGCTAACAGTGAAAAATGTCATAATAAAAAAAGCAAATTTAAAAGCTAAGTATTTTATTAGTTGAGTTGATCGGTTTATTTCCACAGTTTTGCTTTTATAGCGCGACGTTTCGGAAGCAGAATCTTCCTGAGAAGTACTAATTTCGCGCTTAAGTCGAAATCATATATTATAATTTTTTCCCAAGCAATTGACTCTCAGATTCGAACTTTGATACCTTTCACTTACAAGTATTACACCTTCACCGCTGACTGAGTAATCCAATATATATTTTTTAGAACTTATATGTCTAGACGCTTCAAGATCTGAATCTGAATTTGAAAGATTAACACACTCTTTAGTCTTATTTTTTATGGCTTTTAGACTGTCTATTTTCTAATTGGTTATCTGGCTTAGTAGTATTATTGGATTTTAAGTATGTGGGTCATTAAAATATTTCCGAAGAGCCAGCTTGCCGTCCCGATGTCGGTGGTTGTGGGTTTTCCTTATTATTATAAAAACTATTAATATCCAGTGTCTCTCCCTCGCCTTGAACAAGCAATTCCAAATCCTGAAATTCTATATTTTTAGTCAATGTTATTTTTTTTTAATTTGTTATATCGTTTTAAGTCTGCTGGCGAGTTCTTCTGTATCATATACTCCACGTTTCTAAAACCGGATATAACATTTGCTATGGCCATATCAATAGAAATTTTATTGAATAAATCAACAAACTCTGCTTTAGAAATTTGCTTCCAAGAGTTCTGCATTTCCTACTTCACTAATTCTAAATCTCAGTTAGTTTGTAGCGGATGGAAAACAACGGCTGCAAGATGTTAGAGATAGAAATTTGGATATTATATTCTTTTAATTAAGAAATATTTGTCTGTCGATCTATCTTCTTTTCTTGGTGGAGTAATAAGCTTCGTCATGCTCGTTACGACTTAACCATGAAGTTAACATATTTTTTCCTCTAAAGACGACGAGGCGTGGAGGACTTTTACCTAGATGTTGAGTAACACATCAACACAGAAGTGTTTTCCGACTACACTATGCGATTGGACGAAACATATTTTTTCCTTGAGGTCAAAACATTGATATCGTACAAAAGGATTTGTGTGAGCAATCCTAGCTAATTTGATACCTTGCTGTTTTTATGGATAGGTTTAGTCGTCGACAAACATTTATAAACCATTTTTTCCAGGTCTTCTTTGGTTTTAATACCATTCAATGTGATATATGTCTTCATTACCTCATAAAGTTCCTTAAAAATCCGAATCACCGCTGATCCATAGTTTTGAGTTGGTTTGGCAAATTGGTTTCCTGTTTCGTGGACAATTGATACTGTTCACCTTCTTTGCTGCTCATCATAATACCATGGGTTCCCGCTTTAAATTTGTAATCTTCAGCTGCTGTTGCACGTTGCGTTGCAAACTGCTATTAAATCACGTTAATGTTGTTAATATAATGAATAATGTATTAAGATAGAAATAAATAAGTTACTTTAACAATGGTATAAGTGAATCTAACGAATCACCGTCGACTCACTCTCGCACACACAGATACATGCACGAACACACGCATGTACGTACGCACACACGTACGCAAATACGCACACACGCATACATACATCCACGCACACACGCACGCACGAACGGAACATACACACACAAACGCACCCACGCACTCACGCACGCACGCTCGCGCGCACCCACCCACCCACCAACCCACCCAACCATACGCGCGCGCACGCACGCACACATGCACACACGCACACACACACACACACTCACACCACACACCTCACACACACACACACACACACACACACACACACACACTCACACACTCACACACACACACACACACTCACACACACACACACACACACACACACACTCACACACACACACACACACACACACACACACACACACACAACACACACACACACACACACACACACACACACATTCACACTAACACTCTCGCTCACACTCACACTCACACTTACACTTACACACACTCACACACACACACACACTCACACACACACACCACACTCACACTCACACTCACACTACACACACACACACACCACACACACACCACACACACACCACACACACCACACTACACACACTCACACACACTCACACACACACACACACCACACTACACCACTCACACTCACACTCACACTCACACTCACACTACACCACCACGACGCACACACGCACTACACACCACACTCAACACACACACACACTCACACACACACTCACACTCACACTCACCACACCACACCCACCACCACACACCCACTACACACCACACACACACTCACACACCTCACACACACACACATCCACCACCTCACACCACCACTCACACCACCACCACACTCACACCACACCACACCCACGCACCACACACACACACACACACACCACACCAAACACACTCACACACACCACACACACACCCACATCACCCACACCACACTACACACCACACACACCACACTCACATCACACACACTCACACTCACACTCACACTCACACTCACCACACTCACCACACACCCCACCACGCACACACGCACACACGTTCACACCACCACACACCACCACACACCACACCACACACACACCTCACACACACACACCACACACCACACACACTCACATACACCACCACACTCACACTCACACCACCACCACACACACACACACGCGCATCACGCACCACGCACACCACGTCACACACGCACACACGCACACACCACACACTCACACACTCACACCCACACACACCACACACACTCACACACTCACACTCACACTCACACCTCACACTCACTCCACCACATCACACTCCACACCACATCACACACCCACGCACCGCACACACCACACGACATACACACTACACACACTACACACACACTACACACACACACTCATCACACCACACCACACACTCACACTCACACTCACACTCACACCACACCACACACCACCACACTCACACCACCACACACACACCACCTCACACCACACTCACACACCCACACACCACACCACCCACACACACCACCACACTCACACACGCACCACCACACCACCACGCACCACACACACACCACACACCACTCACACATCACACACCTCACACCACACCACACACACACCACCACACACACACACACACACACACCACACACACCACACACACATCACCACCACCACCACCCACACACTCACACACACTCACACACCTCACACCACACTCACACCACACTCACACTCACCTCACACTCACACTCACACTACACACCACACTCACACTCACACCACACACCACACACACACACACCACCACACACACCACACACACACACACACACACACACACACACACACTCACACCACACCACACTCCACACTCACACCTCACTCCCACTGCACCACCACCACCACACACAACACATACACACACACACACTCACACTCACACTCACACACACTCACACACACTCACACACACTCACACACTCACACACACTCACACTCACACTCACACTCACACTCACACACACACGCGCGCACGCA
This sequence comes from Vesta saturnalis, assembly GCA_036346205.1. Classification (NCBI taxonomy): domain Eukaryota; kingdom Metazoa; phylum Arthropoda; class Insecta; order Coleoptera; family Lampyridae; genus Vesta; species Vesta saturnalis. Next base: position 10,663,525 of record JARFJB010002231.1, on the reverse strand, counting down.
CGCACGCACGCACGGATGCACGCACGCACGCAAGCACGCACGAATGGTGCTAGTAACCATTAGTAGTGGTGCATAGAGATGCTTGGAAAATACAAATACAGCACTATTATTTTTCTTATTTTGTTTAGGTACAGAATTTTATATGTTATTATTGTTACTTTATATCATAGGTCATTCATTTAACTGACCAAAACATTTATATGATACCCTGGTCATGTGTTCAATGCTAATCCGTAAATATAAATAAATTGAAATAGCTAATTCTGGTTCTCCATACGTTCAAATTAGATATGGAAGGGAACCTACCATATCGTTTAGCTCCAAATGGTATATAAGTAATAGATTTCGATGAGGAAATTCTTCTAATCGGGCTTATCGAGGATATTTAAAAGTGATTCATGGTTGTTCTAGAACCATTACACCACTGTTACATCTGAAATTGAACAGTTAGCTGTGTTGAAAAATGTCATGCTGTTCTAATACACTTTTATGCCATAAGCATTACGTTCAATAAAATTGCTTTAAATATATTGATATACAATTGTTATAAGATATAATAAAATTGGCGACGAGGAAACGGAAAAAAAGAATGGAATCCTTAAACAAAAATTGGAAGTATTAACTGAATTGGTTACCCGATTAGTAAAGTCTAATTTGCAATACGAAAATATTTCAAATTCGCCAATTTCTGAAAATTCTTTTGAAAACGCTTCAATTTTGTTAATTCAAATTCTCTTGAAAATGTAAAAGAACGAAAGATTTAACTTACAATTAGAATTATTTAAAATTTCGAGTGAAAAGCGTGATATGCTATTAAGAATTCATATGGATGCAGTATCAAATTATACATTAAAAACTATTGCTTACCCGAAAGATATAAATGTATTAATGTTTGATGGAATAGTGAAATCATTAGCCAATCAGTACATCTACAATCAAATAAAGTTTTGTATCGAGATTAAGCGCAAATTTAATGATTTTTTGGATTATTTCGTAACAATTCAATTCATTCATGGTGTAAATAAAGATGATACCCGAGATGAAGTCATTGCCAAAAACCTTTGAAATTCGATGATGTTGTCTTGGCGATAAACATGGAGGCTAGTAGAGAAGCCGTGCAAGCTTTCCAGCCATTTGGCAACGAACCTTAGAAAAAATGCTATCTGGTTTAGAAGGTGTTAATTTTTTGGGTGATATTCTTGTATTTTCTGATTCAATTAAAAACATATTATTACTACTGAATAGTATATGAGTATATTGCGTACCTTCTGTAGTGATCACGGATAATGGTAGATACACAGTTAACATCCTTTAATCTACGCCAGTGTCATTATGACATATTTATCATCTTCATTTGGGTGTCATTATGGACTTCATAATAGCACCCAGTGCCATTATGAACTCATAATAACACGCAAATTTTAAAATAAAAAACAGGCAAAAAGAAAGTTAACATTTATTTATTGTAAACATTAATTATAAAGCCTGTACAATTTGTTAAATTCAGTCCATCAGTGCATGATACTCATGTAAAACACAAAAGTGAACGCAAATAATGACGTTGTCAAAATAAAAATTGCAACAATCAACAAGCGCGGTTACTATAACATCGACCAATATGGGCACTTAATAATTTTGAATTTTTATTTACAAAAACGTTTCTGATATTGTAAACAAATCCAATCTATGCAAAGAAAATCTATTTGGACTGGCGTAGATTAAATTTTGAATGATACACGTTCGATATGAACTTCGTAATGAAACTGGTGTAAATAAACCACTCGGCTAACTTTACACGCGTTCCATTATGACGTTCATATCGAACTAGTATCATTAATAACTATAAGTTTACCAAATCTCTTAAATTGCAATTGTTATGTTGCATTGCCGCACTGCACCGTAGCATCCATCCACTAATGAACAGGTTGAGCGCTACATCCAAACAATAAAGCAATCGCTATTCGCCATGAAAAGTACTTCGCTTAAGGCGAGATTTTAGCGGACCGCATGTGCAAATTCGCAACGAGTGAAGGGGAGTACAGGTACATCACTTGTTACCCCTTCCAAATCAGAACGCGCTCGAGCTCGGTTCGAGACGTAAGCATAAAAAACAGAACTACTGCATCAGGTGGTAGACCTACATTGAACGATAATTTCAGATTTCGTGAAATATAGTAAGTAAATTTGTTTCACTTTTTCTATATAAATGATACTTCATTTATTATTGGTTTCAACAACGTTGTTATTTCCGTTGTACCAAATGGGAATACCTAATTGTTTTCTGAGTATGCCTAGATACAATTATTCATTGTCTTACTCAATAGGAAATTTAGAGATGCAGTCAAATCTGAAAAAAAACAAAACACTAATTAAAATTGTCTTTGTCTATACGTACATAAAATGAATAAAATATCTTTGTCTGTGTGTACACTAGATTATTAAAATTGTCATTGCATATATCAAATTATTAAAATAATTGTCCAGGGAGAATACTGAGACACGTCTTCACGGCACACAAATAGTATTTATTTAGAAGTAACAACGGAAAGTGGAAACAGCAATGAATAAATTCGAAGAAGCTCGCCCGATCGGATGCGGTCTGAATGTGGTAGTAGTGGTGTATTGCCATACTTAGTCTCGGCGGCAAAACTTCGTGGTTTGACGCGACGATCCATTTCCTTAACGATTACTCAGTCGCGGAATTTTTCCGAACAATAAGCTTGTTTTTTTAATTCCCAAAGGTGATCTCTGAACCTATGCAAAAAATACAAATTTCGAATTCTTATCACTAGTTGAATTATAGCACGTTAAAATTACCGAATTTAAAGTAGTTTGCGAGTTTTTATAAAACTGCCCTAAAGGCGAGCACGCAGAAGGAGCCTTTATATCTCTACAGTACCTTTTCCTTCGTATGTAGAAAAAATATCAAGCTGATATATCTGTAAATAAAAGAGTAATTTCTCGATGTCACACTCGCGTCAACCTTTGATCTCGAGTTGAAAAACACTAGTTTCTTCTCTAGTTGTACATACAGTCTGATTGATTTTACGTGTCCAAGCAAATAGATATTTTATCATAAAAGATAGAGAAAAAGTTTAAGAAGCAAAAATAATTCAATTATTAATAACGCTACATTCTTTAAATTATCTTTACAATAGTACCAAATAAGTTATTATTATTTTGGAAATTATAGTCACAATATTTTTTTAAAGTTTGTTTTCTGTATTCCTATAAATACGAACAAAAACAACAAAATTGGAACAGTAGTCTTAGGAAACAAATAAAAAGCTGTAACAGATACAAACTACATCACTACATTATAACTTAGAATCACGTGTGAAAAAAGACAAAAACATAAATTAGATGAGATGTTCGAAGTGTCCCCCATTATTTTGAACACATAGTCGGGCTCTTCTTAGTAAATTTCTGCGTGCCTTTTGTAACATGTAAGGAGTTATTTAACGGCAGACTTCAGTAATTCGATTTCTGAGATTCTCAAGGTTTTCGGGAGCTGTGACATAAACTTTTTGTTTAACGTATCCCCAAACGAAAAATCCAAAATCGACAGATCGGGCGACCTGGCCGGCCAAGGTACTGGACCACCATTCGCTATCCAATTATTTCTAAGCATTTGACGTAAAACATCTTTAACAACTCTTGAATTATGTGGAGGTGCCCCATCTTGCTGAAACCACATATCACGTCGAATAACTACTGGTACGTCATCCAGCAAGTCATGAAATTCATTTATAAGAAAGTTCCTGTACCTATCACCTGTAAGAGTTCCTTCATAAAAATAAGGACCCATTACAAAATCATTCACAACGCCAAGCCATACGTTAACAGAAAATTTATTTTGATATCTGGATGGTCGTAATTGTCTAGGATTTATGTCATCCCAGTAGTGGTCGTTTTTCCTATTGGATATACCATTTCTTGTAAAGCATGACTCATCGCTCCAAACTATGACATTAATTAAATGACCGTGATTAATCAGCCATTCACAAAATGTTATTCGCCGATGCTGGTCTCCGTCATTTAGTCCTTGTACGAATTTAATTTTGTAAGGCTACATTTTGTTCCTTTTAGCAAACTAAGCACCAGTGTATCCCTTTCGATGCACACTGACATAACCATCGTGTATCGAAAAAGATACACACGACACATTGTGTTCAAACGTTTGTGTATCTCAAATACACACGGTTTTAATGCGTTTTATATGCAGAAAACCAAGCCTTGGCCTGGTCAATTACTTTGGTGGATTTGGGTTTCGCCTCCAATAATAGCTGATGAGAAAAACGACTGCATAACATTTATTCAAAAAATTTACATATGTACGTCGTACTGGATAAACTCATATAATAATATAATGAAAGAAAATCGTCAATATTCATAAGAAAAAGGTCAAAAATTGTTATGAACAATATTGTTTCTACAAATAATAATATTACACAATTATTTTGTGTAAACGTTATATAAAAAAGATTAAAGTAGACTTCTAAGAAAAAAATAAATTGTTTAGTGAACCTTATTGAAGCAGCTTCTACAAATAATAATATTACAAATTGAACATTTTGTATTTACTTGGGAGGCTTTCATAATTTTGTTTCCTACTTGTTTTCCGGTTCGTACATAAATTTTATAGCACTCTGTGCAACGACCTCGGATCTTCTTCTCACCTTGTATATTTACCACTAAATAATGTTTTTCTTCTGTTTGACGCCTTGGTCGATCAGCAGTGGTATTATCGATAGATTCTGAATATTTTGCAATCATGTACAATATCACTTGTTCACGAAATTCGGTGATAGTCAGCTTTTTACGAATAGAGTTCTCATTATATAGGTAATGTGCATTGACTAAACGTGTTCCCCAGATACGCTCAAGCATGAGTTTCCTACACCACTTTGTACATCGTCGTAACGCAGAATAGTATGTCGCCCTTTGGTCACCAATGTCAATAGACGACTTCCCACTGTTGTAGTCGACTATACACAGCGGTTTTTGCATGGTGGATCCTGCTCGGCTAGGAACTGTCTTCAGAGCCGAAGTTTTAGTCGGCAACATTCTGACATCTCTTTTGCCGTGTCATTTTAGAACTATAATTCCATCAACCGTTTGCTTTGCAGAAAACTCTCCTCTTTTTAGTTTGGCAGACATAACATCATTTGGTAAATGTTTCCTATTTGACCGAAGGGTTCCAACCAAATGCGTTTTGTTTCGTCTCAAACGATAGGCCAGAGGAATGCTGGTATAATAATTATCCGTGTACACAGTCCGACCTGCACCCAAGAGATCCTTTGCCAAATCCATAACAGTTTTCTCAGAGACGGCGGCTTCTTCACTTTTGGACTTGCCGCAATATTCCACGTGTAATCTTTCTCTGTACATAGCTTAAAAACTTTATACCATATTTAGAGGCCTTGTTGGGAATATATTGTTGGAATATTAGCCGGCCTCTCCAAGGAATTAGGGACTCATCAATACATATTTTGTCTCCTGGAGTAAATACCTTCTGATAGTTTTGAATGAATGTACATATCTATAATATTTCGGACGTTGTATAATTTATCTGCTGTGTTGGCAGACTGATTATCCGCAAAATGAATAAACGATTTCTAGTCATGACATTGCGTGCAAAAGGTATGCTAAACAATGTCTTCAGTAGTCCCTTATCGCCGGTAATTTTAGTAGGCCCATCCAACCAATCAGAGGTAAAAATTTATATATTTCAGCCACGGTAACAGGTTGTTATCCATGTAAACGTGATCTAGCAGAAACGTCTGCGGACAAAAGATGTTGCGTGGCAAACAGATCGGTTTTTTCAACAATCTCCTGCATAATATTTGGTGTCAGGAATAAATCGAAATAATCTATAGGGTCGGCATCAGCTAGAATTTCTGAATAAATTTGTTTCATACCAGTCCACCTCATGGTATCTTCAATAGCTGGTGGATCATCACATGTCGTCATGTACCATTTCATGTTTTGTATTTTCTGTTTCAACCAATCTGCTTCTGAGGTTCAACTGCCGGATGTACTCGGTATAGAAGGGTCAGGTTGAGTGTGGGTAGAGGATTCGACGAAATCTTCATTTTCAGTTCTTGAATCTGAAGATGATTCACAATCTGAATCGTTGCTTGCATCAGCGTCGGGTACAAAATTTGGATCAGCTCTGGAGTCATTACTGGAGTAATCCATCGTATTTATTCACTAAATATAACTAAAACACTACTAAAATTGTCTATCAAAGCCTAATTTCGAAGTAATTATTACGTTTTGATATTGTTCTTTATTCACTATACGCGGAAATTGTTGCTATCTGAAAAGAATAATGGTATTAGGAATAAAAATAATATTAAAAAAATAATACCGTGAACAAAATATGAAATAAGCGTGTTTCTTTTTCGATACACATGGCCCAAAAAATATGAAAGGAGCAAAACTTTTTCCTGGGCCAGTGTATCGAAAAGGATACACACCAAAAAACAACGGAAAATCGAAAGAAAAAATGTCACATTTTTTTTTGTATTAAGGATGATAAAAGTATATGTATTTAAGCAAAAAAACAAAATGTCCAAAAATTGAAAAAAACGAAAATCACTTTGGAGCTTAGTGTGTTAAGTATTGAAAATATCTTGTAGTAGGTTAATCCTAAATCAACCACTGCTTCGCGTATGGAATTCCGAGGATGCGCTCGAAAGTACTCCAAAACAACAATTTCATCATTTTCCAACACCTCGCCGATGTCTTTGCTGCACTTTGCACTAAAACCGTCAGTTCTGCGTAAATTTGCTTCCAGTCTAGTAAAAATTCGAGTATGGGGTTGTCGTCGCTCGGGATACAAATTTAATTACATTGCACTGGCCTCCAGCGTATTATCATTGCACCGAATAAAAACTCTCAAACATATCCATTTTTCATCATTTGTGTAATTATTATTTGCTTGCATTGTGACAGGTAATATTACGAGCACTGAACAATAATTTAACTGTCACAAACAATGCTCTAAGATTGACAATTGTTTTTCATTTGTTTCCCAAGACTACTGTTCCAATTTTGTTGTTTTTGTTCGTATTTATAGGAATACAGAAAACAAACTTATAATATTGTGACTATAATTGCCAAAATAATAATAACTTATTTGGTACCATTGTAAAGAGAATTTAAAGCTCTTTCAGAATATTAAAAAAAAGTGCTCGTTCCATTAAAAAAAAATCATTTGTCTGGACTATGCTCTTTTGTTTTTATGTAATTTGTTTTCTGGATATGTAGCATTATTAATAATTGAATGTAGAGTATTTTTTTTATGATAAAATATCTATATGCTTGGACACGTACAATCAATCAGACTGTATAACTATTTGTTTCATAGACAGTTGCTTATCCTTAAGAGAAAATGGATTTATATTTATTGGATGTTAATCATCTGTATACAATTGAACAGAGACTTATAACTGATTTAATTTTAATGCCATTAACATGGGATTTTCTATTCAGTCTCAATCAAACTGGGAAATTACACAACGATTTACGGTCTCTAACGATTTGATTATGGTAAAAAAGGCACTAGGGGTAGATTACCCATTTGTAATTTTCCTTCTTAACATAAAAAAAAATCAGTAGCGATTGAATGCGATGAAACGAGGTCAAACAAGGTGGTTTAAACATTGTTTATGTTGTATTAGGTATAATATGCATATTACGTGATTGGTACTACCTAATTAAATTACCATGAATTATTAATAACCATTAAAAAAATATTTAAAATTGTATGACTACGTTACTGACAGCTACCGGTTTTAATCGAATCACACCAAATTATTGTATCTATGCAGAAGCAACCACACTCTGAATGTTTTTCAACAAGGCTATAAGATTCAAGCGCGTATGATTATTATCTGCATTCTGTTCCGAGCTGCCGTAAAACAAGATAAAGTCTTCTTAGAGTGAAAATACCTTACAGTATCTTACAGGTAATGCACACCTAAAAAAAAGGCAAGAACAATATTGTACACGTTTTCTGCTACCGAAGATAATATGAATAATTAAGTAAAACAGTAAAACAACATTTTGATTTGAGCTTTAAATTTGGATTATACAACCTGTTGAAAAATATGCGAATAGAAGTAATAAAATGGCGGAATGTAGTTCTTACCAATATTTATTTGTTAATTTCAAGTAAAGGATTTAGTTAATTTACATATTTTACGCTATAAAGGTGTATGATATCAATCTGATATATTATAATGAAGTATGGTGAAATAGCAGGTGTGGAAGGACACCGCAGATAAAATAAATATTGTTATTCTATGTTTATGGGGTTAAGAATTTATACCTTTTGTAGCCACAGCGTCGGACCAAATGGCTACCGGACGGATTATCCAATCGACGATCTAAGCATACTTTTCATCTGTCAGCACGGCTTATTCGACCACCCAGTACAACCGCAGCAACCTTATAAATAAGAGACCGATAGAAAGGCTGCATTCGATTTCGGTAACTCGTTTTTAGGAATCAAATAAAACTCATTTCCTTTTTATTTTCAGTTGCCGCTTAATACCTTCAGGTCGAACTTTTAGTAGTGTTGCTGAGAATTTTTGTTTAAACCCTTCCTTTTAACATTTTTTTATTTTACCACTAATTGGATAGCTCCAAATGCCTAGTAAATTATCGCTCATTTTTTACTTTAATGTCTTTTCTATGGTCACCTCACAAATATTATGATTAGCTAAATTCATTTCTGACGCTTTGTTATTCCGATTACAGATTACGGAATAATTCTGTTAATTAAATTATAAGAAAAACAAAATATTACCTACTTATTTTTCTGAAGCTCTTAACTCACCATGCCTCTTTTTTTTTACTTTTGTACCTTTTATGTTGTTAAGTAAGGGTAAAGATTTATTGCATATTTATTTTTCAGTAAAATTAGGTAACATCTATGAAACTTGATTGCTACAAAAACAACATATTCATTAAATACAGCAAGAAAAGAAAATTCATTTTTAAGAAGAGAACAACGTTTTCTACTTCGTGATTGCGTTAACCAGATGCTTTCAATGCTTCTTCATACACATCATTTTAAACAATTATTTATTTAATTATCGGTAGTATATAATTAATTATTTATTGGCAAATAAGTTATCTTGTTATAATAATTTATTCTTTCGTTCGTAATATTCCTTTTATATCGTAACATTTCACAAATAGTTGACCACTTAAGAAATTTTTTTTGAAAAAAAAGCTTGTAGTTATTAAACGATTACCTTATACTAAAAACTAAAAATACTTACAAGAAGAACCATGTTTTGGTATTATATTTACTATATTGAAATTACAAAATTCTCATTTATTCTCTCTTAAAAAAAATGTTTAAAAAAATTCAGTTATTGCCCAGCGGGGAGCAATGTATGACCATATTTTATTAAGTGGTCAACCACTGGGTGACCACTTATTAAAAAAAAAACTTTTTAAGAGAAAACTATATTTATTTGTTAACAAATTAACAAAACATAATGAAATGTCAAACATGACTGATTCTTTAAGATATTTAAAAACATCGTTAGAAAACTTAAATTTTGTTCGGTTTCTTGTGGTTATTACGAGGCAAGTTCAATAAATACACGTTCGAGCGGTGGTACCTACATGTAAGCGGTTTATTTAACCCTTTGACTGCTCAACTGTGTTTAGAACAAGCTGTCCCCTAGTGCGCATAAAATCACCGCATGCGAGAATATACGTCTTGAGTACTGCAAATGGCGCGCGAGATATCTCGCCACCACTTTTCTTAGCACGCACTGCTCAAGACGAGCACACCCGCAGATGGTTTTTTTATGAAAAGAAAGGAATCTATATTACAGTCTGGATTCTTTATTAATAACTAGTATCAAATAACAACACTTCAAAAATAAACGTCTCAAAGTAAGTTTACGGTCAAGAAAACTGGTACAATGCGATTATGGAAAAATAAATAATTACTGTGAAAGTATCTTCTTTGTATGGAATATCTTGAAACAAGGCTCTACACAAAGTGGCGTATAGCATTCTTTACACATATACCTTGTCTCTTTTCTTTTCTTCTGCTGCGAACATACAAACATCTCTTTGTTGGATTGGTACGGTGTGTAGTTAACGGATTTTGATCCAGTTGTCGCCTTCGTAAAAAAATAAAGAATTTAGACAGGCATCTCATGTATATAACTGACGCTATATTAGTTATTACCTCCGCCAGAATTTCTCTTGGTAACGGTGGGGTCATGATATTTTTCTAACATTTCTCTCGTGAGTTCCAGCTGAAAATCGGCAGTCTTAATTTTTTTCTTGGTTGCAGTTCTGTATAAAGCGCAGGAATTCAAAATGCAAAGGTCTAAAATGTGGAAGAATACCTTTCTATACCACTTCCTCGTTTTTCTGACAGTTTCTATAGAACTTAAGAGCATGTCCGTCTTATCAACTGCACCCATGTGCTTATTATGGTCCATGATACAGGTTGGTTTATATATTGTTTGACCATTAACTCGATTTTTTTTCCCAGTGGCTTCCATTGTTGACTTATATTTAGTGGTAAGCATATAAATTTCACGCTTGTCATACCACTTGACACACAGTAACTCCTCGGAAGATTTAAATGTTTCTTCCCCTTTGGCCAATTTTGCTTCTATTGATGGCATATTCTTTCTTGTTTTTCGGACTGTGCCACAAGCATTTGTTTTTTCTGAGTGAAGAGTCCTCAAAAGGTTGGGGCTGTTATACCAATTATCAATGTATAACGTGTGCCCTTTTTTTAGGTAAGGTTCTAAGAGTGTCATTACCACGTTTCCTGATATTCCAATGTTTTTATTACCATCCGAAGTTTCAGTGGTGGATCCAGTATAAATAATAAAATCGAGAACATATCCCGTCTTGCAGTCTGCCAAAACAAAAATCTTTATTCCAAATCGGTGGCGTTTATTGGGTATGTATTGTTTGAATCCCAAACGTCCTTTATATAGAATCAAACTTTCGTCGATGCATAAATTTTCAAATGGTAACATATTGCGTTTGAAAGAAGCCTTGACAGGGTCTAATACACTTCTCAATTTATATAGTCGGTCGTTATGATTAACATCATTATTGTTTGTGAAGTGCAAAGCACGTAGGATAAGTAAATATCGATCGCGAGACATTACTGATTGAAAAATTGGAGTTGCAATCAAGGGATCTGTTGTCCAGTATTCAGCAAAATTGAGCTTTTTTACTCTTGCCATTAGAATAGATAAACAAATAAAACAGTAAATATCATTAGCAGTAACATCACGCCATCTTGCAAGTCGTGACTTAGCAGCTACGTTTTTTTCAATTAATTGGGCCGCGTATCTATTAGTTTCCTCAACAATCTTGCCAATCAAATCATCATTAAAAAATTTTTTGAAAAAATCAAGATACGCTGAATTTGTGTTCAGTGTTTGGTTAGTTACACCACTGAGTTGTGTAAAAGTATGTACTCTTGGTACAAAGTCTCTCTTATGTTCCCAAACAAAGGTCAAAAAATCATATGCCTCTCTATCGTCGGAGTCACTATTTTCACTATCACTCGGTGGTTTTTGAAATCTTCTACCCGGACGAGGTTTAGTTTTGTTCCCTACGTTTTTAAAGTATGTACAAATTATAAGTCCCAATATAACAAATTTACTTACCGATAACAGGTTGAACTGTTTGCATAGGCAATGGAAGTTCAGTAACCTCTTCGCTTTCCGATTCAAATTCCGAATCTTCGTCACTTTCCACCCTTTCTATACCTTCGTCTAAATCTAAATCCATTATTTCGTCATCACTCTCCATGAGTAATGCTTCAAGTTCTTTATCTGTGAGCTCTCGCGGAGTCATCTTAGAACTAGCAAAATTCGAGCAAACGAATGAACCGCACGTCTCAACAAACAAACTGTCCATTACTGCTAATGATGAGTCAGGGTGGGTACGAATTTTTGCGCGCTGCGCATTAAAATTGCTTCTAGAACAATGTGATTCACCATTCATCGCATGCGAGACATCACAGACTTAGCAGATAACATATAAACGGCTTGCGAGTATTATCGTCGCGAGCACTGGAGACAAAAAAAATTCGCGACGAGTATTACTCGGGCATAGCAGTTTAAGGGTTAAACTAAACAAAATTGCCATTACTACACAGACAGGCATCCTATTGCTTCACAAGACGCTATATACCGGTGTCGTACCATTCCTCTGGTTGTTGACGGAACCATGTCAAAACTGCCTGCTGGACTTCAGCGTCCGACTGGAGTCGCTGTCTCTTGAGTGCCCTCTTCAATGGTCCAAAGACATGGAAGTCACAGGGTGACAGATGCGGACTGTAAGGGGGGTGCTGTAATACCTCCCACCTCATCCGCGCTATCTGTGACGTGATGATATTAGCAATATGCGGACGGGCGTTACCGTGAAGGAGGATCACACCTTCCGTAAGCATCCCAGGACATTTGTTCTTTATGGCTGAACGCAAACGAGTCAAAGTTTCACTGTATCGGACAGCATTGATGTTAACATGAGGGTCTTTAAATTCAAGAAGTAATGGTCCACGATGATCGGTCTTGGACGCTCCAAGGATACGACCTGCCATACTGAATCGCGCACAACGACTGCGCATTCTACGAATATCACGAGTCAACTGTCACAGTAGACACCTACATTACCAGCGACTCTCTTATGCAACTTTCTGCGGTTATAGCAAACGTAACATTCCTGCTACAGCACTCGAACGTATATTTATTGAACCTGCCTCGTATAATTGGTGTTCCTAATTTTTTTTACTTAACTTAAGGAACAAACGTCAAAAGAAACTAAAAATTTAAAGTTCAAAAGGAATGCAAAACTAAAATACTTGCTTACTTACTTATTACTAATAAAAGATACCAAAAACTCAACTATAAAATAATTTAAACTGCATTCAAGTGTAATAACAGTATATTTACTTCAGTTAATTACAGTCCTAGTCCTGCAGGTATCTGTCTTGGAGTAATGCATACCTCTTCGAATGTAAGGTTCGCCCAGTACTTGCTCTACATCCTTTAATTCGATAACTTCTTTGTCGAAAACATCAGGGTAAACAAAATATAGTCCTCGTTTTCGTAAAAAAATTGTTTCGAACTTACTTTCGTGTATGCTTATCACTTGACCAACATAGTTGGCGTTGCCATATTTAGCTAGTATCCATGAATCCTCTTTAAGTTTAGTTTGCCTCTGTATTTAACACGTCACTGTTTGCTGCAGCTACATTATTGATAGAAATTTCATCTTCACAAGTTATTAGATCATCAAAGGTTTCATCTTCCCTTTCTAGAGTTACAGAACCCTCACTGTCAGAACTTGAGCTTTATACAACTACCTTTTTCCTTTTTATACTTTTCTTTTTAGGTTGTTTTTTTTTCGCTACTAATACGAATCCGTTCAATCACTTCTGCACTTTTCGCAAATTTTCTGTTGACACGACATCGTTTCCCAGGAATTGTTTCTCTTTTGTTCTGAACCTTTAAAACGGATATTAATGCCCGAGTCATATTGTGTGTACTGAAAGTACCGATGAAGGTCTACTCATGTCAGGATGTTCCTCAGGTGTATCAGAATGCAATGAAACATTTGACTCGTTGTGAGATGTTGATTGAATGCTTGATCGTCGCTAATAATTACTGCAATCTCTACCGTTTTAAGCACTTTACCTTTAGACAAAGCATAAATTCCACAACCATCAAAACCGCCTACAGCGTTGACACTGGACAAGCAGCCCGACTCGGTCAGTGTTTTCATTAAGCTAGAAAATACCAATTCATCAACATTCTTGTAGCCAGTTTTTTCATAAAATTGACGAATAACAGACCTCCAAAAGTTCTTCACGGTTTGTATACTTCGACGTCCAAAGGTTGCACTAAGTGCGATGTAGGTAGACAAAGTAGTTCAATATTGTTTTCCATTGCCATCTCTATTAACTCCAACGAAATATGGGAGTTGTGTCCATCCAAAATTAATAATTTGCTTCCTTCTAAGTGGGCGGTTTCTTTAACAAAGCCTTTAGCAAACCAGTCAAACTCCATCCAGCCTGATGGGGAACAGTTATACAGAGCAGTGTCAGGATCATTAGCACACCATGTGGAATACAAATGAATTCCCTTCTATGAAAATGTAAACTTTCACCATTATCACACATAATAAAATACTTATCTTTTTTGGATTTTTAATGGAGTATTTTATACAATCAAAACGTTTCGGTAACACTTACGGTTATCTTCGTGAGTAGTGATATCTATTAAAATTGTTAAAGATGTTGTAAACAATTTTGTCAAAGTTGAAAAATTAAAACATAAACCTTATAATTAATAAACATTGGTAGATAATCCCCTATTGCAATTACAACGCATAAGTACTGTATAAGTTGCTTTAGTAACGCTTCCTACAAGCTTATTAGGGTTACGATTTCCTCTTTGCAGAGAACTTTTTGGACACCCGCATCTGTCTGAAATCCAATTTCATCTGTATTAAAAATATTTTGAGGTTTATGCAGTAACCCTAAACGACTTATTACATGCTTAGCTTCTCAAACATATCTACCATTACTTGTGTGGTTCCTGCTGCACCACGATTTCGAGGTAAATTTTGTGCAACTCTGCGACTAATGTATTCTTTCCACCGATTTTCAAACATTAGACACCAGCCTAGCCATGGTAGTCCATTTTGAAATGGATTCGGTCTATATAATCTGCGTAAGTAGTCTTGTACACATCTCTGGAGTTGCAATCGGTCAAATCCATAGCCCCATTCACCTAACTTCACTAGAGCTTTAACAAGCATCTCCTCTTTTTCGGTGAATAACACTGTTGGACGACAACCTTGTTGGCTTTACGTGCTTCGTGAGGATTGTTCGGTTAATTGCATAACGCTTGGCTAGACCTTTAAAACTGCCCTCTTTTGACAGTCCGCTACTGCCTTTTGCATGGTATCGTCATCGTAGGTTTTGTATTCTCTCCTCTCACGACGTTTGGGTTTCTTTACTCTAGGCATCTTCAAATTATGGAAGTTAAATTACCTATTATGCTACTAAAAGTTAACGAAACAATTAAACATTTTCTCAACAATAAAGTGTTAATAATAAATGCAGATTTAACATTGACACTGTCAATTATAACCGTAAGTTTGACATTGATACTGTCAATTATAACCTTAAACATGAAATTTAAAAAAAGTTTAGAATTCCAAAATTGCTAATTATTTATCAATGCAAAATATGGCAACAACGTTTATTAAGTCTAACTTGCCGTTTCAAATGATATCAGAACGCATAAAACCACTTAGACCTCAAAGTTTTGTTACTAAAAATCACGCTGAATTCTAACAGCTGACCACATATAACCATTTAAGTTCCCTAAGAACTATCTGCATAGTGGCATACTAGCACTATATTAATATATGATTTACAGATACCTAGCTTTAAAATAATGAAGCAGTAACTTTTAAAACGAATAGTGTCAATCTTGCCCCCATGTCAATGTTGGACCAGTTTACCTTATTCTTCTACCTTCAATCTTATCATTAAAGTTTTTGTTGTTCAGTATCATTGTCCTTTTATTTTTCAGTCTGACTATTTTTGTTCATCAGTCTTGCCGTTTTCTTCTTGTTTTTCAATCTCGTTGTTTTCTGGTTGTATAATGTTATTGTTTTCATATTCTTCAATCTCATTGTTATTCTGTGCTTCTGTTGCATCTTTGGTATTTCCATAACCATTTTTATTATTATCTTCATTCTCTAACTGTGTGTGATCGTCTCCTATCGTCTCGGGTCCTTGAATGCACCTTTGTTTTAATTTTCCCCAAACATGGTATAATTCTTTTGCTGACTCACTGCCGACCCATTCTCTACTATACGCTCTTTTAAACTCTTTTCGTCTTTTTAACGGGACAGGTGATTCAAAATTCAGAAAATGGGGTAGATCAAAGGTAGTTGGCTTGATTCATCCTTTTTCGTTTGTATCTTCTAATGTTCGCGTAATGTCGTTCATGCATTTTACAAAATCTATTGCCTCTACGTCAAAAGGATACAATCCACATTTTCTGAATCAATTTTTAACAGTATCTCTTTCAATGCGCTCTACTGTGTTTTCTAATAAAAGTGGACAAGTGGCTTTATTAACTGTTTTATTATTATTGGCCTTTTTCCAATCAGAAATGACTGTTTTCCATTTATTTTTTAATGAGGCAAGCAGGGATACATCGGCAGGATGCAAAATATGAGACGCATTTGGTAATAACGAGTAAGGAGAAATGCCGTTATCACAACAAAACTTACTTAAATGATAGGTGAGGTGGGATTTATGTGCATCTAATAAGTATAGAATTGGCAACTTTATGCCTTTTCGTTTTAAATATGTAGTATTGCACACATACTTAAATAAAGTTTAACTGGTCATCCAACCTATAATAATCAAAATATCGGATTAATAACCTAGTTTTTACATAGGTACCTAAGTTAAAACTTGCCAATTACCCAGTCTGGGTTAGTATTCCTTACTATTTCTGATGGAACTCTTTCGTAAGGGTACACAATCTTGGGTGGATAAATGTGTCCATCAGCAGAAATGGTAAATAAAGTTGTGATACACTCTTTGTCAGATCCCGACTTTTCATACCTCGTGGCTATACAAGACCAGTGTTTGGGTTGGTTGCAAATTCCAATTCGTCAGAATTACGAATTCTAATAGAATCATCTAAATTATCCTCAGCATTTTCTTCAATTAAATAAATTCGTATAGAACTATGTCTCTCTCTTATAGATTTTTCAGTAACACAGGCTCATTAATTGACTCTGCATGTCTTTAACTAATTTCCGGGTGACGTTTTAAAAATGCCGAAAACCATTATCACGATTATCGTTTTTGACGCATAAGGTGGTTTTATTGACAGGAAATCCTTTTTTGCATTTGATATTAGCCATCTGACGAATAAGCTTTCCTCTTCCTTAGTATGTATTATATAGCAGGACCCATTTGTCTTGTTAGGGATGATCTACCTTTCAACTTATTTATTAAAGTAGAGTGAGGAACACCATATAGTCTTTCTGCCTGGCGAATTTTACATATATTATTAGAGATGTCGATTACGGCTTGTTGTAACTGTTGTTCGGTATATTTAAAAACCTTTTTTAGATCCTAACATTTTCTAAAAAAAAGAATAACATAAATCCAAAAGTTATTCACGTTAAAACAATTAAACAACTAAAATTCATGATATTCAAATACTCAAAACTATAGAACAGACAAGGATGTAAAAACTTTCCTTTTGCTGAAATACCAGTAGTTGACCAAAGTAGTCAACTAGTGGTGATTCGAACGAACATTCTGATCTACTGGTTGACCACACGATTTTTTAAAGCAAAAAAACTTGTTTTGTTAAAACTAATATTAAAACTATGAAGTATATTCATCCAACAACTAGTACATCAAATATCTCGTTAATTAAGCCCAAGATATAAACAGTATATTTAAAATATTTCAAAGTTTCCTGCTCATAATTAGGGCACGCATGTTGATGACTTAAAAATCTTCAAAAATGACCTTAAATATAGGCATTTATTAACCTTAAAAGAAAATGACTTCAGAATTTTATTTGCATAAAAACACGTTGCACAAGTAAGTATATAAGTTGCATGTTATTCGTCTTTAACACTTAATGTAAACTTTTTAAAAAATACAATACAGGTACAGAATTGCAAAACACGAAATGGCACCCCTAATCTGCATTGCAAAGTTAAATGATCTACGATTGTCGCCTAACAGGTTTTTCTACCTGGAGACACTACGCTCGCCATCGACAAATGTAACTGGTGCATACTTGATGAAACAAAGGTCCAGAGTTCCTACCACTTCATTAGCCACAAATCGACCTTCTACATCAGTCGTCTCACCAATCGACACCCAAATTTTTTTCCCTTGTGTCAGCATAACATCGACAAAGATCATTTTTTCGAAGAGTTGATTCATCCGGAATAGACCGATTCATGTGTTTTTCTAAAAATTCACGAAATATCAGAATATTCAGTTTTCCTAGCCGTATATTCGCGGCAATCAAAACCTCACACAACTCCTTATTGAAGACAGATGATTTTTATTTTGATTAGAATTACTTTCACTCTGCAACTGAATAAGTTGTTGAGTGGACGTTTTGCTTTTTTCCGCACGCTACACTATTTTTTCACGGCCAATATGTTGGGTAACAGTAAATCTTTTTTCTGCTGCCACCTTTGTTTCACACAACTTGCAAAATAAAATAGTTCCACCTGTTGAAAATACACTTTCACCGAACTCTTCTTTTTAACTTGTATGTTTTAACTAAAATTGCAACCAAACAAAACAATCCCTTCCTTGCATGCTGTTAAGAGACAATAGCTCTGCTGACCTTGTAATGTATTTAATAG
Source organism: Vesta saturnalis (assembly GCA_036346205.1). Classification (NCBI taxonomy): domain Eukaryota; kingdom Metazoa; phylum Arthropoda; class Insecta; order Coleoptera; family Lampyridae; genus Vesta; species Vesta saturnalis. Next base: position 10,645,072 of record JARFJB010002231.1, on the reverse strand, counting down.
CTTTTCTAAGCACTAGCGTTCACGAATCAACTGTATGTTATTCGCTGTATCAGTTAAGTAACTTAATATTTACCTACTTGCAACTTAGTAGTAGATAAAATAGGCATTATTTGTGCTTTTAATTAAAATATTTACAAAATATGCAACTACAGAAAAAGGTCATCAATTGTAAAATATGCGCTAAAAAACTTGAAAATTACCAAATAATACTAAAAATGACATATAATAAACATACGCGCCCTACTTATAATATAAACACCTGTTAAATGACAAATGCGCACTAAACTTTCTTACCGACCAAGAACTATTCTTATTCTGTAGTTTTATCTATGAATGGCGCCATCTATTAAACAATAGTTCTATTAATCATTTAAAACCATCCATAGTACTTATTATATTGTGGTTTTCTTATTTAAAGGTATTAAAGAATTTTTGGTCAACTATCGGGAACTAGTAAACTATTGGTGCACCCACCCTAATTGTAATGTCGCTCAATTATTGATTAATTTTTTTTTGGAGTGTTAATCAGCTAATTTGTATGATTAACCCAGATATGCCCATGCAAACTCGGTAAATATTTTTTCTAGAATTTTTGGAAAAATATCTATTTGAGATATAAGTAAAACACTTTTTCAAAAAACTCAAAATTTATTTCAAAAATTACAAAAAATTAGGCGTCCATAATGTAGGACGATAGGCATTTAAGTAGCACAAAGATTATAAATTTATAAATTGTTGTGTATGGTATGTGACAAACCACATGTAAGCCTTTATCGCATTTCTTAGTATCTCGTGGTGGTTTTCAAGTGACAGAAGGCACATATTGTTTGTTTTTCTTGTGGTATCACAAGATGATCCAAGTGATCGAACCGAATATCTACACCTTCGTTACGTGAGAGATGTCCTTTTGCGTATGTTTGTTTTTTGTTTTGTTGTAAAAGTGTAACGGCAATTCTACTTCTGAATTTTAATTGGTCCAACTCACTCCCATTTTTCCTGTGTAGGTGCCAGGCGTTATGCGCGGCCATATCTACACAATGTGCTATTAGTGGAAAGTACCACTCTTTACCTCGTTCGGACACTCTGTAGAGACTGACATTCTGATCGCTCCTGTCTACACTGCCCATGTTGGCATTATATGAAGTTATCATATGTGGCGACGTTACCTAGAATACAAAAAGTTATCACAACTTTTTTTTTTATGATTGTGGACCTGAACAGGCTAAATAGGTCCTATCGTGCTAAAGCACTCAGGAACACTTAGGAGGATGGATAGAGGGATAATAAATTGCCAATAGATGCCTATGAACAGCTACCTTAAATTTTCTCATATCATAAGTGAGGGGAAAACAGGAACTAGGGAGATCATTCCAGAGTTTAGAAGCCGTGTAGAAAAATGTAGATTGCGCCCGTTTGTGATGTAAATGAGCGAACCGGGTGTTTCTCGCAAAGATAGCCGGAGATGGTATCAAAGAATGTAATTCACCAGCACAATAGCGGTTGTAATAACGATAATACAAAGAAAGAACTGAAACCATCCTTCTATGCTCAAGGGACTGTATGTGAGAAGTTAAGGACGGGTCATTTATAAGCCTAATCGCTTTCTTTGGAAGACGATCAACGATATCGAGAGCGTATTGGGGAGCACTAACCCAAAGGTGAGAATTATATTCCAGATGAGGCCGAATTTGGGCCTTATACAGCAGAAGGAGTTGTCGAGAGGTAAAGTACTGCTTAGATCTGTACAAAAAGCCTATTTTACGAGCAGCTGTTTTGGTAGCTGACAGAAGATGATCAACCCATGAGAGATTTGAAGATACAGTCATACCCAACAGAGTAATAGAGTCTGAAAACTTAAGAACTGAGTCATTCATACTTACAACAGGAAATGATCGATCTTTTTTGGCGGACATAAGGCAACACTGAGTTTTGTTAGCATTAAATTTAACTAAGACAATAGGTGTTCGTTTTGCTTACTAGTACACTTTTTTCTCTTTTCGAGAAAATTTCTTGACAGAGTAAAGAAAGTTTACCCCTACTGCATTCGAACATAAAGTTACAATGTTGTTATCGTGCCACTTTACTTTACGGCGTTTTGTTGTTTTTTGTTGTCGTACCTTCCTCGTGTTGTTTTTTCATCTCTTTAGAGTCTCTTAGAGAGTTATTGGGGATTCGGTTTTCCCGTATTGTTTCAGTTCCTTTCAAATTTTTATAGAAACGAATTCAAGTAAAAGTATCGTTGAAAAATAATTCTCAAAGAATAAGTGGAGTTGTTTGTCAGGTGTACTTATTCTTCAAAATGTCTGAGTATTCTAAAATCACGGAAGGGTCCTATTATAAGTTCAGTGTATTGTGTGCTTATGAATAAATTGCTTGCAACCATGGCGCCCAAAACAAGGTACCATAGTCTCGTCAACAGAATGCATTTCTTCACAGATACTATAATGCATAAACTTTTTATTGTGATAATCGAGTAATAGTCTAACTTCCGTAAATTTGTCTGTCGAGGTGGCCAGTGTAGTATTGGCAATAACATGGAAATGAGACAGAATGAATTCAAACTTATTTCTTGCTACCAAATTATTACTAGTGTCGCTTTCCTTTTGCCAAAACATACGCCTTCTCACCAACTGAACATATCCACTTAATAACTAAACATCGATAAATGCTTTTAGTTCAAACTTCTATATCATAGTGACATTATTCTTTTGTTGAATATAACGGCTAAATTCTGTTATAATCAACTCCAAAAGTTCATCGTCAAAAAATAATGAAAGCAAATGTAAACGATTGAACTTTTTCGCTTATTTACCATATCTGTTTCCAAGACAGTAGGATATGTTTACTGGTTGCGAGGCCCAACTCGTCGGTAAGATTTTACTTACCGACGTAGGTACTATATTTCACAACAATAAGAACAAAAAATTTGGATATTTCTATTTAAAACGTCACTTTTGACTTTTGTTTTATTTAGTAGAAATTAAATAATTTCAATTGTGGCAAATTCAATACAATCGTGTTAAAACAGTATGAGCATCCCGAACATTAAGGGTTGTACTGGTCTCCGGCCAAATTAGAGCGTCGACCGGTAAACGTCCCTTACTCTTCTTGATACTCAATATACTATTTTGTTCAAGATTTTGGTTGTTTTCAAATTAAAAATCTGTTTCGTCTAATGCTAAATCTCCTTCTGACCAGTCGTAAAGATCTCGATTCAAGCGCCGTCTTTTCCGCTTGGGCTGACCTTTAGTGAGGTTTAGAGTAATTGTATTCACAAGTCTTTGTAGAGTTTTCTGAGGAAAAGTCATCGTCATGGACAGTGGACAAGCGTAATTTATTTCTGCTGAAGCACGAAGTTGAGCTCAGGGAAATTATTTATTACTGGTTCTTCATCTCCTGAATCTTCGTCGTTGTTACCTGAAGTACTTTCTGTAGGAAGATTGGTTATTGATTCAACATTTCTAGTTAGTTCTTGGCCATTTTCTACCATTTCAAGTTTCATGTGAAGAAATATTTCTGAAAAATTTAACTATTAGTAGTGTATATGTCCAAAGTTCTACACAGGACAAACGAAAGCAAATTCTGTAAATTATGTATGTAATCTTTAATATTTTGCGCTTATTGTAGAAAAATAAAATAATAAAACATTGATGTGTAAAACAAAAAAGACACTTACTTTGCAAAGCGCATCCCGTAGTTGGTTATTTTCAAAAATAGCTAAAATTAAAACTGCAAAACTATGAGTCAATTACTTTCCGGCACTGTTTAATGCGCCCAATTACTTGACCCAAGTCGTAATAACTGATTTTATGTTTTATGTTTATTGGTGCGAAATAACATCAGAGTATCTGCCAGTATGAATGGGTTTTTTTATATAAAGTGTGATGAAATTACCATTAGGAAGTTTTGCTATTAATAAGTGCATCCAGAAAGAGTATGGATCTTATTCCATTGTAAATTTGATGTTTGGTTGGATGCTCTTCATATGTTTCAAAAAATTCTCTAAAGATTGTACGCTATAAGGCCAAATAACGAACGAGACATTCACATAACATTTAGGTGTTTCCAGCTAAATATTAGCAAACGGATGTGGGAGAGGTGAACCCAAGATTCACAAAGGTAATAATTGGCCTTTACTACGTATTGTTAGTGCATTCAACTCACCCACACTAACTTGCACAATTCCTTACCAAAACTCTGCAACCTATATTTGAAAGTGGAAAGTCATATGTTAAGGATTCATTTGACTTTTTAAATAAACTTATAAGAATTAATAAAATACTTATCTTTTTTAGGTTTTTTTAATGGTGTACTTTAAATTATACAATCTAAACGTTTCGATAACACTTACAGTTATCTTCGTCAGTAGTAATGTTTGTTAAAAATTGTTAAAGATGTAGTAAACAATTTTGTCAAATTTGAAAAATTAAAACATAAACATAAGCCTGCTATTAATATATTAATGGTTAATATGTTAATGGTGAAAGTTTACATTTTCATATTATAAGAATTAATTTAGATTTATCTCTCTATTAGTTCTAAAGTTACATCATTGTTTACAAACGTTCCTGTTGAAGATACTGTGCCAAAAAAATTCAGTACGTCATAATAAATGAAATACGTAACAAATCTTTTACAACACAAAAAATACCCGATTCGGCAAATCAATAAAATTAAAACTAACAACGCTTCCATTGGATAAGACCAGATCTTTCTGAAAATGAAACCCAAAAAACTTGTAATATTACCTATGTCAAAGGAGTTGTTTATATTGCCAAAAAATTATCCTCGTATCATTTTAATGCCATACAAGACTATTTAACAACTGTTACGTAATCCAGAAGAATTTATGGTCAAAATGAAGCATCAGTTAATATTAATAACATGTTCCTGTTATCCATCTTCATCGGAAAATAGTACAAGAAGCTGTAGAAATACAATGCATTTCTTCACAGATACTATAATGCATAAACTTTTTATTGTGATAATCGAGTAATAGTCTAACTTCCGTAAATTTGTCTGTCGAGGTGGCCAGTGTAGTATTGGCAATAACATGGAAATGAGACAGAATGAATTCAAACTTATTTCTTGCTACCAAATTATTACTAGTGTCGCTTTCGTTTTGCCAAAACATACGCCTTCTCACCAACTGAACATATCCACTTAATAACTAAACATCGATAAATGCTTTTAGTTCAAACTTCTATATAATAGTGACATTATTCTTTTGTTGAATATAACGGCTAAATTCTGTTATAATCAACTCCAAAAGTTCATCGTCAAAAAATAATGAAAGCAAATGTAAACGATTGAACTTTTTCGCTTATTTACCATATCTGTTTCCAAGACAGTAGGATATGTTTACTGGTTGCGAGGCCCAACTCGTCGGTAAGATTTTACTTACCGACGTAGGTACTATATTTCACAACAATAAGAACAAAAAATTTGGATATTTCTATTTAAAACGTCACTTTTGACTTTTGTTTTATTTAGTAGAAATTAAATAATTTCAATTGTGGCAAATTCAATACAATCGTGCCAAAAACAGTATGAGCATCCCGAACATTAAGGGTTGTACTGGTCTCCGGCCAAATTAGAGCGTCGACCGGTAAACGTCCCTTACTCTTCTTGATACTCAATATACTATTTTGTTCAAGATTTTGGTTGTTTTCAAATTAAAAATCTGTTTCGTCTAATGCTAAATCTCCTTCTGACCAGTCGTAAAGATCTCGATTCAAGCGCCGTCTTTTCCGCTTGGGCTGACCTTTAGTGAGGTTTAGAGTAATTGTATTCACAAGTCTTTGTAGAGTTTTTCTGAGGAAAAGTCATCGTCATGGACAGTGGACAAGCGTAATTTATTTCTGCTGAAGCACGAAGTTGAGCTCCAGGGAAATTATTTATTACTGGTTCTTCATCTCCTGAATCTTCGTCGTTGTTACCTGAAGTACTTTCTGTAGGAAGATTGGTTATTGATTCAACATTTCTAGTTAGTTCTTGGCCATTTTCTACCATTTCAAGTTTCATGTGAAGAAATATTTCTGAAAAAATTTAACTATTAGTAGTGTATATGTCCAAAGTTCTACACACAGGACAAACGAAAGCAAATTCTGTAAATTATGTATGTAATCTTTAATATTTTGCGCTTATTGTAGAAAAATAAAATAATAAAACATTGATGTGTAAAAACAAAAAAAGACACTTACTTTGCAAAGCGCATCCCGTAGTTGGTTATTTTCAAAAATAGCTAAAATTAAAACTGCAAAACTATGAGTCAATTACTTTCCGGCACTGTTTAATGCGCCCAATTACTTGACCCAAGTCGTAATAACTGATTTTATGTTTTATGTTTATTGGTGCGAAATAACATCAGAGTATCTGCCAGTATGAATGGGTTTTTTTATATAAAGTGTGATGAAATTACCATTAGGAAGTTTTGCTATTAATAAGTGCATCCAGAAAGAGTATGGATCTTATTCCATTATAAATTTGATGTTTGGTTGAATACTCTTCAGATGTTTCAAAAATTCTCTAAAGATTGTACGCTATAAGGCCAAATAACGAACGAGACATTCACATAACATTTAGGTGTTTCCAGCTAAATATTAGCAAACGGATGTGGGAGAGGTGAACCCAAGATTCACAAAGGTAATAATTGGCCTTTACTACGTATTGTTAATGCATTCAACTCACCCACACACTAACTTGCACAATTCCTTACCAAAACTCTGCAACCTATATTTGAAAGTGGAAAGTCATATGTTAAGGATTCATTTGACTTTTTAAATAAACTTATAAGAATTAATAAAATACTTATCTTTTTTAGGTTTTTTTAATGGTGTACTTTAAATTATACAATCTAAACGTTTCGATAACACTTACAGTTATCTTCGTCAGTAGTAATGTTTGTTAAAAATTGTTAAAGATGTAGTAAACAATTTTGTCAAATTTGAAAAATTAAAACATAAACATAAGCCTGCTATTAATATATTAATGGTTAATATGTTAATGGTGAAAGTTTACATTTTCATATTATAAGAATTAATTTGGATTTATCTCTCTGTTAGTTCTAACGTTATATCATTGTTTACAAACGTTCCTGTTGAAGATACTGTGCAAAAAAAATCAGTACGTCATAATAAATGAAATACGTAACAAATCTTTTACAACACAAAAAATACCCGATTCGGCAAATCAATAAAATTAAAACTAACAACGCTTCCATTGGATAACGCCAGATCTTTCTGAAAATGAAACCCAAAAAACTTGTAATATTACCTATGTCAAAGGAGTTGTTTGTATTGCCAAAAAATTATCCTCGTACCATTTTAATGCCATACAAGACTATTCAACAACTGTTACGTAATCCAGAAGAATTTCTGGTCAAAATGAAGCATCAGTTAATATTAATAACATGTTCCTGTTATCCATCTTCATCGGAAAATAGTACAAGAAGCTGTAGAAATACAAAACGGCATTATGCTCTTATTAAACGCGATGTTTACGCATCTTAGTTATATGGAAAAATTTAATTAAATGTTACGAATGTTAAGAATGTTACTCCATCAAAACTGCCATTCACCGAATCCAACGTTCAACAACTACTACTTTTCATGGACGCATTACTCCTAGTAGAACACTCACCACCACATAACCCATGTAAACCTAGATGGTATAATTCACGTAAAATTTTCATTATCTATATACATATATATATATATATATATATATATATATATATATATATATATATATATATATATATATATAGTGCCCGTCTAAAATTTCTCTCCCTCATCTCCATCTATTATGTGAACCATAAAACTGAAATTAATAAAATTTTAGGAAATCGAACTAAGGCATATATACAATTTTTTGTATGGTATTCAGTGACGTAACATTAAAAATGGTGGACAGCCGCCATTTTGTAAAATAATTTTAAATGAGAACATGTGGCACGCAATACCTCATTTGAAAACTGTACTTTTCAACGACGTCAATATAATTAAAATATTGCTGATTTATGAATTTCAATCCAAAAACCTAAAAACATTAATTGGAGTTTTTGGGTTGAAACATAAATCCGCCATCTGGTTTCCCAAAATTTTATTAATTCCAGTTTTATGGTTCACTGAATAGGTAGGGGAGAGGGAGATTTTAGCCGGGTACTATATATATATATATATATATATATATATATATATATATATATATATATATATATATATATATGTAAATGTGTGGATTGGTCTGTTGGGAAATGATATAAATGATAGGACCACATTTCCTTCCTAGAATATTAATTGCAGAGAATTATCCAAATTTTGGCGAAAACACATGACACCTTTTTGGAAGATATTCCTTTATTGCAACGTCAAACTATTGTGTATCAACATGATGGAGCGCCTGCTCATTATTCTCGAAATGTTCAAGAGATCGGCGATTTCCCGATAAATGGATCGGTCGCGGAGGACCTACTTCTTGGCCACCTAGGTCCCCGGGACCAACCCAATAGACTTTTGGCTTTGTGGTTACTTGAACAGTGCGGTATATAAATTCCTGCCGAATAATGAAGGTGGTTCGTATTTATGGAGCTTTAATTCAAATTACAAACGAAACAGTAGGGCATGTTGAAAACAATTTTCTTCGCCGATTGCATCCGTGCATAAAACAAAATGGCGAACATTTTGTAAATTTAAGCATTTTAATTTTATTATGTGTATATTGGGTTGGTTATTGGTATAAATTAAAAAAACTATTTTTACTTGAATATTTGAAAACATGATTGCAATTTTTAATATGGCCATAATTTCGTAAGGAGGAACTTTTCGAAATTTTGACATAACTGATTTTCGACTTATTTTTGGTCATACAGTATAACCCCGGCGGCTGGGGAATTAATTTTGGGACACCCTGTATAAATGAATAACACCATTGGTTAAAAGTATAGTTTAGTGATCACGAGGTATTATAAAAAATCAATTTCAGACTAGTTTTTGAAGATACCCGAAAAACACAAAATTCCCAATGTATTTAATTATAAATAGGTAAAATGAAAAATGTTATAGATACATATATACTTCAGTCAGTAATAGATAGTCACCATCAGGGAGTTTTTATATATTTCACAATGAAAATGTAAGCAACTGTTGCGTAGTTATCTTTTCTTTCTACCCTACATCTAACATACATGCAACACGTCACCTTGTACCTATTGTTAATCTTTCTTATCACATCTTCAAAATAATTAGTACTTTATGACTAATTAATTTACCTAGTTTCATTTTCTATTCATAAATGTATACTTTTCTCTCATATTTAAGATTACTGCAAACGATTTCAATTTCGTCTAATTAAGCTTCTAAATTTAAATATAATATATAGCTTTTGTAGTTGTTAAGAACATTACGTTAATGATAATAACATTATTTAACTAATCACACCTTAATTCACATGCTCCCAAGAATTATCATATTTAATGCCAAATAATTGTATTTAGCTGAAGAAATTCTTACTAGACCTATATTTTATACGAATTAATTTTAGGTAAAAAATTTAATTAATCTTCCGTCGGTCGCAGCCATAGACCTAATATTATATTATAATGTCTATGGTCGCAGCATAATTATTTTACGAAACGGTCGCAACGTATCATAAGGATACGTATAACTTCGATTTGAAATTACGGCTAAATCAATGTTTTTTAATAACACTTATATTGTTATTGGGCCGATGGAGCTTCCTCTCCCGTATTATACATTTTTACACTTACATCTTTGTTTTAAAAAGTATAATTTGCTTTTCTAAAAAGTATGCCACAACACGGGAAAAAAAGGAAAAGGCAACGTATTTCATTCCCTCCCCGAGGGGGAGGGCGGGCTGCTCGAGCTTCCCGAGCTCCTTCAGCCACAATCATGGATTCCCAGCATACAAATATAATATATATATATATATATATATATATATACATATATATATATATGATCATGGTGGGATTAAGGATAGGTGTGGTCAGGATAGGATCGGAAGGAACGGAGTTAGGGTTCTGAGGGGGAAAATACTACCCCAGCATTCGCCTAAGTAGCCGCACCTGGTGTGAATATACGCAGTGACCATGCCGCTACATGTGTATCAGGAAAACCCCCTGAAAAAACCTCATACAACGTAGACGGTAACGGGAATCGAACCCATTACCTCCCGAATTCTAAGCAGGTCGTGTCACCACTACGCTACCAGCTCGGTGATACGGGAAAAATATGTGACCGTCGCGGTCGAAATATATTAAGATGATACACGGCTGAAGTATAGGTAACCATTATGATGTGTGTGTCTTGGTTATTATTTTCATACTTTTTCATTTTCAAAATACATAATAACAAAATGGAAATTTAAAAACTAAATATCTGGTGTGGAACACCACACGACCTTCCAACCTACAAAATGGAAATTAAAAGAAATGAAATAATTTTAATAACATTTTTTAAAAGTTTAAGTCTTCATGACAGACAGAGGAAGACAGACATCTCGATGCCAACTTAAATTAGAAGAAATGAAATAACTTTAATTTAAATTCTTTAGGATAACCACGCAACCTCTTTATACGTTCATAACGAAAACAGGCAACATTGTAAAAACAAAAACAATCATCCATGTCGGAATGACGTTTAAAACTTCATGTTGGATAGAGATTAATATACATAAATACATGTTAACTTAAAAAAAATTCCAAAGCCGCCCGCTTCTGTAAAAATATCTATAATGCAGCTTCAGCATTTTCATCATATTTATTTAATTTTTACGTTTATCTCGCTTTACATTAAAAAACTTTATAAAAAAAATTTGTGTAAAATCAAATTTTCTTTCAAAAATACGTCTATACTTTTTCTTATAAAATTAATCGTTATTCAAATAATGAAAAAATTCTACATTTTTACTGCTAAATTACGCGTCATATCAAAAAACTGCATAGAACATAATTAATCGATATGTTTAAGCCTAATAAACCCCCCTCTCCACCGCTGAATTTCTCCCAGAATCTGATCTGCATCAAGCCAAATTAAAATAAGCCTAAATACAATATTTTAAGTACGCAGATATTTTAATTCTGGGCATACTACCATACATCTACACACACAAACACACACACACGCACACACGCACTCACGCACACACGCACACGCGCACACTCACACACGCACACACTCACACGCGCGCGCACGCACACACGCACGCACGCACACACGCACACAGACACACGCACACACACACACACGCGCACACGCACACACCACACACGCACACTCACACCGCACACACAGCACACACCACCCACACGACACACACACACACACACACACACGACACTCACACACACACACACACCGACACGACACACAGACACATCAGCACTTTACAACACACACACACACACAAGACACAACACAGACTACATTACAGACACAACCCACACGCACACACGACACATACACGACACAGACACAGACACAGACACAGACACAGACACAGCACACACGCACACACAGACACATTTAGCACACACACACAGACATCAGACACAGACACGACACACGACACCACACACAACACACAACACACACGCACACAGACACACGACACACCGACCGCACCAGACACACGACACACCGACACAGACACAGACACAGCACACCACGACACACGACACACACGACACGACACAGCACACGACACGCACACACGACACACGACACACGACACACGAACGCACACGACACAACACACGCACACAGACACACACGACACCGCACCACACACGACACACGACACACGACACACGACACATGACACACGACACACGACACACACGACACACGCACGACACAGACCACAGCACACACACCACAGACACACGACACACGACTACAGACACAGACACACAGACACAGACACAGACACACAACACAGACACAACACAGACACAGCACACACGACACAGACACACACACACGACCACAACACAGACCACCAGCACCACACGCATCACACGACGACACAGACACCACGCACCGACACCACACACAACACAGACACAACACAACCACAGACACAGACACAGACACAGACACCACACACAACACACACACACGACACGACACAGCACACAGACACAGACACACACAGAACACAAGACACACACAGACGCACATGCACACAGACACAGACACACACGACACACACGACACAGACACAGACACAGACACAGCACATCAGACACAGACACAGACACGACACAGACACGCACACACAGACACACGACACACGACACAGACACGACACACGACACGCACACACGACACACGACACGACACGCACACACGACACGAACACACGCACACCAGCACACGACACACGACACAGACACAGACACACAGCCCACAACAGATTACACCACGCACAGACATCGACACAGACACCGACACAGACACCAGACTACACACGACACACGACCCGCACACACACACAGACACAACACAGCACACACGCACCACGCACAGACACACACAGCACACAGACACAGACACGCACGCACAGCACACACACACACGACACACGACACACACACACGACACGACACACAGCACACAGCACACAGACACACACACACACAGCACACACGACACACGACACACACACACACAGCACACAACACACATCACAGACACAGACACAGACACAGACACAGACACAGACACAGACACGACACACAGACACAGACACAGACACAGACACAGACACAGACACAGACACACGACACAGACACAGACACAGACACAGACACAGACACGACACGACACGACACGCACAGACACAGACACAGACACGACACAGACACGACAGCACGAACACAGACACAGACACAGACACAGACACGACACAGACACAGACACAGACACAGACACAGACACGACACGACACACACAACACAGACACACGACACAGACCACACGACACGACACAACACGACACAGACACGACACAGACACGACCACACGACACAGACACAGACACAGACACGACACAACACAGACACACGACACGACACATACACGCACGACACAGACACAGACACACCGACACGACACACGACACAACCACGACACAACACACGCACCACGACACAGCACACGACACAGACACAGCACACAACGCAGACACAGCACACAGCACACGACACACAGACACACGACACGACCGACACGACACAGACACAGACACAGCACAGACCAGACACAGACACGCACGACACACACGACACGACACAGACACACACACACAGACACACACAGACACAGACACAGACACACAACACACGACAACACAGACACAGACACAGACACAGACACAGCACAGACACACGACACAGACACAGACACAGCACGACACGACACAACACAACCACACGACACAGACACGACACGCACACAGCACACGACACGACACGCACGACACACGACACGACACACACCACACGACACGACACACGCACAGCACAGACACACACACACGACACAGACACCCAGACACAACACAGCACACGACACGCACCACACGACACCGACACACACGACACAGACACGACACGACACACGACACAGACACAGACACACACACACAACACAACACCACACGACACAGACACAGACACAACACGACACACACGACACACACAACACCACGCCGCACGCACACACAGACACACACACACGACACACACGACCAACACACGCACACACAACACCACACACACAGCACGCACACACACACACAACACAACACACACACCAGACACAACAGCACACACAACACACACAACAACACACAGACACACCGACCGACGACACGACACGACAGACACAGACACAACACGCACGCACACCACAGCACGACAGACACAACACAGCACAGACACGACACAGCACGACCGCAGCACGCACGCCGCACGCACCACGACCGCACGACACGCACGACGACCGACACGCACGACACAACACAACACAACACAACACAACACAACACAACACAACACAACACAACACAACACAACACACACACAACCAACACAGACACAGACACAGACACAGACACGACAGACACGACACCAGACACAGACACACACACAGACACGACACAGACACAACACAGACACGACACAGACACAGACACAGACACGACACAGACACAGACACGACAGACACGACGACACAGACACGACACAGACACGACACAGACAGACGCACAGACAGACCAGCACAGACACAGACACGACACAGACACAGACACGCACGAACGACAGACACAGACAACAGCAGACAGCACAAGCAGACAGACGAGACAGACAGACACGACACGACAGACAGCAGCACACCAGACAAGAACGACCAACAAACAACAACAAACAACAACACACAACAGACAAACAACAACAACAACAAACAACACAACACACGACAGACAACACAACACAGACAGACAGACAGACGAACAGACAGACAGAAGACACAGACAGACAGACAGACAGACAGACAGACAGACAGACACGACCAGACGACAGACCGACGAACGACAGACAGACAGACCAGACAGACAAGAACGACAGACGAACAGACGAACGACAGACAGACAAGAACGAACAGACAACACAGACCAGAGAACAGACACAGACACAGACCAGACACAGACAACGACACAGACAGACACAGACGACAACCAGACAGACAGACACAGACAGACGAAGACAGACACAGACAGACAGACAGACAACACAGACAGACGAACAGACGACAGACAGACAGACAGACAGACAGACGAACGACAGACGACGACCGAACAGACGACGACGACCAGACGACGAACGACAGACGACAGACACGCGACACACGAACGACAACAGACACAGACCAGAACAACAAGACAGAACAGAACAGACCAGAACGAACGCACAGACACACAACACAGAACAGACACAGCACAGACAGACACGACACAGACACGACACAGACCGACACACACGACACGACACCAGACACGACACGACACGACAGACCGACACGACAGACCGACAGACACGACACGACAGACGCACGACAGACCGACAGACAACGACAACAGACAGACACGACAGACGAAGCAGACAGACAGACAGACAACAGCAGACAGACACGACGACACAACAACAACACACAACAGACAACAGAACAGCAGAGACGAACGAACAACAACAGCAACAGACAGACACAGACAGACGAACGAACGAACAGACAGACAGACACGACACACGACAGACAGACACAGACGACACAACAGACGACAGACACAACGACAGACACAACAACAGACACAACAGACAAGCAGACAGACAACAGACGAACAGACAGACAGACCAACAGAACGAACAGACAGACGAAGACAGACAGACAGACCAGACAGACAGACAGACACGACAACAGACCAGACAGACAGACAGACACGACAGACCGACACGACACGACAGACGACACGACACAGACACGACACGACACAGACAGAACGACCGAAGACAGACAGACAGACACGACAGACAGACACAGACACGACACGACAGACCACACAGACGACACGACAGACAGACACACACACAACAACAACACAAACACAACAGACAACAGACACAACACGACACACACACAACAGACAGACAGACACGACAGACAGACAGACAGACAGACAGACACGACAGACAGACACGACAGAACAGACAGACAGAACAGACAGAACAGACAGACGACGACAGACAGACAGACAGACAGACAGACAGACAGACAGACGACAGACAGACGACAGAGACAGACAGACAGACGACGACGACGACAGACAGACAGACAGACAGACAGACAGACAGACGACAGACAGACAGACAGACGGACAGACGACAGACAAGACAGACGAAGACAGAGACGAGACGACAGACGACGACGACAGACGACAGACGACAGAGACAGACAGACAGACGACGACGACGACAGACAGACGACAGACAGACAGACAGACAGACAGACAGACGACAGACAGACGACGACAGACGAGACGAGACGAACGACAGACAGACAGACAGACAGACAGACGACAGACAGACGAACAGACGAGACGACGACAGACAGACAGCGACAGACAGAGAACAGACGAGACAGACAGACAGACGACAGACGAGAAGACAGACAGACAGACACCAGACAGACAGACGACGAGACGAACAGACAGACAGACAGACAACGACAACGACAGACAGACGAACGAACAGACGAACAGACAGACAGACAGAACAGACGAGACAGACAGACGAAGACAGACGAACAGACGACAGACAGACAGACGACGACGAGACGACGACAGACGACAGACAGACAGACAGACGACAGACAGACAGACAGACAGACAGACAGACACGACAGACAGACAGACAGACGACGACGACAGAACAGAACGACAGACAGACAACGACGAAGACAGACAGACGACAGACGAACGAGAACAGACAGACAGACGACGACGAGACAGACAGACACGACAGACAGACAGACAGACAGACGACACAGACAGACAGACAGACAACGACAGACAGACAGACGAACACAGACAGACAGACAGACAGACAGACGAACAGACAGACAGACAGACAGACAGACAGACAGACAGACAGACAGACAGACAGACAGACAACAGACAGACAGACAGCACAGAACAGACAGACAACAGACAGACAGACACACAGACACACAGACACACAGACACACAGACACACACACACACACACACACACACGGCAGACTCACAAACATCCAGACATGATGGCCAATCTTGGCGAAGCTTGGCCATATGTTGTAAAATGAGGTAATAAGTCAATTAGCGATAGTGAAAAAAAGTCGATTACATAACGTTCTATACTTACATATACGGTAAAAAAACTGTAACTGCTTTAAAACTTTTACTTTTATTGCAAGTAGTAACTACAAAATGTAAAAATATGAAATCAATAGTATCAACAAAATGAATAACCTAGTCGTCACTCGAACTTTCTCCCTTTTCTTGTAGCTGAAGGTAGCAATCTGTGCACACTTTTGCGGTGTGCTGGTCACACATACTTCGCTTACAATTATAACAAATAGTCTTAGTTAGCTTGGTCTTTCGAAATGTGTAGCAAAGAGCGCAGCGACGACGTCTTGTAGGGGCAGCATCGTCTACAACTGCTGGTCCCGCTGTCTTAGCTGGTTCTTCAGATTGTCTGAATCTTTTTAGTGCTTCACTTAGGGCGTGTGAAGGCTTCTCCTTTGCAGTTGTAGTAGGACCAATTCATGGCCGAGCTGTCGAAGAAAAAGTCGACGTCTCATTTTTTGTCCGCTGCCGATCCAAATAACTTGAGTTGATTCCTGCAACATTCAATATAGCAGAAAAGACCACCATTGGCCAACATCGTGTGTTTCTTGCAACGTTGTAGGTGGCGCAGGGTTTATCAACAACGTCGACTCCTGATTTCGTTTTATTGTAATATGTAATCATCTCAAGTTTGTTAGTGCTGGGCCTATATAACAACAACATTTCTATTTTTCTTTGGCATGTAGCAAACAATCATCAAAACTAAAAATATTAGATATTGTATTATCTAGTATCTCTACATCCAATAGATCTGGTGGGAGCTCTCTTTTATTTTTATTTATGGTGCCCACGAAAAGATTATATTTTCCTTCAGGTCAGTAACTAGTTTCTCATCCGTAAATCAGTTATCAACGGCTATGTTGCGGCCCGTAGCGTGAATTGGTACCAACCTTCTAACAACATCCACTGGTTTTTTACTTTGCTGATATGGTCCCTCGGATTACTTGTCAGCATATATCTCAAGGTTATAGGTGTAGAGTCGTGATTTTCTACAGGAAACAAATTCATAATCATTCCAGTTTGTTGTTGACTGTAAATGTTCCAATAATTACTTCAATTTTGTTATTATGGCGAGTACCACTACTTATTATTTAATTTTTGTTGTTACTTTAACTGCTATTAAATATGGATTTCTCTTTCAATGAGCAGACCGACATGATCTTAGTTTTTGGATTCTGTCAAGGTAACTGTCGCAGAAGTGCCCGCGTATATCAAGAGAGGCCGAACCGGAGAATTCCGAACCATAAAACTTTTGCCCGAATCGAGAGTCTTCGAGAAACAGAGAAGTTGGAACAAGTTAGAATTAACGCTGAAAGACCCCGAGTCCAAAGACCTAATGCGGAACAAGCTGTTTTTGAAATAATCGATGACAATCCTGAGACGAGTACCAGATCTGTGCAACGACAAACAGGAATTCCAAATAGCACTGTAAATCGGATCTGCAGAGAACAATTAATTTATCCATTTCTAATACAGCCAGTACAAGATCACTTGACCACGGATCATGTTTAAATTTTTCACAAATTGTTCGGAAGCGCAGAATACCTCACGACAGATTTCATACTAACATTTTGTTTACTGATGAGTCTTGTTTTACATGTCGTAGCATGACGAACCTGCACAATGAACATATTTATGCTGATGAGAACCCACATGCTATTAAATCTAGATACTATCAACGAGAATTTAAAATTGATATTTGGATTGGATTTACGGCAATTTTTTGGTTGGGCTGATCCGATTGCCCGATCGTCTAATGGTGCCAGTTACCTTCACTTCCTTCAAGGAATTTTGCCAGATTTATTAGACAACTTGCCCCTTAATCTTCATCGAAACATGTACAGTTGGGGCAACAAAAAATGGGACACTATGGTTTTACAAGTTCAATGGGCATATACTTTAAGTAGTACTTGACCTTCGTACATAACAATTGCAGTTCAGTCAAATTTTAATGCAATGCATCGATGACATAAGTAGAATGCTCTGATCAATTTTGATCTTATTATATTATGCTTTAGAATATACAACAAAAAAACTTTGGTCTGATATTTCAAAGTAACTAAAATCTAAAAAGAAAAAAAACAAAATTTGAAAAACTACATTTAAAAAATCTAATTATAATACTTTGGTGATTAGGTCAGAAAATGTTAAAACAAAAATTAATAAAGAAATACTTTTAGAGTAATTTAGTGACTAATGCAGTAACATGAAATTAATAATGTGTATGACCGCCCTCGTTGTCGATGCAATCCTGCAATCGTCTAGGCATTGACGCTACTAAATGCTGCAGATAATCGATTCCAACAGCCTCCCATGCATTTTCAATCGCCGCAATTAACTGGTCACGGTTTTGGGCAATGAAATGTAGTCCTTGTTGGTCTTGAATTGTCTTTGTGACCAAAGCCCAAACGTTTTCAATGATATTGAGATCTGGGCTTTTTGCTGGCCACGGTAACAAACGAACGTTGTTTTCCTGAAGCCAATTTCGGACACTCAGTGACGTGTGTATAGGTGCATTATCCTTGTAACAATAAATTCATTATAACCACAATAAAAATTCAAAAGTTAAATAAGATAATATTCATATCTTAACTTACTTGTTGGAAAATGTAGTCTTCTTCACCATATAAAACTTGAACAGAAGGAGTCATGATAGTTTCCAGTATGTCTAAATATGCTTCGGAATTCATGCGCCCGTCAATTATCCAGCAAACTCCTGGCCCGCGATGGCTTACCCAACCCCAAACATTTACAGAAAAACGACCACTACGTTTTTAAAATTAACATATTCTGTTTCGCATCGGGTTCTAGCCGGTCGAAATACTTTTAGAGGTCGATTGTTAGAGCTACTCGAAAACTCCAAGGGCTCGTTGATATATCGCCTGGCAAATTCTAAACGACATCCTTTGTTAATAGTTCTTTAGTGACCGCTTCTTATTGTTTTATTCCAACTTCTTTTAATCTAGCCCGAACCGTTGCACGACATCCAGAAAATACTGTTTCATCCTGTAGCTCGTAAAAGGATGATCTCTTACATAAGCAACTAATTCTTCATCTTCAGCTGGTGGAGATATTCTTCGTCTGCCAGTACCGACTGCTCTCGCTATCGTATGTTGGACAGTCCATTTTATTCGCACTCGTCCAACAGTAGATCGCGACACATTTAATAATCGCGAAATTTCGCGAACACTTTTACCACTCTCTAACTCAGTAACGATACGAGCTTTTAAATCAATGATAGTATGAACAGGCATTTTAGAAGGAATCCTAGAAATACTATTAAACTGAACTAAACGGAACACAAGAATATTTAGAAATGAGAAATAAGTAATTATTCAAAACTCTAAAAATACTATTAAACTAAACTAAACGGAACACAAGAATATTTAGAAATCAGAAATAAGTAATTATTCAAAACCCTTATCTGTCATACTGTCATTGTTACTAATAATCTAAGGTGTTGGGATTAATCAAAAATGAAATTAAGCAGTCAGTTACTAATTAAAGTAGATATGCCCATTGAACTTGTAAAACAGTAGTGTCCCGTTTTTTGTTGCCCCAACTGTACATCATGCACGACGGTGCACCACCTCATTTTGCACGTGCAGTAAGAGATTATCTAAACGAACAATTTCCTGATAGATGGATTGGTAGGAGACAAGAAGCACCTATTCAATGGTCTTCGCGGTCTCCAGATTTAAATCCGTGCGACTTTATCTGGAGAGTGTTAAAAACAGAAGTGTACGAGGTTCAAATTAATACTTCCGAACAGCTGTGGAACAGAATCCAAAATGCCGTAAACGCACTACGAGAAAACGACGATGTCCTAAGAAGGGTGCATTTCAATCTTTTACGTCGAATTGACCTTTGTATTGATTGAAGGTTGACGTCATATTGAACATTTATTATAAAAAAAGTTTTGCTTTTGTTTCCACTATCAACTAAATTTTGTATTACAATTTTATTAAACTAGGAATGCCAAATTTTTACAAGAGTAACAAAATGAAGATAATTAATCAGTCTTCTCGCTAAAAAAAATTGAGAACCGTATTACAACCCCTAAGAAAGTTCTGAAAAAAATATCAGGGGATGAGGGTGGTTTTAACCCTTCTACAATTTCTTTTGGGTTTCTTTGATTACCGAAAGGAGAGAAATCCTCTAAAATGCACTTTTGTCAAATTTTATTCAATTTGATTTACTCATTTCTGAACAGCGTACAAAAATGTGTTTTTTTATGTAAACTTTGAACTCTTCCCACGGGTAAAGGGTACATTTTGGTATATAAATAAATTGGGTCCAATCGACTTATTTTGACCTCTGCTACACATGGTAGCTCTGTGTCCCAGCAATTTTGACACACACACACACACACACACACACACACACACACACACACACACACAATATATATATATATATATATATATATATATATATATATATGCCATTATTTAAGCTTCCACAAGTAGTATTGTGTAATATAGACATTATTCGGAACTTAACTTGCGTTTATTAACTTAAAAATACAATATTCAACTTTTCAGAGACTTACTATGTCCCCTTGTCAAGAATGATATTGAAATATAAAATGTGAAACAAGCTGACTAACTATTTTATAATAATTTGGATGAACGGTTCTGCTTCGATTTGCAAAAATATGACGTTAAATTTGGAGTTGTATTAGAGGCCGGAATGATAATAGACTCTTGAGTAGCTTTTAATTTTGAATCAGGTTCTAAAGATGATGTAGACATAATATTGGCCAGGATGCTGGGACGAGCTTGAGTTATTGGTGATTTTGAGTTTTGTTCCATATGCGGTATCCTAGAACTATTATCACACTTGTTAAGTACATTAGGCCTCTTTTCAATTTCCATGGCCTCTCTAGTAATCCGTTCGTTTAAGTTATATAAAGGAGCAAGTAATCGAATATTATTGGTATCAATTTGGTGGCCAGTATCTAAATAGTGATTAGCCAAAGATGACGAAGGGTTTTGTTGTTTGATGGCCAGTTTGTGTTACTCAGCCCTCACATTTAATTTTCGGTTTGTTTGTCCAATATAACTTCTTGCGCAGCCATTGTATGGTATCTCGTACACTCCTTGATTTTCATTACAAATTTGGCCTTCCGATTGTTCAAAAGTTGGTATAAAGTAAAGTAAGGTTTAAAACCGGGTCTAAATTCATTTTTAGGAAATTTCTTGGAATAATTTTAACGTTTTCGGATTTTATTGACAATTTTGAATATTTCATTCGGGCTATATCCATTTTGAATTAAAATATTTTCAATAGTCTTCATTTCGTCATTTCTAGAATTTTGATCTGATATATGGTAAGAACGGAAAATTAAAGGCTTGACAACGCTATGTAACTGACTGGAGTGATGATGCGAAAGAGAATTTAGATATTTTTTTGTATGGGTAGGTTTCCGGTAAACACTACGTGAAAACTTGCCATTATCAAGTCTTGTTATAAGTGTATCTAAAAATGGGAGGGAGTTATTTATTTCAATTTCTATTGTAAATTTAATGTTGTTATGAATTTTATTAAGGTGATCTAAAAACTGTTCTGTTGGTCCCAGCATCCCGGCCAATATTACGTCTACATCATCTTACCTGATTCAAAATTAGAAGCTGCTCAAGATTCTGTTAACATTCCGGCCTCTAATACAACTTCAACGTCATATTTTAGACCTGCAAATCGAAGCAGAACCCGTTCATCAAAATTATTATAAAATAATTAGTTAGCTTGTTTCATATTTTACATTTCAATATCATTCTTGGCAAAGGGGACATAGTAAGTATCTGAAACGTTGAATATTGTATTTTCACGTTAATAAACGCAAGTTAATAATGTCTATATTACAAAATACTACTTGTGGAAGCTTAATATAATATATATATATATATATATATATATATATATATATATATATATATATATATATATATATATATGTAGACAAACTTTAACAGGAGATAGAACACATGTTTCTAAAAGAAAAGTTCCTATAAACATATGTCGTAGAAGGCTTCGTTTCCGAGATACAGGGTGTTGAATATAATTGTTTTTTCTCAAATTTTCATTATAACTCATAAACGAATGCTTAGATTTTTTTCATGTTGGGGGGATAATGTCTATTAATTAAGGGCCATAAAACAAGCGATAAGAATGTTCCCAAACTTGCACAGTGGCGGAGTGGAGGGGGTGCTCAACCCCTTTCATAAACAGAACTTCAACGCCAATTCTTATTAATTTCACAATTATTAATTAAGTATTGTTACAATAATAAATAAGGATTGTTAAAATTAGTGTACTAAACAGATTTCAATTTACAAAAGTCTTGTATTTGAGTATGGCTTGATACAGTGGCGGCTCTTTAATGTGAGCAAGTGAGCAGCGGTCTATAACTTATTAGAATCTCACTTAAAAACTACATACATGTTTATGGCGAAATTGATACATACATAATTATACAGAAAGTATTGACCGCATAACAATAATAATTATGCATTTCTTTTTTTACAAGGATAATAACAATGGATACTAAAAAAAACCGATAACCTACCTATTTATAAATGAAAATGTATTTGAAATTTTAAAGAAACGATCGTTAGGTACTAAAATGGCTCTAAATGTTTTATTATATCTTTTTTATTAAAAAACTTTATATTCAATTATTCACATAAATCACACTACTTAACTTAGTACCACATCAAACACTAAAAATCAAAATAACTCGGAAACGCACTGGAATTTCGAAACAGAAGAAGGTACATTATTTTTGTTAAACTGTATGTAGATAATGAAAATAACAGTTTTTTTAAAAAATAGTCATTGGCGTAGAAGTTCTGTTTATGAAAGGGGTTGAGCACCCCCTCCACTCCGCCACTGTGCAAGTTTGGGAACATTCCTATCGCTTGTTGTATGCCCCTTAATTAATAGACATTATCCCCCCAACATGAAAACAATCTAAGCATTCGTTTATGAGTTATAATGAAAATTTGAGAAAGAATAATTATATTCAACACCCTGTATCTCGGAAACGAAGTCTTCTACGACATATGTTTATAGGAACTTTTCTTTTTATAAACATGTGTTCTATCTCCTGTTAAAGTTTGTCTACAAAAACTGACTCACCCTGTATATATATATATATATATATATATATATATATATATATATATATATATATATATATATATATATATATATATATTGTTGGGAACGAACAGAGCGAGTTCCTTCGGTATTCATGCTGTTCGACAAAATTATAGGCTACCTAACGTAGCCAATCATGTGCATGGCTCAAACAGTAATATGTGGGTTATTTAATTTAACTAATTTCAATTATAACCATGTTTCTTTGTTTCATTAATCATTTCACCCTTCTCGTATATTATCCTATAATTAGGAATCAAGCTAAAGAACAAATCTAAATCAACCCTATCCTTGATCTTCCTTATGCAAAAAACCCCTAAAGCTTATAGATATTTTCAAAATCAAATATGAAATCTGTATTTTGGTTAGCATGTCAATAATTCAGAGAAACCGTTTTAAATTCAGTGGTCTACAGTTTGTACAACAAACGGTAAAAAACAGTGTTTCAATAAAGTAACTCACCTACTTTGGTAGAAATTAGTGTAAAAATTCATATGTTATTATCAAAATTTTTGTTATACTGCAAAATTCCAGAAAACTAAGTGCGCTTTGGGGTAAAATTGATATTGCATAATCAGTATAACCAAAATGATAACTCTCGAGAAATCGTGTGAGTAGAATGGCTAATTTCTTGACGGAGGACGGTGACTTTTGGACGTACTTTATAACCAATTTAAATACAAATTAGCATCTAAGACAGTTAAGCTTAGCTATGCTTCCGTCCGGTAACATTGGTTTTCCAAACCTCAAAATCGTCTAGAAACTCCTTGTTTCTAGTAAACTAGACAAACCGTAAATTTTTTTTCATTGGCACCACTCACTTTTTATTCATGAACATTTGCTGACCTCAGTCATACATATTAGAACTGTTTGACACGTTGATGTTTAATGCTGCCAACATAACTTAAAATATGATGGCGTTACCTAACAAATTTTTGAAAATATTTTTAGTGAATTAATAGCGTCAGAAACTATTTTTACGAGTATTCGCAGTTTCAGGCTTCAGGTATTCGCAAAATGATCGTTTCTTGCGTAGTGATATAAATATCTATTTATTCATAAAAGTACAGTGCAAACTGTACATTTGGCCGTACTAAAAAATAGTTGATACTCAAGAATGGCCTTCTAAACACTATTTGTTTCCGAACTAATTCAGCTCGTAAGTTATTAGAAACAACAAATTTATAAATCATAAGCAACTCAAAAATTTGTTTTGACCATCACATAATTGTTGATGCATTTGCGTTTGATAAGGAGTGAACATTGCTATGCCAGGGCGCGTTCCCCTCATGAAATGACGTTAGTTAGTCGAATACGACTATTTTTCATTTACAATCCAATAAATAAGTGAATTATAACCTGAATATAGAAACTAAAACTGCACAATATATGAAATTAACCTGTATGTGTGCAGAGGCATGTCTATAATCGATAAAAGGACTTAAAGAGAAGCTGTTCATTTTCAGTCTGCATAACCGAGAATCTGTTATATATTAGTTTAAACCCTTTTCTTTCATCTTTACTTTTTTATTGATTGAACCTGATGAATTTATATACATTTTTGTTAATGAAAATGACAGTTTTCGGTGGTATTTCAGTATCAGATTGTTTATTCAGTAAAATGACGTTATTTTTATTTATTCTGCTTGTGTATACGCCGTTTTGAAGTACTCTTCAAATTTAGCGGGTGGAAGCTATCTCAAGGGATTCTATTCGACCGGTACTTTGTTCAATAGCACTACAAACGTGCTCAAGAGGTATGTTTGTGTATACTTCTTTACGTAAATTCATACCGTGTATTGATTTTAACAATTTCAAAGGCAATGAATATTTTTACCCCTACAGAGGGAATAAAACAAGAGAAGTTAGCAATGCAATCATTTGTTTTATTAAATGCTAGTTACTATTGTTCCATTCTTTCTATTTTTATTTGCACGAGTACATCTGTTTTAATATTTTGCTATTGTTGTAGAAATGCTACAAGGAGATTTAAACCAATCTGTGGATAGTTTAACTTACGATTCATCAGTTGCATCGCCAGCTTCAAGTACGGGTCACCAAAGTCAAAGGACAAAAAGGATGAGAACATCATTTAAGCATCATCAATTACGTACAATGAAATCATATTTCGCAATAAATCAAAACCCCGATGCAAAGGACTTGAAACAACTCGCCCAAAAGACTGGATTATCAAAACGGGTCTTACAGGTAAATATGAAACCTAAGTATATATCGAATATAATACTTACTATATTTTAGGTATGGTTTCAAAATGCAAGAGCAAAATGGAGAAGAAATATAATGCGTCAAGATGGTTCAGCTGCTGGGTCTGGAAATACTGGATCAAGTGCAAATGGGCCCAATTCAGTTGGTTCTGTATCTGCAATTTTAGGAGATTCGAATAGTTTATCAAATCAATCTGGCATTGATGACGTCCATCATCACCTCCAAAATTCACAAACATTAAATTTTAGTGATATCTATTAATAATATTTATGTGCAAAACAGTGTGGATTGGATTTAGAAGTGCACAAAATGTTCCTTTAGATAGTGATAATAATATATAACTGTAACGTAGTTATATGTTTAATCAACAGTATTTATTTAAGCCGGATTTAGGTGCAATTTAAAATATTTTACTGCGGGCAAGCATTGTTATATGTTGCCAATGTTTCATGCAGATGGCTATAAATGTACTTATTAATTTAGATACTTTTTTGTGCAAAATTAGTATTATGAATGTGTATTGTAATATATATTGTAATAAAATTTTATTATTTACTTAAATTAATGCTTACAAGTTGCATGTTTTACCGTAGAACGAAGTAACAAATTGCTTGTAGTAGTGGTATATTATCTCTTACTCATAATTTTTTAGACCTCCGTTGTAAATGTTAAAAGTTAAATTAACATTATTCTGTATCAAGGATAAGACTTTACCATGAAAGTCTTTTCAACTGCAATATTATTTAAGTAGAAGATAACGTACATGACATTGTCATTAAGGAAGGGTAAATATGTATTGGCAATTGCGATAAGTATATAAATGTAATTATCATAATTACAGTGGAGTAGCTAATTATTGATATATTTGGCACCAATCTCTTAGTTGAAAATTCGATCTTGATTAGCAAGGTTAATTTGAATACCGCTTTGGTCGATTTTATTTATCACGACTAAATGATTTTCTACAATTGACCCAGAACGTCCCATCATGTTGAAAATACATTAGAAGTCATTACACATGTTTAAATGGCCAAGAAGTTAATTGCGCTGACGAAATTGCACAGAATGTATGAATCCTGCTGCATCTGTCGTATTTGTTATTTGTTTTTAGATGCAAAATTAGTGTCATGTTTGTACTACGGTTGTTCAATAAAAACACGTTTAGGAGTTAGAAAACATTTTTTATTCAACAAATCTAAAAGAAATCTCTATTAACAACAATACATGTTTTCGATTGTAGAAGAAACCATTCCCTAAGAACAGTGTTTACCTCTGCGTTTAAATTGAATCGATGCCCTTTTAGATTCTGTCTTAATGGGCCAAACACATGAAAATCACACGGTTACAAATCGGGACTGTAAGGCGGGTACTCTAAGACTAAGCAGATCTTGTACTAGTTGAGTGACTTGGGGTTGAGCGTTATCATGCAGAAGAATGGCACCACTTGTGAGCTTTCCACAACGTTTATTCTTGATGCTGACACGTAACCTTTAAAGTATCGAAATATCTCTAAGCGTTGACCAAAAAATGCGGCCACTATTACTTTTCCTGCCTATGGCTGAGACCGGTCGTTTTTTGGGCTTCGGAGTTCTACTGCATACTCTGGCGTTTAGAATCTGGATCGTAATAAATCGTCACCGGCAACTATTCGCTGTACGAAGTCATTACTTTCTTGTTGATAGCACATCAAATGCTGTAATAATGGATAATTTCCTCCCTGATAGTGAACATACGCCTGTTTGCGTTTAAATCAGTTTGCAGCTGCCTGACATTTTCATCTGATGACGCAACATTTGCATGTGTTCACGACCAAATCTTCAGTGGAATCTTTTTCTCGTCAAAATTGTCTGTTCCACTTAAGTACTGCAGTATGAGAATAACTGTAGTCAACATATAAGCTTTCATTCTCTTATAAATGTCCATTGTCGGACAACCCTCGTTTGCCAAAAACTGAACAGCACGCATATTAGCTTTGAACAGACTTTCGATCATATATGCCATGTTATGTGTCGATAACAATGATTAAAGAAGAGCTAATTTCAAATAATTTTGTCAAATGCGTTATTAAAAATAAACAAAACAGACAAATGAATTCCATGGCCACGGTAACGATGTTACAGATCTGATTGAACAATGAACACAAATAACTGATCCCTGTTTCCAAAAGTGTATGCCTTAATAGTAAATGATGAATCGCACATACCGATTTTTGGTCACAGAAGGCTGTCAAATTATATTGCTTTCTGATAAAGTCCTGTAAAATTTCGAACTAGACACTAAGTTGCGGTCATTAACCAGCATAACTGAAGGTACGTTTAGTTGCCCCCTCCCCCCCCCCCTTTCTATTTATTTAAGCTTTTTTTAGAGTATTGCACTCTTTTGCACCACATGTTTCGCCTTTTGAACTACTCAGATTGAAAAATTATGAACACTGTTATCCTTCGAATTCAAACACCCTCACTTTAATAAAATTACATTTTTTTCATACCTTTGTATTGTACTTCTTAACAAATGCCCGATAATCGATTCCAAATGTCACTTTCAATTTATTGAATATTTTTTAATTTGAAAATGTAAACTTTCACCATTATTACACAAATTTAAAATACTTATCTTTTTTGGTATCTTTGTATTTAAGTTATACAAATCTAAACATTTCGATAACACTTACAGCTATCTTCGTCAGTAGCAATACTATCTTACAAAATTCTTTAAGGGTTGAAACAATTTT
The DNA here is from genome assembly GCA_036346205.1 of Vesta saturnalis. Lineage (NCBI taxonomy): Eukaryota > Metazoa > Arthropoda > Insecta > Coleoptera > Lampyridae > Vesta > Vesta saturnalis. The sequence goes on along the minus strand of JARFJB010002231.1, from coordinate 10,615,989 downwards.
GTGAAATTTGAGAATTTGAAAACGCAAATATAAGCCTGCTATTAAGATAACAGTTTGCTAAACGTATTAAGCCAATTATGGAATGCAATTTTACTAAGAATAACTAGATCATTAATAACTTAAATATTGTTAAACTGCCATGAAGATAACAAATCAGAACACTCTCTAACGTTCGAAAGCTAATAGTGAAATATGCCATAACCAAGGAACAAATTTAACAAAATTTGATCAAGTTATGATGTAAGTGTAAAGTTGTAAAAACTTAAACTTGAAATTTATAGAAGCATTCACAAATAGAAACTCGACATAATTAAAATAATCCAGTCAAATCCAACAAATAAATAACTTTGTTAATAAATGCAAGAGTTATTTAACGGTGAAAACACAATCTAGTACGTTTTAAAGAATTTTAATTTCAACTACATATGTTAAATTATAGTGCTGTGGTAAACGGTGATTTTCTTTTTGTCTGAAGTTATCACGATACCTATATATCTCAATACCTTCACGTTGTAAACGAACGTAATAATGAGTTTGTATTGAAAATATTTACATATTATCAAATTTCTCTGGTTGGCCTAATCTACAAAATCTTATATGTTCTTTACGTCTTATACCAAAGCTATGTTTTTTGGTTCTAATGTGTACCTCTCAAGATGAACAAGATAACTTATAGGTACACTCCAGAAGACAAGAATGGGTTTGAAACAGGCGACCTTAAATGTTCTTCAATTGTTTTTGTAGGTTTAAAAACAGTCCTAATGCCATCATTAATTATAATTTTTTCAATTCAATCTGTAACATTAGTTATGAAAGGAAGAAAAACAGTACCGACATTAAGAACTGGTTTTTCTTTATCGTTATGCCTAGCAGGTGTAGTAACATTAATATCAGTGAATATCCATTAGCTTCACAGAATGCACCTAAAAAACCTTTAGTTTAGTATAGACATTTAGATGTACGCATTTGTTATTTGGAGACATGGAAAAGAAGCACTACCTGAACGTTGAATTTTTATGAATATTATACATCCTAGCATATAGTTTATCATGTAAACGCAAACTAATAGTTCACTATCTTTTAAGGTTTACAGTAAACCGACACACACTGATAGATACCATCATAAATTATCAAACCATCATCCACGTCAAAACAGTTAGGGCCGTTTGTATAATGTACAGTTGACCACAGGTTGAGGCTGAACTGACGGTTGAATGCAGGATTGCGTTGTATAAAGTGCGGTTGGCATCAAACCGAAGGTTGAACTGCCGGTTTCGTCAACCAATAGAGCAGCTAGCGTTTAACGTCTTCAACCGACAGTTGTGAGAAACAATTTGAGGTTATGTCCAATTTCGTCTCAACATTTTGCAGCTTCTTTTGTTTTTGTTAATTTTGTCAATATAATTTACATATTCTGAATAATATTTTAAGTTAGGTAGCCACAAGTGTGTTAAGGATGGTGTAGAAGTATGAACTCAAGTTCAAGCAGTGCTGATTCTCCTCTATTAAATGATCGACACTTATTACTAAATAGGAGCAGCTCTTCGTCTGATTCTGAAGAAGAACTCATCCAAGAGGTGGCGAATCGAATTAGAGTTCCATGTACTTTTCGTGAACGCCCTGATAATTATAACAGATGGTCATACCAAGAATTTTGTATATGGTTTCACCTTCATGGTGACAGTTGTCCATTTATTAACTGCAATAGAGAATGACTTGGTGCATGGGACTAATAGGTGAATGTTAGAATTTATGGAAAACCACAAATACTAATGTAAATATTCCAGAAACCGTGCTATATCACCAATTAACCAGCTTCTCTTAACACTACACTTATATGCCACTGGTAACATGTTAATAGCTGTGGGCGATTTGGTGGTGTAGATAAATCCACTGCTAGTAGAATTGTTAAAAAAGTAACGAACGCTATTGGAGAATTGTCTGCATTATATATACACATGCCAAGGAATATTGATGAACTGTTGAGAAACCGAATGGATTATTACAGCATCGCTATATTTCCACAAAGCATTGGATCTATTGATTGTACTCACATTAGGATACAAGCACCAGGTTGGAATGTTAATATATACATATTTATTTTTGGTGTGCAATGCTCAATAATTTTTTTAGGGGGCAAAAATCGAAAGGGCTGTTTTTCAATAAATGTACAGGTTGTTGGAGATGCTGCACTTCGTATCATGGATGTTGTCACACGATGGCCTGGATCAACACATGACCAAACCATTTTTAACAACTCACGCATACATGCTCGATTAGAAAGGAATGAATTTCAAAACAATATTATCGTAGGAGATTCAGGATATGTGCTTAAAAAATATTTAATTACCCCTATTCCACATCCAAATACACAAGCTGAACAATTATTTAATGAAGCACAAATACGGAGTAGGAATCCTATTGAGAGATTATTTGGGATGTGGAAACGGCTATTTCCCATTTTAAGCAATGGAATTCGCTTAGCAGTGGATACTGCACAAATGGTGGTTGGGGCGTGTGCTGTATTACAAAATTTGGCAATGGATCACAGCAAAGACGAGCCTTTGGTGGATCCGGATGTAATTGTACCTGCAGAAAACATTGAACTTGCACATGAACACGTAGTTGAATGTCCAATGCAGAAGCATTTCAGTCAGGAATTTATAAATTATTTTGCTGAATTACATTAGTAATAATATAATCTAACTAGGAGTTATTAATGTATTTAGTTTACAATCTGCATTTACATATTAATTTGTTTTACTTGTTTAATTTCTAGCTCCAGCAACTCATTTTTTAATTTTTTTCTTCATTTGCCAATTTTAGTTTTTCAGTGAGTAAACGTTGCCCTTCTAAACGCTCTTTCTGTAACTCCTCATTTCTCTTCTCTTCTTTTATTAAGAGCTCCTTTTTCAGTTTTAATAATTCTATTTTGGCATTCCCAATTTCTATTAAAGTTTTGGTAGATGTGTTAGCATGTTCTACAATATAATTTTCAATTTTGAGCATTTACAAAAATACACATACTAACCATGTTTAGTTCCTGTATTTTTTTGTACCTTAATATGTTGTGTTGTTTCCTTTTCAACATTGCAGGACTATATTCTTTATCAGTCTGGTTCGAAGGGTATGCTAATTATGTCAATCTGTTAAATGTGTATATATGTACCTGTATTATAAAATTTTCCCATTTACTTACATTAATGCTGCCACACTGATCTTCCACAATTGTTGCCTTATTGTTCGGTGGTGGTATTGATGCACTTTCACAAAAAGCAGCACTTTTACTTTGTGATGCTGAATCTGTAATGTAAAATACAAAATCACCATAATTATGCATTTTAGCTGAATTTACTTTACCTATATTATCACCATCACCAAGCCTTGCTTGCATACCTATGATGGACATGTTGATAATTGCTTTTATTTTTTCATATATATCTCTTATGACACCTCATACTTCATCTTCTACGGGGCCACCACTAGTCCTATATAGATTCTGCCACTGTTTAGCAAAATACCTTCGGTTGTCTTTCTTTAAATTGTCATATTCTGTGCGCAATTGTTCTGTAGCACGTGTTGAAATCTACACGAATTTTATCCCACACAGCATCCTATAACATATTGGTAATCATACACTTTTCTTTAAAAATAATAGGATGTTACCTTTTCCTTCCATGTCAGCATGTTTGTTTTCTTACATTCCACTTTGTCTTTATGGGTATAAATCAAATCTACTAATGTAGAAACATCTACATCACTATACACAGTTCTTTTACACCGTGATCCAACCATATATAAACTGTAGGTAATATTTAAATTTAAAGAGAACGATGAACAAAAAATTACTATTATACAAGTAAATATAATAGAGTTAAATCAACATCGGAAGACACCAAGCTGCGCAAAAAAAGTGACGTCAGAGTGTAAAGCTCAACAAAAATATATACGTTTGAAAAAATAAAAGTTTAGGTTATGTTACTTACGCATTTGTTGTCCAACAATACAATTTTAGAAGTAAAAAATCTTTGAAATAATCATAAAGTAAAATAATATTTTATTGTCATAATTACAAAATCTAGTTTTTTTAAAATACATTTGTCAATAACAATTAATCTCCTGATTTTTGGCCAGATTTAAACATTAGCAGAGCATTATTTATAAAGCCCATTTCACCACCTAAAATAATGATAAATAGCAACATATTTACGTTATAAAATTAAATTAACATACCAGCATGTACGATTATAAGGCGATTTCCTTTTCCAATAGGAGATTTAAGACCTGCGTTTGTCCCATCCGTCCACGAATATGGTGTCTTATGAGACGAATATATGTGTTTCATCTAAAATTTACATAAGATTATGCAGTAGAATCAAGAATGTATAGTTTATAATCTTCAAAACTAACCTGTGTATATAACTGATCGTCCTGCTTTCCGATAATTAGTAATCGAATGTATATATGCACAACGCAAAGAATGTATTTCATGTCGTTCTATTATAATCTTACGACGATCGGATGTTTTTTTTCCACCTACATAAAACCCAAGATAAGATATGATTAAAAATTAATCAGTAAACTTACCTGAAGCCCATTTTTAAAAGTAAACTTCTAAATGACGTTTTCTTTCCCGAATATCCAACTGTTTCGTCATCTTTAATGAGGTTATAAATTCCTTGGAATAGTTATTACAAAATAAAACGTTGTTATCCAACTGCTTTTCACCTGAATTGATACTTTTAAAGTTTTTGTAATTGTTCCACACAATCTTGCGAGCATCTTCAGATAACACATGGCGTTTTCTTGCTTGAGGTGCTTGAGCGTTATGAGATATACTTGCGTCGCACATTATATAAAGAAGTAGATTTGATTACATTAATATAACATGAAATTAATAATTAAAGTAACTTACTTATAAATTCAATACAGGCAGCGGATAGTTTTAAAATAAACTGTTTTGTAGAATAAGTAATGAACAAATTTGATACGCCGGAAAAACAAAGAGGTTATAAACAAATGTTGGTAAACGATCAGCTGGAAAGTAACGTTTTTAGAGCGCACAGTATTAATATCTGTGTCATTTTCCAATCATTACTGCATCTTTATCTAGTTTAAAAATGCGTTTCTGCGCTGGTGTCTTCCGATTTTGATTTTACTCTAGTAAACAATGATAATAGGTTAGGTATTCATATACGAATATCAATACACACTAGTTATTTTACTTACCTCAGGTTTAGTTATTAAATTTCTCTCATTGGTCCAAACACCAACTACCATGATGACCAACTTATATAAATAATTTTCAACCAGAGGTTATTCTACCGACGTCAGGGCAACTTTTATACAACGGAAACCACACTCAACCGTCGGTTGGGATTGTACCTGCGGTTGACTAACAGTCGGTGAACGGAGGTTTTATACAACTAGCCCTAAGTGTAATTAAATTTAGGTGGATCGAGCAAAACGAATTTATGATCCTGAATTTTTGAAAGATGAATATAAATATTTAATAAAATCCTTATAAGCTAATCTTAATAACGTCATTGCACCTGCTAGACATAACCATAAAGAAAATCCAGTTCTTAATGTTTTTTAAACCTACAAGAAAAATTAAAGGACATTTAAGGTCACTTAAAGATGTTTCAAACCCATTATTATCTTCCGTAGTGCATAAGTTACCTAGTTCACGTGGAAAAGTATACATTGGAAGCACAAAAAGTAGCTTTGATACACTATCTAAAGAACATCAGAGATTTTGTAGACTAAGTCAACCAGAAAAATCTGCGGTAGCTGACCATTCCTTAAATAATTTAAATCGTTACATTCAATTTGATAATATGCAAAGGTCGTCAAGACAAACTCATTATTATGGTCGCTTACAACGTGAAAATATTGAGATATATAAACATCCTAATGACTTCAACTGGCAAGTAGAAAATCTCCATTTAAATAGATTTTGGCACGTTGTAATTAAAAAAAGGCACAATGGTACGCCTAAATTTTCATTTTAGCTTCAGGTATGTCTATGTTTTTGTTGTGTTTTTCCTACACATGGAAGTACCAATTACATGTTATGTTACCACAGCACTACAATAATTTAACATATGTATTTAAAATTAAAGTTAAAATTCAAAATCATATTAAACGTATTACATTGTGTTTCCACTGTACAATGACAATTACAATTATTAACCAAAAACAATTTCTTTGTTAGATTTGACTAGATCTTTAATTAGTATTTAAGGTTTCTATTTGTGAATGCTTTTATCAATTTGAAATTGAAGTTTTACACAACTTTACACTTACGCCATATTTTGATTAAAGTTTGTTAATTTTGCTTTTTGATTATGACATTTTTCACTATTAACCTTCGACTATTAAAGGGTGTTCCGCCTTGTCATCTTGAAGCAGTTTAAGAATATTTAATCTATTAATGATCTGGTTGTTCTTTATTAAAATTGTATTATCATAGTTGGCTTTATACTTTATCAAACTGTTATAGCAGGGTTATGTTTGCGTTTTCAATTTTTGAAATTTAACAAAATTGTTACAATATCTTCAATAGTTTTGCAAGATAGTATTACTAATGACGAAGATAACTGTGTTATCGAGACGTTTAGATTTGTATAACATAAATACAAAAATACACCTTAATAAAACCCAAAAAGGTAAGTATTTTAGATATTTTTTAATTTCTTGAATCGCACACGTTCTGCACTCCAATGCATCATACCCTTTTTCTTTTGCACCATGAAGTGACTAAGCTTTGAATAAATTCCGTTCCCGAACCCTAGCCGCCTTCCCCATTTCCACAAAATTGAGTTTTGTCTTTATCTTTCGCTTGCTCTTCCTCACATATGTTCGCTAATCGATTCCGCACATTACTAACTGGCTCCTCTACTTTCTATTTATATAATCTTATTATATGTTAAACAAAATACGTATTGTGAATGTTACTAAGTAAAACTGGACAGTGGATTTTTTATCAGGGCTGCCGAATTCAGAATTGCTAATGTTTATCAAATAAAATTGATTAGTTCCCTTGCTGTATATTTACCAATGAAATGTCATAAATTTCAAAATTCGCGCCAATCGGAATAAAATATCAGCAACTATTGCACTAAAGAAATTGTCACGATCTCGATCAAGACTGCTACTTTTGTTGTTTCTAAATTTCTCTAATATTTTACAATTTGATTCGACATAATTTTGGCATTAATAATCTTTGATTAAAGCCCTCGGCTAAAGCTCTCGGCCCTTAATCAGGTTATTATTGCATAATTTTTGTCTGAATATGAATGTGGGTGTTTATGGAGCTTATTTAGTTAATTAACTCAGGATGTGATTACAGAACTGGAGTTTTTTCTGACATGCACTTTGTAGTATTATGCGAAGATTCTGCGCTGCAAATGGTCTCCGTTTTCTTTGTGTGGGTATATTGAGTGTTGAAATGGTACTACCGGTCCTCCAAGGGGTATTTTTGTGTTTCAGTAGGGATTGTTCTGCATCAGATAGTATCGGGCGGTTTTGGAACATTTTTTTCAATGTAGCATCTTGAATTCTTAGGAGGCTTCTTCCTCTTTAGTTCTGGTGATGTTTCTGTCGTTGGTCTAGCGTTTTGTTTGTGTTTGAATCGTTTACAGTCATGAGTTTTAACCATTTTGGGGTCAAAAAAGGAGATTGGGAGGAAGAGGGAATAATTAAGTCAGAGTGCAGCTTGAGAAGCATGAAGGTGGAAGCAGATTTCCTGTAGGAGAGTGTAATACATTTAGTTTAGATGATCGTTAATAAGTTTATAGCATGGCCTAGTAGGTGTCGTAAGATTTTCCGGCTTAGTTCTTTTTTTAAATAAGCGATTACTTGTATGATCGTGATAGGAGCATGGAAAGGATTCTCGTTGTCCAATTGGACTTCGGGAAGGTTTAGGTTGTGAATTTGTTTAAAGCGGTCTTCCAAGAATTCTTTAAAGGAATTGTCGAACAGTAGATTATGGTTTACGGATAAAAACCGAACACGGTGGCTTTTCCTTGGCCGGTAAAAGTTGGGTGGTCTTGAGGATCAGTGAGGTGTGATTTGGAGGTCGTTTTTCTTTTGGTCGGCCTGTTAAACTATAGCTAGATGAGTTTCTTTGACGTTTCTATTGGCTTCTCGTCTCAGCAAGGCATTGACGCTGTTTTATTTTATCTTTAGACCCGGATCCCTAAGTGTCAAGGATCGACGATAGATTCGTCTTTTATGACAGAGGAAGGTGATCGGAAGTAGAGGTGTCTATGTAACATGTGTGATTGAAGAAATGAACTATATGTTCTAAACAAATGTGATCAGGTAATGAAGTGTCTAACTGTTCGAAAAATATGGATTATATTGATTGTGGTGTAACCGAATTGTGTATGATGATCGTTGAAGTCGATTACGTCGTTGGGAAGGCGTGATGCGTACTCTAAAAGGTAATCAGAAAGATTAAAAAATATATATAATTGCAATAGGGAAGTGTAGGTCACAACAAAGTATTCAAGATGCTGCAGATACGGATTGGCATATTGTTGACGGGAAGGAATTTCTGACTAGTTCTGTGGGTAGTAATGGTAGCACGAAAAGGTCAATATGCATTTTTCCGTAAGTTTGGTTTTTGTAATGAAGAGGATACATATGTTGTGTAAGTGTGGAAGGTTTTCGAGTCACACTCGTACCCGGGGGCACCATGATCAGAGTTTATGGATTTGAAGTACGGATACTGGATATTCCGTACGGTTACCTGCTACGAAAATGCATGTACGTCGTTAGGAAAAGGAACAAGAGGTTGAACCATTGATCCGGTCGATTTTGGCTCGCTGGGTTTTGTGTCTGGAGTTGGGGTGAGTGTTGTGTTTTTAGTATCTGGTTTTAGAGACGATAGGATGCAGTCAAGAGAAGCCTTTTCGACAGGGAATTGCGAGGTCCCCAGCGCTTCTGGCATGGAAAGGAGTACTTAGAGGAAGGATGGCTTGTAAATGCAATAGAAATGGAAGAAAACAAGTTTTAAATTAAAATAAATACAGAAATTAATAAACAGTTTTTATTGAACAACGTCCCAACGTCGTTCTTCTTTTTCTTTTAGAGGTGTTCTGGATTTGATTTTCTGGATATTTCTCTACAGTCCTCCCTGATTCTTCGCTGTCCTTATTTTGATAGGTGTCCTCTATATGGTTCTCTTCTATGCTGTGCTCTTCTATCCTAAAGCTTAACCATTTTCTGGTCCTGTTAGCAACGTAACCGCTTCCTTGCTGCTGTTATGTGCCGCAAAAGTGAAAACTGCTTTTTTCTGGAAGCGGTCGGACAGACCGGTGCAACCCGAGCATTGTGGTCGAGTTCTATTTATTTTTATTTCCTTTTTGAACTTCTCACGTATGCATGCTCTTTATACGATTGACCCGTAGAGGAGTTCAAGTAACGGTAGGTGCTACACTGGACATGACTTTTCTAAAAAGGAATTAAAACTATAACAGTTGCAACTCAAACTTTCAAGTCAAAACCAACTTTACACTATAGGATTTTTACCTTCCAACCTACATATGCATATATAGGTGTAAAAGGTTATGCAATCGACTTTTTTTGCACTATAGCTAAATGGACTTATTAGCTCATTTTGGCAAAGTTTGGCTAAGATCGGCTATCATGTCGGGATGTCTGTGTGTATGGGTGTGTATCCGTCTGTCCGTGTGTGTGTGCGTGCGTGCGTGCATACGTGCATGCGTGTATGTATGAATATATGTTAGTATCCACGATAACTCAAGAATGAAAATACCTGCGTAATTAAAATATCGTATTCAAGCTTGTTCTCATCTGGCTTATTGGCTTAGAGCTGGTTAGATTCTGGGAGAAATTCAGTGGCGTGGGGGGGGGGGGTTTATTAGGGGCAGTTTTTTTGTTTTTATCAAATATTTCTAAAACAGCTGCATATTTCAAAGATATAAAAACATCTAGGTGTATACCTTAAACATATCGATCTATGCAATTTTTTGATATAATTTAGCGGCAAAAAGTACCTAAAGTAGAATTTAAGTGTTAGTTCAAGTTTTTCCATTATCTGAATAATAATTAATTTTATAAGAAAATGTGTAGACGTATTTTTAAAGAAAATTTAATTTTACACAAATTTTCTATATAAAGTTTTTTAATATAAATCGAAATAAACGTAAAAATTAAATAAATATGATTGAAAATGCCGAAGCTTTGGATTTTTTTTACCTTAACATGACGTATTTATGTCTATGAATCTCTATCAGACATGAAGTTTTAAAATTCATTTTGACATAGATTATTGTTTTTGTTTTTACAATGTTCCCTGTTTTCGTTATGAACGTATAAAAAGAGAAGTTGCATGGTTGTCCTAAAGAAATTGAAATTCAAATTCATTTCTTTTAATTTAAGTTAGCATCTAGATGTCTATTAACGCCTGTCTGTCATGAAGTTTCAAACGTCTGTTTGTCATAAATTATTGTTTTTGCGTTTACAATGTTGCCTATTTTCGTAATGAACTTCTTATAAAAGAGGTTGCATAATTATCCTAAAAAAATCATTTCATTTCCTTTAATTTCCATTTTGTAGGTCGGAAGGTCGTGTAGTATTCCACATCAGATATTTTATTTTTATTTTTTTCTGGTTAAAACAAAAATAAAATGACATTTTTGTTATCTGAATTGGATTTGTATGGAAAAAAGGGATCGGGAATGTCTAATTAATTTTCTTTGTATCTTGGTTAAATTATTACGTGTTGTTAACTCAAAAGGGCTCTGATTCGTCAATAAAGGCATATTAAATGTTTAAAAAGCTTAATGTCTGTGCACACTCTGTGTGTTGCATACCACAGTATATAGTAGGCTAGCATAATTTTAGACACTTGAAGTTTAAAATGTTATTGTGACAAAGTCAACTTAAGTGAAGTCGACAAGCAATGAAAAAAAAGGAATATTTTTTAGTTAGCGTTAATATAATCGAGGCACGTGAGTTGCCATTGCATTGTATGAATTCCGCTGTATACGTACAAGTTGGAAATCAAAGACAATGTACTCCAATTTGCTATGGTAGTGACTCACCATTTTTTGACGAGGTTTCATTTTCTGTTTCTGAATTCTGGGATTTATTTTACTAATTTTTAGTACTTTGTCTTTGAATTTTTTACTACATTTGATGATCTACTAGATTTCAACATACGTTTTACGGTAAGGCTTTACTAACGTTAACAACCTTTAAATGAAATTATTCTTCAGGTTTTCCGGCCATGTAGAAGATGTGTACCTCGAAAATTTTGGGATATATTACCCTTGACGTAGCAACAGTATGGATGCAACAAGGTATGTTTCAACAATACGTCTGTAATCTGTTAGGGTGTACATTTTAAGTAGGTCATCAATTTTTTCAAAAATGGGCCGTAATAGTTCCCCCTTATAAACAAGTATACTCAAAATTATGTGGATTTCTGAAAGTTAGTATTGGTGTAATAAGAAAAGGAGAAAAGTTTATTATTCCCGCCGTCAGTCCTCACGCTACGGATGATATTGAAGGGTACTTATGATTTATTTAATTTTTCTAAAAAAAACAAATATTTTGAGTTTAGAAATTTAATGCAGTCTCTGGGTATAGCGACCGAACGACAAAGAGCAAATTACATTTTTAAAATCTACAGAGGTCAGCAAATCAGCAAAGGGCAGGGTATGGATTCTAAATATCCAATAAATATTACAAAAGATCCTCCAAGCACATTTGTAGAAGTTTTGTTTGCCGGTCGAAAGGTATTGACTACATTAATATATGTATATATATATATATATATATATATATATATATATATATATATATATATATATATATATATATATATATATATATATATATATATATATATATATATATATATATATATATATATATATATATATATATATATATATATATATATAATATAATATATATAATATATATATTTAATATATATATTAATATTTACACATACCTCTTAGGGAGAACATCAACTCAAAGAAATACTCTAAACCCTGTTTGGAATGAATCTATCACAATTCCAGAGTATTTTCCACCTCTTTGCCAACGTATAAAAATTAATATTTACCAAGTACATCGATGTTGCAGCACACTTCTAGCTAGTAGCTTCATAGATCTACGATCCATTTCTTGTGATTTAGATAGTGGATTTCTGCCTACATTTGGCCCTACGTTCGTACATTTTTATGCGGTAACAAAAAATATTGAAGGATACGTTGGAAAAGTATTAATAGCATTTAACACGAAACTACCGTCCGATCTAACTCATCTTCTGAAACACGTTGCTGTAGATAAAGTTCCTGCTATACAAGAGGTCAGTTGGTAACGTTTTTTGTTGCCCATTACTCATTTTTAAACAATTACTGTAGTTACATAATTGTATTTTTCCGACTTGTAGCTTTTGTTACCGTGACCTAAAACAAAAAATGAAATATGTCAAATTTAACATTTAAATACTAAGCAAACATAGTTTGTAAAAAATATTATATAAACAGCTCTTTAATGTTCGTCAAAGTACTTAACGTAATACCACATTACATGCAGAGGTGGAAAGTTGTTCATTTCTCTCAAAGGAAAAGTTTACCGAGACAGTTCGGCTGAGAGAAGTGTAAGTTTCCTTGAGGTTTGTATACTATCTTATTCACAATCAATCAAAAATAACAATTATACTACCTCTAGACAATATAGTTCTGACTAATTAGTTACCAATCGTAAATCTCCTAGTTCAACGTCTAGAGCAATATTTTCAAATGTTTGAAACACTAATCCCCTAGCACACTTCCATCACGCTCTCCGCTACTTTCAAGAAGTACTACCACACACCTGACTTAACATGCTGATGCAATAGGTGTTTTGAAAGCTTGTATTTTCCTACGACTCTCCACCGTTGATTACTGAAAGGAACCCTGACTTTACAGAACCTTCTATCCATAGACCAACTCCTTTTCTCAGATGCAGTGGTAAACGATTTGAAAAAAATGCTATTTTGAACATCGAGAGACTTCCCTTGAATCGTATCACCTACTGTCCGATATCCAGTTTGGCTTCCATCGGAACAGAACTACCCAAAATCCGCTGTTAAAACTTCTAAAAGAGATAAATCTTTTAACCATACATACTGTAATCTCGCCTAATACACAACATTCAAATCGTAGGTTAGGCAGTCCCCCATATCTATCAAATAGGAGACTGCATATACCTCCAAGAAATTTTACACAAACAATCGTACCTCAGAGTACTGCCTTGACCTCGATACTATACCTAATTTTCTTCCAATACATTATGACTGCAATTGGTGACAATATCATTGACTCAGTTTACTGGCGACACCTTTTCTGGGCGACATGTCGGGCTTATTAGGTGGTATCCAAATAAGTTCTTCATTTCGGACCGTTGTTAGTTGGGCTAACCAATTGATAGTCTCCATAAAGCCATAAAAAACACAAGCCATCAATTTCCTACATCCAAACAATACTCAAATACAATTGAGCATCCGAATATCACGTAGCCATCTCCCAACAAGACATATACTTAGACCCATCTGGAGAGAACAACAGAACGCCAACAAAAGTTTCTAGCATGATTAAGGGTCCGTATCTATGCAACTCTAAATCCGAAATAACCAAATTTTGAGTACTGTAGGTTCATGTTTCTCAAAATATGAAATAACATTAAATAAAGTCAAAACACTTACCATACACCTTTTAATCAAAAGATGTTAAAATGTTATAAATGTATGGGGAAGGTTTTAAGTTTGTTTACTTAACAAAATGTAATATTTGCATGTGAATGGCGAGTTATACGTAAAATACATCGGTAGCAGTACAGAACGCTAAAGCAAACCATTATGTAGCGCGGCAATATCAAATCTATTAAAAACACTACAGAATATTTACGCCAATATTCTTCGGCGAAACCAAATCCACTATAAGTGTCCTACAGCAATCCTTACATAAAGCCTCAAAAATATCCTTGGGGAACTTAAAAATCCTCGGAGAATAATAATGACTGCTAACACTAGATCCAAGATACGTTCTCCAAATTTGACCTTAATACAGCATAAAGTCATTCGCAAAAACCCGAGAAATTAAATAAAATCAATATAGATGTACGAGAGAGCTGAAGAGGACGAGGATACCTGAATAATTTGTAGGAATCAGACTATAAGCTGAAATTTGATTATTAACAACATTGTTAACATAGGCCTACCAGTATGACTTAGCTTTCTTTGTGTTCAGAGGCGAGAACGCCATGACAAGACCACCGCCCAACCGATTTCATCATTGTTGTGACTCATCAGGAACGGGTATATCTGTCATGGAGTATCTTTTTTTTTTTTTGTTTTGTTAGTATGCTTATTAGTTAGCATGCTTATTGTTAGTATTGCTTATTCTTAATGCTTATTCCTGTGGACTGTTCAGGAGTCTGCTTCCTCTTCAGTCCTGGGTCTTTTCTGTGTTAGTGTGGTTATATTGTTGTGTGTATTGTAAACGTACATACAATGTAGTGTGTGGTGTTAAGTGGTTGCAAAGAAAAAGGTAATTATTAATCTAATATTACATTATTTTTGTTTAGATTGGGAGTATATATGTGGTGTGTATATGAGGTGCGTGGTGTGCATTGGCTCGATTCCTTGGTCGTTGCAGTGGTTGTCTTCGATTTTATCTCAGGGCATATGGGATGTCATCAAGAAGTTCTTCGAATTCTTCGGGAAGGTTTTCGATGTTCTAGGTCAAGATAGTTGGAGGGTGCCTGAATTTATTTTTCGGTTTTCTCCTGTGGGTTCTTAGGTATTGGATGTGGGTAAGGGGCGTATGTGGAATGCGTAGCTATTGTTTCTCCGAATATCCTACAGTGTGTGTAGTTTGTTTGTAGTGTTTTGAGGCGTTGTGTGATAGGTATGATGTTAGCGTGTTGTGTGGTGAATTCTTAATTCATCTTAATTCATCTTAATTCATCTTAATTCATCTTAATTCATCTTAAAGCATCTTAATTCATCTTAATTCATCTTAATTCATCTTAATTCATCTTAATTCATCTTAATTCATCTTAATAATAATGTCTTTATTTGGACACAAAGAATATACATAAGCTAATTGACCAGCTGCTATACGGATTACGATGTCCAAAGGGCGAAGTTCACTTTCAGGATGCTAAATCCGTCAGTGCTCTTCCACTTAGCCCGACAAATTATAATTTCCAATAGACGGATGAGCTGAGTATGAGTAATACATGCAATGAAAAAGTTTTAAATAAGGAAATGAAATGACAATAGAGATGAAATGGGACGTGTATATATGTAGTAACTTAACGGTGTCTAAGTGCACAGCAGGTTTTTACGAAGTGTTTTTTTTTTTAAATTAGTTGGTGAAAGATGTTTGATACTCGGCGGAAGTGAATTATATAAATTACATACATTGCATGAAAATGATTTTTTAAACAGCTCTAAATTATGTTTACGAACAGTAATTAAATCCTTCCGCCGCATGTTGACATGATGTACGTCAGTACGAAAGCAAATCTTATTATACAGATATGGAGGTGATTTATTCATTATAATTTTGTGATATAATTTAGCTGAGTGAAGAAGTCGACCTTGTTCCATATTAAGCCAAGGAATGGCTGTTAATTTATGTGAGATACGATCGTATCGTTTAAGACCATAAATTAAACGCACGCACGAGTTTTGGATAACCTGTACTCTCCTAACAAGTTGTTTAGATAGACAACTGATGAATTAAGATGAATTTTATTGTGCAAATCTCTTGTGTTGTCTCATTTTCCTTTTGTAGTGCTGTGTATACAGCACTACAAAAGGAAAAATGAGGCAACACAAGAGATTTGCACAATAAAATTCATCTTAATTCATCTTAACTCATCTTAATTCATCTTAATTCATCTTAATTCATCTTAATTCATCTTAATTCATCTTAATTCATCTTAATTCATCTTAATTCATCTTAATTCATCTTAATTCATCTCAGTTCATCTTAATTCATCTTAATTCATCTTAATTCATCTTAATTGATCTTAATTCATATTAATTCATCTCAGTTCATCTTAATTCATCTTAATTCATCTTAATTCATCTTAATTGATCTTAATTCATATTAATTCATCTTAATTCATCTTAATTCATCTTGATTCATCTTAATTCATCTTAATTCATCTTAATTTTTCGTAGCAGACTTAGTTCATCTTTCGTGCGTGGGAAAATTTTGAAGATCGTGGCAAAATTTTATTGAGCGTGGCACTTTTGATGTTTCCCGACACCGCTCCACGATCTTAATTCATTTGACACTGTATGGTAGGCCACGTCGGTAGCAAGGGTGCAGTAGGAGAAACCGTACCTAACGTCCAAGCAGAGACTTGATGATAATTGAGCTATTCTTGTGTAGTGATGTGAGTGTGTGGTGGAAGTTTTGTTTGTGTTGTAAATTTTTATGTTTACTGATTGAGAATTTCATAGAAAGTTGTCAGTGTTAGTTTAGTTGATTTGCCTGGAATCACCACACATTTCCGTATGTTTAAGCTAACTTGTTTTGATAGAATTTTAGTTTTTGGTCGTTATAGTTACTGGGTATTTACTGACTTACATGATTGGATTTAGGTTAGTTAGATTAGTTCTTCTCTTAGATCAGGTTAACTTAGTTAGGAATTTGATTATGATACTGATTAAGAAAGATTATAATTTTACAATTTTTTACTTTTTAATTAGGGACTTGAGTACTTACCGATTAATTACATACTACCGTATGTTATGTTATCTATTTTGTTTTTGGTTGAATGTATTGATTTTATATTTTATTTTTGTATGAATGAGGTCGAAACTAGGAGGCGGACGCGGGTTAGAAGAAGTCACGTGAGGCACGGCTACCGGACCTCACAGCGTTATTGTATCGCAGGAGGTGGTTGGTCTGGGTGACATCTCACCAATCTCGGAGCGGAATGTCGTAAAATTAAAACTGTATATCGCTTTTACGGTCCCTTGGATTTGTGAGCGACTGCCCCATGGTGCTGGATCGCTTAAAGGACAGGCCATGTTAGAGTGGGTTACTACACACCCAGCTCTCTGCTGTATCGTATTGGTGGTGTTATGGCACAGTAATATTGTGTAATTATTATTGCCCTAGGTATGGTGAGTGGAGCTTCTCCGTTCTCCAACGCACACCGTTGGTTGTGGCTCCTAGGGTATGTGCTTGTGGGGGTATGTTTCAAATAAATCAGTATTTATGTTTTTGGTTCAAATGTGTAATATGCATTGAATTAGTGAACATTATTCGTATTTAAATATGAATCTCATAACGGAAATTTATGTATTTAAGAATTAAACTACGCCAGTGAAACTAAAATAAGTTATGAATTAGCATCCAAAACCATTAAATGAATCTTAAATGAAGTATAAATTAGTATTTATATTTATAGTGAGGTTAGCATTCAATTCAGGATTTGTAAAAGATAACTAACCGTCACTGCTCAAACCTTGATTTACCTTAGTTTGAAGTTTACATATAAACAAATTAAACAGCGTTTAATAGGCCATGTTTTGGTCCATCAGATTTGCATATTAACTTTACGCCTAACAGTTACCTAC
Organism: Vesta saturnalis; assembly: GCA_036346205.1. Classification (NCBI taxonomy): domain Eukaryota; kingdom Metazoa; phylum Arthropoda; class Insecta; order Coleoptera; family Lampyridae; genus Vesta; species Vesta saturnalis. The sequence continues at coordinate 10,598,354 of JARFJB010002231.1, read as the reverse complement.
TAAGTTATATTTGCGAGAATAAGTTCGATGCTGACTACTTCTTAGGGTATATTGAATAAGATTTAATACAAAATCAATTAAGAATTTGTGTTGTTATCCATTTTGATCGGGTAAAAACCTAGTTCATTTACATTAGGGTATCTAAATCGTATGAGAAATTCGCAGCAGTCCTAACAAATTATTGAGAAATTATTGTTGTTTTACGCATAAAATGAAACTGTAAGCATATAAAAATGACCAGGACCATCTAGAAAGTTACTTATTTGAATTGTCATTGGTGATTCGTGATATTACTACACCGGTAAGGATGAAATCTATAAAACAAATCGCGTGATAAGATGCAGATAGTCTCCGCTTAATCTTGACGCGAGAAGGATGCAAATCCGATCGTGTGTTATTTTGAGTTCTGTCGAAGAAGAATTTGAAATTTTAAAAAATTTAAAATTCGACATTTTTTCATTATCAATTAATTTAAATAAGGTAATTTAAATAGAGACCATAAAAGGAATTTAAATGGCCTAATGGTCGTGTAAAGATATCTGACTAAAGTGGTAAATATAAAGTGACATATTCATTTTTAAGATGTACAGGGTGGCCAAATTTCGATGTTTTAATAGGGAATCTCCTAAACTATAGTTTGTATGAAAAAATGAATCTTACGTCCTGGATCTCTTATTTTGAGAAAAACTCAATGGCGCATTTGAAATTTGGCTAACGTCTTTTGTTTTCAAGTTATGGCCAAAAATTCAGATTTTCGAGTTTTCATTTTATGAACATATCCCGCGTATTTACGAAAACAGAAAAAAATTATTCCTACATTCTTCAGGCACTTTTTTGACAAAAGTGCAGTGGTGTAGTCAATTCTTTAGAAATATACTTGAAATCCGAGTAATAGCGTAAAGTAATATTCTTTTATATGGAACGCTTAGCTGGCTATGGCATCAAAAAATTACGATTTTTTTCTGATTCCAACGACATATATCATGAGGGGCCAAATTATTTATTTTTACTACTTTTTAGCAGAAAATAACTTTTTAGGGCAAACCACAAGACATCTAATAATTATATATATATATATATATATATATATATATATATATATATATATACAGGTACAGGGTGCCCGGAAACAGCATGTACCTAGAGAAGGATGTGATTCTACATGAAAAAATAAGACTTTTTTTTCCTATGAACTTATATGCTCAGACGTACCGTTTTCAATATACAGGGGGTCAAAGTTGAATTTTTTTTCAGTTTTTGGAGAATATCTCGAGAACCGTATGAGATATGATGTTCAGCTCTTATACACAATTTGTTCTCAATAAGTCACTTGTTTTCGCTGTAAAATGAAGGTTTTTAAAAATTCAGTGGCGTGGATTTTGGGTATTTTGAGGGTTTCAACCCCCCTAATTTCTACGCCACTGAATTAAATGCAATTTTAAGAAGCGCCTTAGAACCGGACACGTCTTCTACATCAAAAAGGTGCTCTTGGCTGATAGCTCTAAACTCAACTGTTTTTCGAGAAAAATGGCATTCAATGAGAGAAAACATTATTTCCAGTTCGAACATATAAAGGTCCGGCTAAATCCACTTCACTAACTTCAAATATCGCAGCATCACGAACTCTGGATTCAGGTAATAGCACAGCTTCTAAATTTATATTTTTTGTGTTAAATCTTTTTCTAATCATACATTTGGAATAACTGATTTAACAACATCCAAAATTGCTCTCTTAACAAACTAAGTAATCCCTGGGTCCCTACGTGATCCAGTTGTATGTGTTTTTCGAAGATAATTATCTCAACAATAGGATCATTCGAAGGCATAACAGAGGATATAGAAAATCATTAGTGTCTAGTAGATCCGAAATTTTTGTTTTGATTCTTATTATTCTTTCACTGTTATAAAATGGACATAAATTCGAAAGTCGAGAGTTTTCTAAACCTTTCGGAGAGACTTCTTCTTGAATCAGTCTAAAAAGGCTCTATTTATTTCTTGAAGATTTAGAATATCATACTTCTTAGGCTTAGCATATTTACAATTATGAATAAATCGGTAAATCTAAGCTAAAATTCATACAATTTTACTATACTTTGAAGCATACTTATAATACCAGTTCTTGTCCTTAGCATCTCTAGCGCAAAAAAAACGAGGAACCGACGTTAATGTCTCATACTCCTGGCAAATGTAATTTTCTTGTGGCCAGGTTTCCCGAGACTTACGTAACCATAATGGCCCTTCCCACCATTTTGACTTGATTAAATGTTTGATTGAACAGTCTCGAGATGAAAAGTCCACAGAGTTTAGATTTCCTGGTAGATAAAACATTAAATGTTTGTTAGCCAAATTACGAATCCCTTTCACTGCATTCCAGACATAAGTTTTCAGTTGTCATCATTTTTTACCCAACTTAAAATGGTTGTCGAATTTGTCGAAAATTAACTGTTATGTTAGGGCCCAAATTTTCAATAATATTGTGATACAATCTAGAACCTATGGCTGCAGCTCGTAGTTAAAGTCTAGGAATTGTCATTTTTTTTAGTAGAGATAACTTACTTTTACGAATTAATTGAATATTCACTCCATCGATGATTTCAGAACGTAAAAATACAACGGCCGCATATGCATCCTTACACGCATTACAAAACATGCAAACTTAAAGATTTGTTCAAATCAGTACAGCCTGAAAGCCATTGAGGTATCTTAAGATTCGACAATAATATTAAATATCTAACCCAATCCATTAATTCTTGTTTTATAACATCTTCCACTTCGATATCCCAGCCAACTTTAGAAATCCATGTCCTTTGCAATCATAATTTCTGAATTAGCTGAGTAGCACATAAAAATTCATCAGGATCTAAAATTTTATTAGCCACAGACAAAATTACTCTTTTAGTAGCAACATCTATTCTCATAACTTTAAGTTAATCACAAATTTCAAGAGTGTCTAAATTTCTATTCCAATTCAACCCTAAAACAGGTGACAACGTAGGAGACTGAGTAGCGTCATTATTTAAAAGTGAGTACTCCCAAGATCTTATATCAAATTTACCCTTAGCCATTATTGAAGTAGCTTGCTCAATAAATTCGTGCAGTTCTTCCACGGTATCCGCACTTGTAACGAAATTATCTACATAGAAACATTTTAATAATTTCAGAACAAATACTCTGGAGTAGTGCGAGTTTTCTTGCTCAAGTACATTGCATATATGATAAACGATTGCAGCTTCTAATAAAAACAGGCTGCAGGTAACATCAACAACGACTCTAGTGTGTCTAAAAACTTTTAAATTACCATCTATGTCATACCATACAAAGCGTAAAAAAATTTCTATCCCTTTCAATCAGTTCAATTTGCAAAAACGCTTTTCGAATACCTGAAATAACTCCTTTCTTTGAAAGTTATAATGAGGTATGAAGATCGCCACTTGTAATGATGTGGTTGAACGGGTTTAAAAAATTTAATAAATTAATGGGTGTTAAAGTTCTCAAAACAAATCGTTAAACTAACTCGAGATACAACCCCTTCACCAAAAATAATGCCTTCGTCTCAGTCGGTAGTTTAAATAGGCCGGTTCAATCTTTTGTTTTGCTTTACCACAATTTATGCTGTTATTTCCACTTAACATCAATAGAAAAAACTGCAATGTAACACTAATAAAAATGATCTCGAACGCTAAGTTATTTTTTTTATGCTCGGAATAACAAAACCGAGGTTTACAATAAAAAATTTTACCAAAATGTAAAAAATAAAAAAATATACAAACTGTGTTTATTAATAGTTAAATTTAGGGTTATATAAAATCTATCTTAAAAATAGCCTTATACTAAGAAATCAGTAAACTTATAAATACCTGTTACTAAATATAATACATCTTCTTGGGAACCCCTGGTATTATAAAAATAAATGCGGAAATGCAAACCAAAGTGATGTCATCTTTGCACCAATATTGCGCAATATCTCGAAATAACAATGCTTTACGTTGTAAACCACTAAACTGGAATTTTACTTTTTATAAATTTATTGCATTCTCTTGAGAGTTCAAATAAAAAGGTGTGATCTAAATATAGATCTGCATTGAATGCAAAATTGCAATCATAAAATGAAAGCGTACGTAAAAGTAGAATTAAAAGGTAATTAAAATAGAATTAAATGTGCAAAAAAAATAAAATAAAAGTGTAAATCAAAGTGCCTGCAAAAGCAAATGTTTTAAATTTTTGTATTACGAGTTAAATATTTCTTACTATTATATCAATGGCACTTTTCACAAAATTTAGGTGGAACCCATAAATGGCTTCCCAAACAATACAACATTCATCAAGAAATGAATAAATGGACGCTTAGGAAGTCGGATGATGACGCGTTGCGCGAAAATATGAGCAGAAAAAAAATAATTTAAAGAAATGGGAGTATAAACCTTTAAGAAGATATGCACTTAAGTTACACCAAAATGCATATTAAGTTACCTACCACATAATTCATTAATAATTAAAATTTTTCTTATATTTACAACTAAATGAACGAAGAACATAAATTACGGTATATTTTAATACAACTCAAAATGGGTTGTCACAAAGTCTTATCAAAATAGAGGGTATAAGTTCTATAAGATTTATGCCTTTTTCTAGACATTGGTACAGACAGGGCTTATTTCTTGGTCTATCAGAAGCATCAAATAGTGGTCTTACCTTTATAGTAACACTTAATGAATTTTACAACATTACGGTGAGATAAGTAATGGCCTAAACGAAAATCAGATTCGGGGGGAACTTCTTCTACGATGTTCTCCTCCGCCCACTCATACAAGACCTTCTCATAGTCTAAATAATAGCCATTGCTAGTTAATTTTTTTTCCAATGATCGAGTCTTTTGTTTGCCATTTTAAAATTACTACGTAGTGGCGGATGATCTTCAATTCATGGCATATGGACTACATATCTACCGTTATATTGTCTATCAGTATTTAAGAAATGAGACCTTGCTGCCTCTTCTGTATCCGCTCTTTCCTCACAAGGGCTTTTAATACCTAATATATCGAGACTCCGTAAATTAGAAATATTTTCACTTCTAGTCAATAAGGAAGTCACTAACAAGGAACTAATACTAGACGGAGTAAGAAGTGTTATCTTACCCATGAGTGTCTATCCTAGAAGTGTCTGCATCGCTACTAATCCACAATATAGCTCGTAAGGCTTTCCAGTTATCAATTTACCTACAACATCTGCTCCAATCAGAACATCTACTAGACGGTCTTTGGTATCGGAAATGTCAACACCTAACTATTGCAGTTGACTCAACCACGGACCTCTTCTTGCCGAAGTAACATTACTGCAAATGATCTCTTGGTCCAGAGCTTCAACATTACAGAAATAAGTATTGTTTAAATCACTTAATCTAATACGGTAAGCATTATGAGTATAAATAGTAGTTTCAGTACCCTGAAATAACTCAAGCTTCAAGTCCTCTTATTTTATCCGATCGTACTCCATCTTACTAAGCATAGATTTAGTGATATGCAATAGTTGAGATCCCGTATCAAAAGTTATTCGAATTTTTCGAGGTCTATTTATCCCATTGATATTAACCAAAACGGTTTGTAAAAATACCTCTGAATAAGTATGATTAGACTAATTACTTTCTACTACCGATTCAGTACAATTTTGTCTATATCGGCGAGCAATGTGTGAAAAACGACTACACAAATGGCGGCATCCAGATTATGTTAACTTGATGTTTTTTTCAGTCAAAGTCCACTTCGTTGCTTCTAAAAAAATCAGCCCTGGCATAATCACCCTTGCAGAATGAACACCTTAGCTGGACTGTTTTATTTATAAGATCAAACGCGGTAGGAACAGGGGAGCTTTTTTCAATTTTCTGAAAATTATCGTTTTTCTTTTTAGATTTAGGCAGTAAATCAAAACTCGAGTGTAACGAGTTCTTCAGTTTCAACTTCTTTTCTTAAGGTCATCAATTTATCCAACCGTATCTTAAGTGTTACGTCAGTATCATAGAAACTACTTCTCTACCATGCTCTAAACAACCATCTGGGAGACAAGATTCAATAAACGGATAGAGGATTGCAGAGCAAGTATCTGAAGGACACCCAAAGTATCTAAAGTTCTTGATTGATATTCTATTTTGTCATAGATGTAGCTAAGGTGAGCTCTTGTACGTAAATCCCTAATATTAATTTGAGTAACTCACGTACATAGACTTCCACAAGAAGATAATCACGACCAAATCTGTTTTCGAGACTATCTATTACCTTACAATAGTTATCAGCACTGGGAGGGTAGCTGTCAACAAGTTGAGATATTGAAGTTTATCCTCGTTCAGCATCTCTTTATCTTCATGGATACGTGTAAACTGACTCCAGAATCTGAGCCACTCCTTAATATTTTTGGTAACTTCAATCTTCGTTTAGACTGACTAGAACTAAACCTACAACCTAAAACTTCGTCAGAATTTTATACGACACGTTCAATACTCAATTTGATTGTGTGGTATCATTTTATATAATCGGCTGCTTCTAAACCTACATCAGTAACATCGCTGTCGGTACTATTTTCTGATTCTAACATTTGACTATCTAAATCACCAAGGATTTCAATTTTATCTTGTAAAATACAGAGTTCACCTTGAAGTGCAATAGTATTAATCTTCAGTTGCTCAAATAGATCAGTCATCGTCTTGTACATCTGATCAAAAACAGCTCTGAGCAAACGGAGCGCCTTCTGTAACTTCTCCATAACCAAACCAAAAACTGGAATTGAAAACTTTCTTCGGAATTACGAGAAAGATAAAAAAAAATTATATAAAATACAAGACTACAATTCTGGCATTTATATTAAAATTCTTACATTGATAAAATGTAGGTACACTGATTAAAACACTAAAAATATATAAAGAATGGTGCAACAAACAAAAAAGATTTAAACAATTCCAACATCCCTGTATAAAAAAAAATTCTTTAGGTCAAGGTAGATCTCCAGATTATAAAAGAAAATTATATTTTAACTAATAATTTTATTTCATTGGCAGATGATGAACTAAACACAGAGTCAATTAATTAATTAACGCCTTATGCAGTTGTTCATAATGATACGGAAGTGAATTGTTCATTGACTTAAATGAAATTTATTAAACACAGAAGGGTTTAGTACGTTATTTTTATATTAAATCTTGATTACAACTTATTGCGGTTACATAAACGTACCACAATCGAATTGATATTTATGATTATTGGTCAGAGAGTAGATTAAATAAATTAATAAAGTTAAGTTTATCAAAAATTTATTTGGAACGATTAGGTTTCAATGACCTTGCGATGCGCTTATATCGGATATTTTGGAAAAGGATTATAAATTAATTATATTTACAGTTGCCATATTGTCGATGCATTCAGTATTCAGTAAATATGTTAAATAGTAATGATTTTGGTTAGAGTTGATTTAGATTAGAATTAGCATATAACAATACCATTACTCAATACTGGAAATAAGTCTTGATCTTGCTGAATATAAAATTCAGCGTTGTTGAATTATTGTTATTTGTCGAAATTTAACAATTTTATGTTGTATCATTGAATAACTTATTTTTATTCAATGGTTGCATGTAACTTATAATTACATGGCGTTCATATACTAAAGAGCTAGCCTGGGTAAATAATATATCATTATTATTTTGTTTTATCTTACTCCATCATTACACAATTGCATATAAAGTTTTATTGCAATTTCACGCCCAACGTGGTGGTGAAAAATTAAGTAGCACTTTAAGTCTTAACTTTTAAATGATACATTACATTACATCCTAATTACTCCGAACTCAATTTCTCGATGTCCGCCAAAAATCACTATGGCCTAGACATTTAAGTGTGCCAAATTTACATGGAATCACTTTTACCATTTATTAGATATAACGTCCAAACGTTTCATCTATTTATCAGATATTATATGGCGTCCAAACGTTTCATCACAGTTTACTGAACTTGTCCTTTTTTTTGTGATTTAGTCAGAATTATGGACCACGGAAAATATGTTACTTTGTGCAATAATTTTTAGTTGCAATTTAGTCAACAAACGCTATAGTAGTAAACCGATCAGTTTTGAACTAAGCTTTGGGCATGTGGAACCTATATCTAAAAACAGTGTACATATATCAAGTAGATCAAACCCTCGAGAACCTACTACTACAGACAAAATTTACTGGAATATTGAATTTGGTGCAGAAAAGCCATGTTTATTTACTAAATTGAGAATACCAGATCTACGACAATATTTATATGAACGAAATCTATTTGATAGAATAATGGAAGGATTAGTACGGCTTTGTTTATTGTTTTTGTATGAAATTTAAATTTACTTTTAGAATAAACAATTGGAAAGTATTAGCAATGTCGCATTTCAACCCTATGTTAATAACCAAAATGAAGAATTGAAAACACTAATTGAAGATACGCTTTCTTTTATAACGACGAAATTTAAAAAATTATCAGTTATTTAGTACAATCAGATGAAATGCACAAAACTGAACTGAAAAAAAAGTGGAGTAAGTTGTGCGTTAAAGAAATGGTAAGTTGTTCTTTTTTAATAAAATGTTAAAAGTTAAAAATGAGATTTAATGCAACTTAAACACTCTTTCTTCATGGTACTGTTTATTTTTTAGAACAAAGTTATGCAAAATATAGAGCAGATTGCAACCTATGATAAAACATGTATAAGTATTCTAAATGAAATTCATCACACATTGGAGCACTTATCAAATACTGTAAGATCTTTTAAGAATATTAAGCAATTCGTATTTAAAAAATTTGTACGTTCTTATTTTTTATCAATTGCTCTGTTTTAATTTACTGTTCTTTTTTGTTTTGTACAGTGATTTATAATGCCCCTCCTTTGAAGTCGGAGTGTTATATATATATATATATATATATATATATATATATATATATACATATACATACATATGTATATATAACCGCCCTTCTTTGGGTGTAACCCAGCGCGGTTTTATTTTGCCTCGGCTAAGCTCAGTCGTGTTTATATATTTCTTACTAAACGGGGTGTGGATTCGTACTATTTAGTGGGTTGAACACTGTCACTTTAAATAATTATACTAAAGCGGTTTAAGACGTATATTATTTTATAATGTTACAATAATATTAATAACAAACTCAAACTAAATATAATGGATATCAGCGGGGCTCCTTCTGCTCTCGCCTGGTTATTGAGTGCGAAGTCGTTTCTGTGAACAAATATATATATATATATATATATATATATATATATATATATAATATTTTAATCTATTCCCTACCTAGTTTTTCCACTCGCGTTTGAAATAGAATGTATTCTTAATATGGGTAGCCTTAGCAGATATGGGTCGGAAGCCCCAGCGCAATGAACTCGAGTTGTTTCTAGGTCACGGGGGAAAATCAATACTTGTCCCCGCTTATGCGCACTGGATGTTTAAACTCTTCAGTCTCTCTTGAGCGCTGAAGCTTGTATGTCGTACTCCAATGAAGACATACACGCGGAAGATTCGCGTAAAGTAAAGGCGAGATTTCTGGACTATAATTATATATGTTTAGAACCGGTTTGAGAACGCGTTTTGTTCTCAAAAAGCGTTTAGACTATTTAAACAACTGGATTAAGTCCTAATGGCGCAACTAAATTCAATTATATACAAATTATAAAGTAAACGAAATACTTGCTATGGAAAATGCTACACTAAAATGAATTTACTTTTATTAAGGTAAATATCGTAATATACACGCGGTCGTATTTATATTATTTACTACAGGTTAATATTGGATAATTTACAGAGTATCTAATGTTTTAATTTCCGGCGTATCTTCTTAATACAAATTTATGCAACAGGTTTCTTGTGTACTTTCTGCGATCAAAGACACTGTGTGTTTTTATTGTGTTTTTCTGTAAGTAGTGTATGTATGTGTAGTAAGCGGGGGCCTTAGCTCCAACAGTGGACTGTAGGCAGTTGCCTGTCTAACCTGTTTGACTAAGAAAAGGTCGTAGGTCTTTACAGCCCTGTATCAAACCTTCACCCTCAAGTTTTGCGAGTGACGTCGGGATCTACCCTGCGTTACACTCTTTGTTAGTGTAAGGAGTCGGCGACGCAGGGTTTCCCCTTAGTTACGCCCTTACATACGTAAAGTACGCTGGATCTGTACAGATTAGTAATAATAACGGGAGGTTTACTCCATCATGCTGGTAATATAAATCAGTGTAAGGAGCATCGAGTTTTTCATTATCTAGATACAACTCAACGTTCGACAGGAACAATATCGTATTACATAAGTTTGAAATACTTTTCATCTATTATTACGTCATATATCCTCTGCACTAGGCCTATTATAATAATTTATCATGTCAGCTGGCTATCATGGGTTGGGTATAGATTTTTGGACGACAATTAACTTCAAGTCAAAGCTCGCCATTCCGAAAATATTTAGGGGCGAGATGTTAACTTACATGAACTGACATATCTTTAATCCATTTTCATCTTATTCTTCCTACTGCCCTAACTGTAATCTTCCTACCGGATTGATAGTCCAAAATTAACAAAAGATGGCTGTGGTTTCTAAGGTAAAAAATGGCTGACGTAAAATACTGCTTCGTTTGGAAACCCGGGTGGACGGGACCCACATGACAACAGTCATTGAAAGTACTCCCTTTCTGATCCATTATTGTAACATTCGTGGTATCAAGTTTAACCTTATGCTTTTTATCAACACCTTTACACATTACAACATGACATTCTGTTTCTATGAGAAACGCAAGTCTTCTCCAGAGAACTCCAATTCACCCAACTTGCATTTAATACTATCTTCACTATAACTATTGATGTAAAGGAGGATTGTGCGCCTACCTCACGGACAACATCGCTTGCACAAGTTTTTATTCTTTAAAGAATAAATTACAGTATTTTTCAAGACTTCTTTGATTACCTTAGTTAAAATATACTACCTTTTGTCTGTTCCTATCTTGAGATTTCTTAATTTTGGGAGATCGTAATGTTCATAAGTCTAATTGACTTTAATTGGCATCTACCACTAATCCGGTTGGTGAAAGTGCACAAACATTTGTAATTTTTTGTGATCTTCCGCAAATCATTTTCGATTCCACTTGTTTATAAAACACCAATCTATCCCACTAAATATATCTGACCGTTGTGCAATAGAAATAACTGTCCCAACTTCCACTGTTGTCACAACTCTGACCTTGTGATGCTTTAAGTCAAATAAAGAGAATTATCTACAATTTTTTTTGCAACCTCCCATATCATGACTATTGTTTCAAGTTCACCTCGTCTTCGGACACTGCTCTTTAAGTATCTGAACCCATTCTCATTGGCTTGGAGCTATATTCCTAAACAATATAACTATATAGGCCATTCTCTTTCCGAACCTCGGTTCAATAGGAATTGTGATGATCTTTGAAAATTAAATCCTGTAACAAATCAACATCTAATAAAACGGTCTTGAGTCATACAGGCTACGTTGCTGATAAAAATACCGGCAAGTGTCATCACTATAGCTAAAAAGTTGGTCGAACAATGAAAATGCAATTAACTAGTTATACATCTTTTGGGTAGTCGTAAATTTTGGTCTTTAATTAAACCCACATAAAAACTGTGGTACATTATCGTTTCCCTCATGACAACGTTTAATTGATCTATTTTAGCTGAGTCTGTGGACAAAATCAATCTTTTTGTGTCATGGAAAATATGTGCCACTAGACAACTCTTCTTTATACGCTATGTAATCAATCCATTTTTGATACAAACTCCAAGAATTTATCACCAGTAAGCTTAATTACAATAGTTCAACTCACCTAGACAACCCAGTTATTGCCTTAAAATGCTTCACCTTACTAGTACCAGCGGTATTTAAGCTCTATTCGATCTCTATCTCTTCTAGGGAATTGCCGTCAGACGTTCAACATATTTCCAAAAAAAGGTGTAAAATTGACCCCTCTAACTACCTCCAATTGCTATCAATTTTTTTGTCAGGTAAAGTTATCAATCAGAAACTATTTTTATTCCTTAAATCTAACAAACTAATTAGTAACCACCAACATAATGGTGATCTTCTTTCGTATATGACCCAAGTTTAGAACAATACATAGAAAAATTCGGTGAAACAATAATAACAGCTTTTATACCATGCGATCAACAAAGGAAAGGGACACCGCGTCTATGAAACATGTCGTTAGTTACCATTTGCCACAACCAATGTGATAATGCTCACATACTAAATATAACCTCAAAATTGACATTTTATGTTTAATGTTTATTAGTGAGGAAAGATGATACTGCTCCTATGAAACTTGTCATTAGTAACCATTCACCGCAACACATATCATAGTACACCAATGTTAATTATAACATAATTGTAGTGTTACCCATAATTATTCATTGTTAGTAACAGTTAGTAAAATAAATCAAATCATGTTCCAATTTGCTTTTTGTTCTTTGCGTAATTACCAATAATTTGAGCACTCCTAAACATTAAACGTCAAATGTCAATTCCGAGGGTATATTTAGAATGGGCGCACTACCACATATATTGTGGCAAATAATTACTAACGACATGTTTCATAGGAGCGGCGCCCCCTCTCTTTGTTGATCACACAGTATTTCAAAATCATGACTAAACTTCATAAAAATCACCTCGTTTGGGTTAACTGATACGCTCATCATTTGGGTATCAAAGTTTTATTGGTAAAAGACGTATATGCGTCGTAGTTGATGGTTTCTTTTCAAAAGAATTTAACTTTAACACGGCATACCACAGGGCCCAGTGGCAGGTCTTACACTTTTTTCTGCTTAACATCAATGATCTTATTTCTTCAACAACTAACCCGATCCATTGCGTTGCAGTCGACAGCACTCTTCACTATAGTTCAACACCAACAGATCCAACTTAAAACAATATACTAACGCTAAAATGGACATTTCAATAACAAAGACATTCAACATGCCGAAGCAATAATCCAGTTAAATTGAATGCTAAGAAAACTCAATGTTGCCTCGTATCCGCCAAACAAATTATACAGTGTGGAGCAAAACACGACCTTCCAACCTACCAAGCGGAAATTTAGAAAAATGAAATAGTTTTAATAATAATTTTTTATGACAGTTATGAAACCTATTTTTTAATACGTTGGTACCGAAAATAGGCAACACTGTAAATACAAAAACATTAATCTACGTAACATGTACGCTTAAAACTGTATGTCAGCTAGACATTAATAGACTTTATAGACACTAACTTTCAAAGCCGCCTGCTGCTACAAAATACCCATAACACATTTAAGCGTTTACGATGCTATTTATATTATTTTTAGGCTTAGTTTGTTTTATATTAAGACACCTTATAAAGAAAAGTTACACACACACACACACGCATACGCACACGCACACGCACACGCACACGCACACGCACGCGCACACGCACGCGCACACGCACGCGCACGCGCACGCGCACGCACGCCACGCCACACACACGCACACGCACACGACACGCACACGCACACGCACACGCACACGCACACGCACACGCACACGCACACAGCACACGCACACGCACACGCACACGCACACGCACACGCACACGCACACACGCACACGCACACGCACACGCACACACATCGCACACAAGGACACACGGCCACTCCTGGATACATGTACAGGCGGACATACGGTTACACACACGCACACACATAGACAGACACCACATATGCACACGCCCACTCTAGGATACACGGACACGCACACACACGCACACAGGCACACACGCACACTTGCACACACGCACTCGCACACACGCACACACGCACACACGCACACACGCACACACGCACAAACGCACACTCGCACACACGCACACACGCTACTCTGGGATACACCGACACACATACGCACACATGTACACACACACACACACACACACACACACACACACACACAACACACAACACACAACACACAACACACAACACACAACACACAACACACAACACACAACACACAACACACACACACACACACACACACACACACACACACAACACACACAACACACACAACACACACACACACACACACACACACACACAACACACACACACACACACACACACACACACACACACACACACACACACACACACACACACAACATGAACATACGAACACATGGACTCACGGCCACTCTGGGATACATGGACAGACGGTCTGACAGCCACTCTCGGATACATGGACACATGGACATACGGACACACACACACATCACAAACACAAACACTCAGACACACGGATACACGACCACACTGGGATACACGGACACACACACGCACACAGACGCCACAACCACACAACGCAAAAATATCGGTAAAAGATAATGTATATTCTACAAGCGTTATTATTGTTGCCTACCTATTTTGGGTTTTTTACTTATCACTGTACAAAACCATGTTTTAATATTTAATCATAAAGCATTTAAGATATGATAATCTCGGGTGTAATCATTAACTGTCGCCTCTAAAAACTATTGGTTCAAACGTGATACAAATTTTTCGGATCCGTTTAGCTTAATCTTCTAAGACAAATAATATAATAAATACATCAAAATAGGATGAATACTGGCCGCACATTTATATTACACTAATTAGTGGCAACAGAAAAGAAGGTTATTTTAGCTTTCCTCCTAATGAATTACTCTACTCGATGAACGTTGAAGAGAAAGGAAGGTTTTGTGGTAAATTACGTAATGTAGCATTACAGGTATTTTCATGCGCATGTTAATCACAGTAACCGCAACTTAAAACATTTATAGCCAGTGAAGCCTAGCAAAGACGTTATAGTATCTTGTAAATTAATTGTACTAATGTGGCTAGGCTTGGAAACTCAAAAAAAACAGTGTTTTGATATTATCCCAAATAATTGTGACGTTTCTAGTAGTGTATCTGATCAAGATTATCCTTATTTTATACGAGCAAGAGACTCTAGTGTAAGTTTTCAAGTATCAAATAAGTAGTTAATGTATTTTAATGTCTAGAGGTTTCAAGCACGAGCTCATTTTTATCAAGGTAAATTTTATTTTGGTAGTGACAAGTCAGGGTTGAGTGACCCATTTGCTCGCATTGTTATAGCAAACCAAAGTAGCCAAACCCAAGTGAGTAATATTATTAGTTATTAATAACATTGTATGAGTTTATATAGCTTTATCCCTCGACGCCAGGCGAAAGTTTCAACAACGTATGGCGGCCTCTACAGCAAGCTCCCATGAAGATAGTAGCTGAAGACACGCTATGCGCTCTTTATATTTATTCGTTGTGCAGAATTATAGCTTACACTTCCAAAGGATCCAATACTTATTTACCTTAGACATAGAAGATAGGTCTTTTCAGGAATTGGCCCTCGGCCAATGTTATGGAACATTGTCATCGATTCTTTTAAATTTTCTAAGGTATACGGGTTTTTTGCGTGCACAGGAGATGTAATCAGACCTAACGCCTAAAGTATTCAATAAGATTAAATTATATACAGACCGATAGGTCAAGTAAACAAATTATTGATTTCGTGCGACAAACCTGCAAAGGTCTGTCTGTGCATCATTATAACCAGTCAGTTCATAGTGTTTATGACTTCGTCGTACTATTGATGAAAAGCTTTCGTACAGCAAGCGCTCCTCCCATACATTCGATAAATGTAAAACTCTGCTTCATCCTTCATCAAGAGGAACGTCTCGAAAACATTACTTCCACAAATCTTTAACTTTAACATTCTCGTATACTCAGTTGTAGTTTAGACATTTGCTAAAACAGACTGCAACATTGCCACATACGTAGGGAGCTACTCTAACATTTTTTTTCGAGACATACAGTCTCGTAGACGTCTCTTTTCTAGTATCTACACCTTCCCAAACCACCGTATTGCAAACGTAATTTTAAAAGTTTGCTTTTAAAAGTTAATGCGGGATAGTTACATCAAGGTAGAAATACCTACGTAATGATTCCTGTTGTCTTTGCCCTGTTTCGTATGAATCACAACCTTGGACGCAAAGTTATCGTCTCTTTGTACGACGGATTCGGTTGTTATAAATATGCTAAATACATGACCACTGATGTTTGGCATACGGAGTTTCACACATCCCAGTATTCTGGCCTTTGAGGTTTACTATTGCGTCGGGGTTATACTTTAGAATAATCCTACAATACGTACCCTATATTTCCTGAAACCATCCTTAGAGTAATGCCAAACGCCGACGCTTCAAGAAAAAGAAACCATAATCAATCTTTTATCCGAGTTCTTAACCTTTATTTTTGATTTCTAGCACGATATAAAAATGTTTAGTTTACTTTTAGCTTTTAGTTACGCTTTATAAATTCTAACGTGTTTTGTGTTATGTTTTCTGACCAATACATACTTTTGTTTTTATTTCTTGTTATTGATTTTTATTAATAGTTTTCGATGTTTTCGTGCTTTGAGTTCCTCTATATTTTTTGACTTCGCTTTAAAGCTTTTGTTTTTCAAGTACTCCTAAAAGTAGGTAGTCCAAAAGAGTAAAATCTTGAAATCTAGGTAGTCATTCAAAAGGTCTCCTTCTACTAATCATTTTAACCTTTTTTTTTTAATAACTGTGGACCTGAATTTATTCTCATCATTATTCTTCCTTCTCGCCCTCGCTGTCTTCCTATTGGATTGAAAGTCCAAAATTAAAAGTTACAAAGAAGATGGCTGTGGTTTCTAGGGTAATAAATGCCGGACGTAAAATCCTGTCCCATTAGCATGTGGGGGAGGGCAGGGCCTAAGTGACCTCGGTCATCGAAAGTTCTAACTTTCTAATTCACAATTGCAACATCCGTGGTATCAGGTCTAATCTTAATGCTGTTCACCAACATCTTGAACAAATACAACCTGACATTTCGTTTCTATCTGAAAGCTCTGATTCACTCGACTTGCACTATCCCCAATACAACCTTCACTCTAACTTTCGATATAAAGGAGGCGTATGTGCCTTTATCAAGGACAGCATTTCGACGTTATTTGGTTTAAACATTCTGGTCGTAAATTTGTGAAATTTTACTGTTGCGTTTGTAGGTTTCCTAGTGACAATAACTTTCAAGACTTCTTCGATTATCTTAGTTTGAAAGTTGACTATCTTCTGTCTCAGTTTCCATCTTGCGATATGTCAATTGCAGGAGATTCCAATGTTCATAACACTAATTGGCTTCAATTTTCATCTACTACTAATCCAGCTGGTCATAATGCAGAAACATTTGCTATTGCTTGTGCTCTCACAAAAATGATTTCTGAACCCACAAGAATCCGTGATAACCCACCATATCTTCTAGATCTCTTTCCTACATGAAAACCATTTGTTTATAAAACTTCCGTTCTGTCCCCTCCAGGTCTATCTGACCATTGTCTAATAGAAACAATGTCTACTGTCCCTAATTCCCCTGTTGTTCGCAATAGAACCTTGTGGTGTTTTAAGTCAGCTAGATGGAGTGATTTACGAGACTTCTTTGCAACCTTTTCCATGTCGTGAATATTGTTTTAAGTCTTCCTTTTCTTCGGACATTGCTCTTTCAGTATCTGACGTCATCCTCATGAGCATGGAGTTATACATTCCCAAAAAACAGAACCATATAGGTCATTCACGTTACCAATCCTGGTTCAATAAGGCTTGTGCTGATGCAATATCTTTGAAAAATAAATCTTATATTAAATGGAAATCTAATAAATCGGTCAAGAGTCATGCGGAATACGTTGGTGCTAGAAATATCTGCAAAAGTAGCATCACTAGAGCTAAAACATTTTTTGAACAACGAAAATGCAATGAACTAGCTACATCTTCTTGGGCAGTCGTAAATATTATTAGTAAAAACGTTGGTGCATCTTTATTCCCCTGACATCTTTTGACGGATCAGTAGTTGCTGATTCTGTATACAAAGACAGTGTTCTTGTGGATTTATTTGCATTAAATTTGTGTCTCAATGGTTCTGGAAAAGGTGTCACCCTACCCAACTGTTCTTCATACGCTATTAAACCGATTCATTTTCGGTACAAGCTCCTAGAACCGATTATCAGTAGACTTGATCCCAATAAGGCGACTGGCCCAGAACGTATCTCAGCTATTGTCTTAAAGAAATGTTGGACCGAACTAGTACCAGTCCTATCTAAGCTTTATTCGGACTCTATGTTTTCTGGGGAATTTTCTTCATCATGGAAGTTAGCAAATGTTCAACCTATTCTCAAAAAAAGTGATAAGACCGATCCCTCGAGCTACCGACAAATTGCCTTCTCAAAGGCACTTGACCAAGTTTGGCATAAGTCTTTACTTGCCAAACTCATCTCGTTTGGGTTAAATGATACGTTCATTAACTGGGTTTCTAGTTTCCTTGATAAAAGACGAATACGTGTCGTAGTTGAGGGCTGTTTTATAAAAGAAGTATTTACTATACATAAATGACCTTATTTCTTCAACAACTAATCCAATCTATTGCTTTGCTGACGACAGCACTCTTCATTGTAGTTCATCTCAGTCTACTCATAATGGTAATCTACCTTCTATGTCTCAAGACATTAAAGCTGAAATAGCAAATTTAATCAACAATGACATTAAATGTATTCTCGGAAAGCGGAAGTAATAATCTAGTTAAATTTAATGCTACAAAACTCTGTGTTACCTTGTGTCCGCCAAAAAAGATCGATCATTTCCTGTTGTAAGTATGAATGGCTCAGATGTTAAGTTTTCAGAATCTATTACTCTGTTGGGAATGACCTGGATCTTCAAATTTATCATGGGTTGATCATCTTCGGTCAGCTACCAAAACAGCTGCTCGTAAAATAGGCTTTTTGTACAGATCTAAGCAGTGCTTTACCTCCCGACAACTCTTCATGCTGTATAATGCCCAAATTCGACCTCATCTGGAATATAATTTTCTACTCTGGGTTGGTGTTCCCCAATTAGCGATTAGGCTAATAATTGACCCGTCCTTAACTTCTGATATACAGTCCCTTCAGCATAGAAGAATCATTTCAGTTCTTTCTTTGTATTATCGGTATTACGATGGCTATTGCGCTGCTGAATTATATTTATTGATGCCATCTCGGGCTACCTTTGCTAGAAATGCTCGGTTCGTTCATTCACATCATCAGTATGCAGTAGAAATCTCCACTTGTAGTACCAAACGGGCGCAATCCACATTTTTTCTACACGGATTTTAAACTCTAGAATGATCTCCCTAGTTGCTGTTTTCCTTTTACTTATGATATGAAAAAATTTAAGGTAGCTGTTCATAGGCAGTTCAATGTCTAACTATTGAATTGTCGAGAGAAAGGATACCTTATATTTTCCCATAAGTGAGAGGAAAATAGGCGGAGTTTAGAAGCCGTGTAGAAGGCTGCGGATTGCACCCGTTTGGTACAAATGGTGGTTTGTACTGCATATTGAGGATGTGAATGAGCCAACCGAGTATTCCTAACAAAAGTGGCCCGAGATGGTATCAAAGAATGTAATTTAGCCATTGTAATACCGATAATACAAATAGTGGGGTCAAATTAGTTTAAAAACATGCATTATTTCCGAATAAATAGCGATGAAATGAATTTTATAAAACCTTTTGAAATTGCATCAAAATACCGTTTTTTTTTGTTTAAACAATTGAAACCGTTTTTAAAGGTAAATGTGTAATATCACAACGAGTTTTAAAGTAATTTAGCTCACATTAATAATGTAGGGGTTTTGAGGTAGCTAAACAATACAATAATAAAAAATAAAAAGTGAAAATGGCTAATCCGATATGGCCGACTTTTGTAAACAATCTATTAAAAAATGACGATTTTAAAAGTAATTTTACTAAAATTGATGTTATATGGGTGTTTGAGGTCGCTGAACAAGAATATGATGTTTAAAAACAAAAATTCAAAAAGACTAATTCAATATGGCCGGCTGTTTTTAAACAATTTAATAAAAAATGATTTTAAAAGTAATTTTACTAAATTTGGCATTATAGGAGTTTTTGAGGTCACTGAATAAGAATATGATGTTAAAAAATAAAAATTCAAAATATATAGCCGCTTTTTGAACAGTGTATTGTATGAGAGATAGAGAGAGAGAGAGAGAGAGAGAGAGAGAGAGAGAGAGAGAGAGAGAGAGAGAGAGAGAGAGAGAGAGAGAGAGAGGAGAGAGAGAGAGAGAGAGAGAGAGAGAGAGAGAGAGAGAATGAGATGCCTCAAAGCAATTTGATTATAATTTTTTTAGAATTTAAAAAAAATTTAACTTGGATTATTTTGGGTAGTGCGAAGATATCAAAAAAGTGTTGTATTAAATTTATTAAATATAAGAAAATATAAAAAACTGATTTATTAAATATAATAAAGTTTTCACAAAAAAATACAAAAATAAAATATAGTAATTTTCAATTTTCAATTTCTTGAGTTTCTGGAAGCCCTGACAATTGCTCGCCTTCAAAAAAAAGCTTGACAATTGAGATAATCAATTCCAGAACAATTAGGGCATGTTATGGTACAAAGTAAGCCAGCTTTCCTGCAACCCAATTAGTAGTGCAGCCACTTTTGCACCCACAAAATATCACCGCTTGGACCTGGATCTTGAGTGGAACTCATACCCGAATCATCTCGTTTCCAACCCCAGTCTTCTGCTTGCAAACCATTATCAAACCATGACTGTACTTGACAGTACACTCTTCTAAAATGCAATCTAGATGCATATTCTGATGGTGGGAGTACATCTATATTCATTTTTTTTAACTTTATTGTTTCTTTAACGAAACATTTATAACAAAACTCGTTTAAAGTATTAATTTGCGTCGTAACACCATGTAAGGATTATAACCACGTAACACCGGCATTAATAATAGTCTCAGGTCTTGATTTGGTATTAAATATTTATCAATAGCGTCTTGCAAATCTGGCTTAGCCTCGCGCATATATTGTAGCGAACTTTACTTTGCTTTTTCCAAAAAAGCACGAACTTATATCACATCCTGTGAAAGCGTTAATAAATAGAATTAGCTATTTGCAAGATGGAATTTCTGTAATGTAACTTTTTGACGTGTATATTTTTTGCTCTGTGCTAGCTTTCCCTAATTTAAAAAAATATATTTCTCTATCAACTGCACGTCTGCATCATTTTCAGCTTTATGAACTATGATGTCAAGTTCTTCTAATTTTTTTTTTCAATTCAAGAATAAATCTTTTTTTATTACTTACGTTTGAAAGGAAATTATCTTTAGCTGTAGTTAAAGTCATGTCTGCTGTGAAAAAAATCTCAGTTGATGGATGTTTCAGTGTTCTTCTATTTCTCTCACGAGTGTTAATACTATTTGCTGAGTAACCATCGAATACGACAAATGTATTGTTACCAACATTGCGATTTAGATATGCAGCATATCTATGTAAAATAGTACAGAATTTTTCATTTGTTTTCTAAGGTACACGATGCAGCAACATGCGCCCGTCAACAACATAAAAAAGATCATTTAAATTATCAAATGAATTTTCAGAATCAGAGAAAACCCTGTGTAATGTTGACTTTTGGGTTTTTCTTAACCCTCCTTCATCGAACAGGAACAAAGGAACTGGAGCCAACTCGTACTTCATATAATCTTCTAACTCTTCTTGAGATTGTTTCACACCAGATATTTTTTCAAATAGTAATAATGGATCATGGCTCTATAGTCACTACTGTACCATCAATTTTGATCTTACTATTTACTGCTAATAGAGACACACATTTATCTCTCCTTTTCAATCTCAAGTCCTTAAAATTTTCGTTGTCAATGTTTTTCTTAGAATCTACCCCAATTTCAAAAGCTTCAAGGCAATTTATTTGACTTACCAGAAACACCAGTTGCTATAAACATAATAACTTCACCATTTGTAGTAAAAGGGTTGTGTTCTGTGAGCCACTCAGAAACTTTTGTAACGTCTTCGTCATCTCGTTTTATGCGAGAAACACTAGTCATCCTGCTGCCGATTTTTATTAAACGATGTGTTACATTAACTTTCTAAACCTTCAATAATATTTTAAGTACTCGTTACTCCTTTTATCCACTTATAACCGACTCTCTCTCTATAATTCCACGTTTAAAAAAGACCTCCATCGACGTTCATAGACCTCATTAAAGTTTGTTCTATTATTTGATCAGTACGTACACCGTCGAAAAATGTATCTGAACGTCTGAAAGGAAAAAAAAAACATCCTTGGTAAATTGTGTATTTTCTGAGGGAAACATTTTTTCTTCCAAACCTCTCATGTCTTGCAGATAAATTTGAGCAGATTTCGCCGGCAGCATGAAATTATGGAAGCATTAACTGAACGTAATCGAAATGCTCTTTCCATTTGCGCATCTCTCAACAGCTATGAAGTACAGACACCATTTTAATATAGTTTATCCATAATTTTGTCGTTTTACTGTAACTAAACAGTTCATGCATTTTTAGTTTTGTTCAACAGTTGATATTAATGTTGTATCTTGACAGATTACATGATATTATCTATATCAACGTTTTCGTTGCACAAATTGTATAATAGTATGTTGTACAACAAGTGTTGAAAGGGTAAGATTTCACATGAGTTTGCAGGATTGAGCCACGAGCCGAAGGCTCGTGGCTTAAGCAAACGAGTGTGAAATCGACTTTTCAACACGTGTTTTACACGATACTTTTCCGAGGACCACTATAAAAAAATCAAAAGTAGGTATATTATTTTATTGATTAAAGTTAATTGGTATTATTTTATTAATTAAAGTTAATTGTGAAATTTTGACAGTTTTGGAAATGTATTGGTGCTAGAACCCGGTGGTTTTCTTCTGTAGATAAGAAATTTTGAATTTTTTGCGCGGCACAACGATCTTCTGTAAGCACCTCAGGAACCAGTAATGAAGTTTCACACAGCAGCGACGACTTGGTACCAGAAGTGGATGCTGCAGCTTTTTCACGCAACGGCGGCTGTTTGGTGCCAGAAGTCGATGCTACTGCTTCAACAATGTGTTTCGAGATTTCTATCTTTTTACTGATCGAGTCATTTACATAACCTTCAGCAGTCCCGCTGGACTGCCATCCGCCATGGGGTTTTAGGGCTAGAAGGTCACCAGTTTTGTCAGCAACAATTGTTGCTGATGTTCTTCTGTATGTGTCCTGTATATGTTTCTGGGTTAGGTAGCTTCAAAAACTTGGCAATGTCTTGAACTATTTTGCCTAATTTGTTAATGTCCACATATTGTTTAGTACATTTTCCTTTTTGTTAATTGATAAAGAATTTTTGATTCTTGTCAGTCATTGTTGAGGGTCGCAGATTCACATATTTTTTACAGACACTATAAAAATTGTCTGAAATAACAAATTGTCTCGGTTTCTTAGTTTTGGTATAAGGCACATCAACAATTATTGCTGAATTCACATCTTTAACATTACCCAGTTTGACATTATAAATTTCACCTTTCCTCATGCATCCACAAACTCCAAAAATAAGGGCCGTCTAAAAATATTTGAGATTAGAAATTGAAATTCAAATGTCATGTTTACATACTTTTGTTAATAAAACACTTCATCAGGAGCTGTTTCCAAAATGTTTTGATGTCGTTATTAGTTAAAACATTTGCTTTTTGGCACATAATTTACTGACTGCTTCTTTAACAGAGCTTTTAACTTGGGATACGGAGCAATGTTGACATCATGTTTTGTTATTAAGGTTCCTCGAAGCATGGAATATATTGACCACAACGTACTGGATTTATATTTTGCACTGAGGTCGCCGAAATATGCCAGTAATACTTTTTCAGAAAAAGAATTTACTTTACTTTTAAGTCTCCAGTCCATGAATTGTTTATAAGCATATTCATAACGCTCTTTCGACATTGATGGTAACAAATTCTCACATGCTTTTGCGGCTTTTTCTGCGATTTCCGGAGGAGTAAGGTTTTCATAATTATCACTGTCGCTTTCATTATTGTTAAATTCCATTTTTTATTCAAAGTTGGAACTGTTTTACTTGGATATGTTCGTCAGTTTCAGAATTCACAAATGACAAATGTCAAATTTCATTGGTAACCATGATTGCACTACCAATGTTGAAAATTTTAATTCATAATTAATTAAAATTTTCAACATCGCTGACAGCCAATCAGATTGATTGATTTTATATTTTACACAGTAACTCCCTCCATTCGCAATCTCCCACTTTCAGTAACAAAAAACGGTGCAGAATTCAATACATTTCATAGTGCTCGTCGGAAAACTGCTCTTGCGTAGGCATGACCTGTACAAATCATATCACTCTTTTTTTCAGAGTATATAGTACTGAGAGCCTCTTTTATGCCACTATCTCCGATAATGTATCCAATACATCCAAGGTACGACATAAGCAAGTGAAATCCGCCCAGCCTTGGTACAACGAGAGATTTGTCTGATAAAGAGGTGCAAGTTGTGATATCATGAGACTTGATGTACGTTGCACAAATTGTATAAAATTGATGACAAATCTAGATCTTCGTCCATTAAATAATTAAATTCAGAATTTGATTCTATTCGTAATGCTTTAAAAAATAGTTTAGTCAATGCGAGCTGTAGAATACTATGCACACGAACTACTCTTGCGTAGGCATGACCTGTAAAAATCATATCACTCTTTTTTTCAGAGTATGTAGTACTGAGAGCCTCTTTTATGCCACTATCTCCGATAATCTATCCAATACATCCAAGGTACGACATAAGCAAGTGAATCCGCCCAGTCTTGGTACAACGAGAGATTTTTCTGATAAAGAGGTGCAAGTTGTGATATCATGAGGCTTGATGTACAACGGCTGGACAAATGTCACAAAGCAAATCAGCATACCATTGTTTTCAGTTTGTTCAACTGAATGTAATAATGACGTGTAAATTGTGTCGTAATCGGTGGGAGCTGCATTAATAAAATTAATAATAAATTTAAGTGGGTCAAATGCGATGGTTGGTACTTCAATATGTACCTTTAATTTACGCAAACCTTCTCTCTTGTTAAAATTATACAATTGTACAGGAATATTTGCTATATTTGTAATTTCAGCCTCTGAAGGCATTTTTTTAGTTCTTTTAATTATTGCTGCAACTTTTAAAAAGGAAAACTTTTTAAACAAAAAATAAAACAAGAAACAAAAACACACTGAAGGTGAACGACTATTTTCAAAATTCTCCCTTCTCTACATTAAAACGTTTATAGCAGCTAAGCCAGGTGATCGCCACTCACCGAGTAGGTGTTCCCTCATGTTCTATCTCTCTCTATCTATCCACCAAATTGTATTTTCGTAGTTACATAATATGTTCAAACTGATATTTACTATTTCAGACTGAAAATGAATCTTGGTTCGATTCTCTGAAAAAATGTTATTTTTTCGTATTTTATGGAAATTACACTAACATTAATGAAAAAAGAATTCAATTTTATTAAAGTTTATTGAACATTGAGTTTCATGGATTTTGTACACCAAAAAAAAATTTATTTTGATTTGCTACAAAATTCGACCATGTACTCGATTGTTTAAATAAAACAAAATATACCATCTTAAATACAGACTTCAATCAAAAAATGCACCTGTAAAGTTTCAATATCACATTTTAAACTAGAGTGATTGGTAAAAAGAAAAATTTCCCAATTTTTGAAATTATTGAATATTTGGAGTTCTGTATTTTTGTAAATAATTTTTTAAGATTTTTTCATATTTCTTACCTTTTTAGATTACAAGGGCAAACTGTGTAAGTTTGAGACATTTATCTTGAAAATTTAAAAAATGGCAGATGCTTAATTAATTTAGTAGAAAGTTTTACCATAACGTAACTTCGTATAAGTACTACTTGAATTAAATTTCTTTTTCACTTTTGAAAATACGATATCTTGTTAGATGCAAGATTATTCTTTCATTTAAATTTTTGTGAGCTAAACTTGATCAATTAGATCTAAAGTTATGACAAATTCAGCGTAGCGCAACCGCGGCCGCGCGCTACGCGAGCGTTGCGCTTAGTTTTCATTCTAGAGAATAACTTTATAGATTCTTTTTATGTAAAATTGCGTGTTCTTTTGAATAGCACAGTTAGTTTTTCAAAGAAAAATTTTGATACTTATATTTCATAGAAAATGGACTTTTGCAACAAATTTGTTTAATAAATAATTTAGCGTATACTCGATTTTTGGTAACTTTGTATATGTTATTCCCATTATATTCATAAATACAAAAATGCAAAGTTATATCTATGGCCACTTTTTCCGAAGCATAAATCTAACTTTACTCCACTAAAAGGTAGAATTGAAACGATTCTTCTATGTTCAAGGGACTTTATGTTAGAAGTTAAGGACGGATCATTTATAAGCTTAATCTCTCTTTTTTGGTCAGGATCAAGGATGTCGAGAACGTATTGGGGAGCCAACCTAGACGTGAGAATTATACTCTAGATGAGGCCAGTAGAACACCGGCACCTCACCTTTCACTTTTGTGACGTCATTTGACCTTGGGATTCCCCACGGTCGCCCACGTGTGAGACCGTATTTTCCACCCCTATGGTTTCTTTTCGAAGGCTCTTTTCATCCCTAATTATTTTTGTTTTTCTTATTTTCCCACGTGTAGGACGTGTTTTTCACCCTATTTTATGGCCGCCCACGTGCAGGACGCGTTTTTTCTGCCTCTCACGTGAGGGGCACATTTAGGGGTTGGTCTTAGACTTGGGGTTGGGGCGGGGGTGCCGGCTTCTTTTCGGGTGGCCTTTTTAACCCTAATTAAGATCCTTTTGGTCATATTAAGAGCAGTACAACCCCTGGAGGTTAGGCAATTGCAAGTGTTCTGATTGGAAAAGATTTTTATTTAAGCTGTGTTTATTAATATGTACTAGGACCCATTTTTATTTTATTAAATGATATTGCATAATTGCATTTCTTTTAATTCCTATCTACAGATTGTAACCTTATGAAATTTTATATATAATTATTAGGATACAACCCTAATAATTAAATTTCTCTGTCATTTTAAATTAATCTCAACACGCAATGCAAAAAAAAATTATTTTAAGTTAATTACACGACACAGTAATCAGAATATTGTTTTTCTAAACGAATATTAAAACTGGTTCCTTACCTTTGAGATATCTTTAATCACCATCCTCTCGTTAAAATTGTTGTATATACACAGGTCCTCGGCATCCAAACAATTAATATTTTTAAAAAAGATATGTTGTTTGCACTAGCTGTAATTAAATTTGTGCAACTAAATAAATAAATTAAGGTTATAATAACCGTTTTGCTGGCTACACGTATAAGCACACTAATAACACTTTCTACATTTTTACTTATGCATAGTTAATATATAACTAGCTATTGATTTACACATAATTAATTTTTAGAGTGTAAATATACAAACATCCTAATTATCTTTATCACACTTACTGCAACTCGTATTTACCTCTCCCTTAAAGTAATTAATAGCAAAGCGGTTTGAACAAAATGCTGTACATACACAGGCAAATTGTTTTTATAAAAAACCTCATTAAATGTTTGGAAAGTAATAATTACATGTTTTAAATTCCACAACAATATGTTTACATGTTTACTTTTAGCTAATTACTGTCATTAACATTATATAATCCTGTTAAATTTAATAGGCTAAAAAATTGATTACCAATATCGAAATGGTAAAATAATTTCCTTCAAAAAACACTAAATCATAAATTTTATAACACGATTTTTAAAAACACACATGTGGAATTAAAAAGAAAGAAAAAACAGTAAGTATTACGCAACCTTTAATTAAAAAAGTAAGGTACCAAAAAAAAATCTCTTTATTTATCAGAATAGAATGGCTGGATATAAACCGGCTATTGCATTCCGATCATTAACTAATTTAGAAAGACACAAAACCTGATTACTGCTACTCGTATTTAGCAATTACATGCACGCACGCACCCACGCAGGGAAAATATTAGAGTGTGATTAGATCAATACTTCAAACTTCACCCGAAGATAACCGATTCTACCTGAACATTGATGAACGCGCCCGCCAGCGCACAAGACCCTAGGCTAGCAGCGTTCTCGTTTCTCGCGTGTTTCACTCTTTAAAGTGTAACTATCATCGAGCGAGCATTATTATGATGTATTCTCCTGCTTATGAGCCAACATCAGCGGACATTAGAGATTTTACTGACTTGTTAATGAACTATTACAACATAACCGTTCAAGATAATGATGGAAACGATGATGAGGATGAGCTGAATGTATCTCACATCCAAGGTGATGGTGATGATTCACAGGAGAGCAAGAAAAGCGATGAGGTAGAGGAGGACGAATCTCAAAACCATGATCATGATGGCGACAAATCACTGCTCAAGAAGAAGAAGAAGACCGATAAAGGTTGTTATTAAATAAAAATGATGTATTGTTGTTTATAATAATAATAATATATCTTCAAAACGCTAAGCTTTCCTTCAATTTTGTTATTAAACTTGTTTTTCTAACGGTGCTCCCCGTCTTGATTCATGTTTGCAGCTTTTACGAGTTTTCGCGTTAGCGTGTTTTTCCGCTGGCGTGTTTTCGTATTTGGGTGTTTTCGTTTTACGTGTTTTCACGTTTGTATGTCTTCGCGTTTGCATATTTTCGTGTTAGCGTGTTTTTGTGATAGCGTTTTTTTTTCGTTTGTGTTTTTGTGTGTTAGCGTGTTTTCGTGTTTTTGTTTGTGTGTTTTCGTGTTTTCGTTTCACGTGTTTTCGCGTTAGCGTGTTTTTGTGTTTGCGTGTTTTTTGTGTTGGTGTGTTTTCGTGTTTGTATGTTTTTTGCGTTTGCGTGTTTTCGGTGTGTGTGTGTGTGTGTGTGTGTGTGTGTGTGTGTGTGTGTGTGTGTGTGTGTGTGTGTGTGTGTGTGGTGTGTGTGGTGTGTGTGGTGTGTGTGGTGTGTGTGTGTGTGGTGTGTGTGTGTGTGTGCTGTGTGTGTGTGGTGGTGTGCGTGTGCGTGTGCGTGTGCGTGTGCGTGTGCGTGTGCGTGTGCGTGTGCGTGTGCGTGTGCGTGTGTGTGTGTGTGTGTGTGTGGGTGCGTGCGTGCGTGCGTGGAATTGCTAAATATGAATAGCAGTAATCAGGTTTTGTGTATTACTTTCTAAATTAGTTAATGATCGGAATGCAATAGCCAATTTATATCCAGCCATTCTATTCTGATAAATAAAGAGATTTTTTTTAGTACTTTACTTTTTTAAATAAGGGTTGCGTAATACCTACTGTTTTTTTTTCTTTTTAATTCAGCATGTGTGTTTTTAAAAATCGTGCTATAAAATTTATGATTTAGTGTTTTTTAAAAGAAATTATTTTACCACTTCGATATTGGTAATCAATTTTTTAGCCTATTAAATTTAACATGATTATAAAGTTAATGACACAGTAATTAGCTAAAAGTAAACATGAACAGTGATTTATTACTACATATTGTTGTGGAATTTAAAACATGTAATTATTACTTTCCAAACATTTAATGAGGTTTTTTATAAAAACAATTTGCCTGTGTATGTACAGCATTTTGTTCAAACCGCTTTGTTATTAATTACATTAAGGGAGAGGTAAATACGAGTTGCAGTAAGTGTGATAGAGATAATTAGGATGTTTGTATATTTACATGTAGCCAGCAAAACGGTTATTATAACCTTAATTTATTTATTTAGTTGCACAAATTTAATTACAGCTAGTGCAAACAACATATCTTTTTTAAAAATATTAAGTGTTTGGATGCCCAGGACCTGTATATATACAACAATTTTAACGAGAGGATGGTGATTAAAGATATCTCAAAGGTAAGAAACCAGTTTTAATATTCGTTTAGAAAAACAATATTCTGATTACAGTGTCGTGTAATTAACTTTAAATAATTTTTTTTTTTTGCATTGCGTGTTGAGATTAATTTAAAATGACAGTGAAATTTAATTATTAGAATACAACCCAATGTATATATAAAACTTCGTAAAGTTACAATCTGTAGATAAGAATTAAAATAAATACAATTATGCAATCTCTTTTGATAAAATAAAAATGGGTCCTAATACATATTAATAAACACAGCTTAAATAAAAATCTTTTCCAATCAGAACACGTGCAATTGCCTAACCTCCAGGGGTTGTACAGCTCTCAATATGACCAAAAGGATCTTAATTAGGGTTAAAAAAGGCCACCCGAAAAGAAGTCGGCACCCCCGCCCCAACCCCAAGTCCAAGACCAGCCCCTAAATGTGCTCCTCACGTGAGCAAGTACAAAAAATGCTGTCAAAAAAAGGCTCTAATTAGGGTTGAACATTCCATCAAGGGTTGAAAAAGGCCTCCGAAAAGAAACCATAGGGGTAGAAAAAACGCGTCCTACACGTGGGCGGTCATAAAATAGGGTGAAAAACACGTCCTACACGTGGCCGAGTAAGAAAAACAAAAATAATTAGGGATGAAAAGGGCCTTCGAAAAGAAACCATAGAGGTGGAAAATACGGTCTCACACGTGGGCGACCGTGGGGAATCCCAAGGTCAAATGACGTCACAAAAGTGAAAGGGCAGGTGCCGGTGTTCTACTGAGGCCGAATTTGGGCTTTATACAACAGAAGAAGTTGCCGAGATGTGAAGTAGTGCTTAGATTTGTACAGAAAGCCGATTTTGCGAGCAGCTACTTTGGTAGCTAACAGAAGATGGTCAACCCAAGAATGAGATGAACTACAATGAAGAGTGCTATCTTCAGCAAAGCAATGGTTTGAGTTAATCGTAGAAGAAATAAGATCATTTATGTGCAGCTGAAAAAGTGAAGGTGCTATAACTGATCCCTGCGATTACGCCCGCGTTAATGCTGATTTCTTTTGAAAAAAGCCATCAACTACGACACGTATTCGTCTTTTATCAAGGAAACTAGAAACCCAGTTGATGAGCATATCATTTAACCCAAACGAGGTTAGTTTGACAAGTAAACACTTATACCAAACTTGGTCAAATGCCTTTGAGATGTCTAAAGCGACTACAGCTGTTTGTTTCACCGGATTGTTCAAATGTATTGTTTCAAGCTTGGCTCACATGTGAAAGGAGATCACCTGTTGAACGGTTCTGCCTAAAACCATGCTGGTGGTCACTAAGGGGTTTATTTGTTTGAAGAAAAGAGAGCAGTTGCTGATTAATGGCTTTTTCCATGATTTTAGACAAGATGGAAGTAGTGGCAATTGGTTGGTAGTTCGAGGGATCGGTCTTTTCCCCTTTTTTGTGAATAGGTTGAACATTTGCTAACTTTCACGATGACGAAAATTCCCCAGAAGACATAAAGATCGAATGGTACTAGTTCAGGGGAACATTTCTTTAAAACAATAGCTTGGATACCGTCCGGGCCAATCGTCTTATTGAGATCAAGCCTACTGATAATAAATGCTAGGAGCATTAAGTTAAACACTAGCTGGTAGTATTCATTTAGATATTACTTTTAGCGATATTGAGTTTTCAAATAAAATTATCTTAACCTTTTTCAATTTTGCAGGTATCTCAAGCAACTCTAAATCCTGTTTGGGATCAAACGTTAATACTGAATAATATAGTATTTTACCGTTCAGGAGAAAGCATCAAATCTGATCCTCCTTTAATTATTGCTGAAGTGTTCGATAGAGATCGTTGCGTAATATCACTTTACTTGTAATATTAGTATAGTAATGACTATACATATTTTTATAGAACAGAGTTGAATATATTGGAAAATGTAAATTTTTTCCACATGTAAAATTAGCTGGGGTTCCTTATAAAGCTCCTGACTTTCCACCAAGATTGGCTTGGGAACTGGTGAGAAATTGGGGCAAACCTGTAGGCAAAATTTTACTTGCAGTTGAAATGTTAGAAGTAAGTATTTAGCTTTCTTTTTCCATATTAATCAATACATTAATAATTAAAGGTAAGTGAAAAAGACGAAAAACTGCCAGTGACCGATGAGATCATACGAATTCCTAACGATATTAAACCAAACTTAGTTAAATATCGCATAGAAATCTATTTCTGGGGTTTGAGACAATTGCGCAGAATTAACTGTGTTCAAATAAGTAATCCAAAAGTAACGTTAGAATGCATGTACACTTCCATTCATTCAGAGAGTGCTGTTGCTGTAAGGAAATGTGTAAATTTTAGCCAGCCCTATAAAACACTTGATATGGTAATATGATTTTCCATATTGCCTTTTAAAAGCTATACATTTTAGAATCTTCCCGATGAAATGTATTATGTACCACCATTTTGTTTTAAAGTATATGACTGCCGAAGTTTTGGGAGAATGACACTTGCAGGCATTCAGTTATTTGATATGGAACCATTTTTAATTGTACCTCAAAAATCATTAGACAAAGATCGTTTAACTTTAGAAAATGAATTAAAAACAGGTTCACACTTGCGTAAGTTACGTTAATCTAATCTTAAGGCCTCAAAACTGTTTTAGCATCATATAGGAAAAGGATAAGTGAAAGAGTAAAAAAAGGTTTAAAATATCCTAAACCAAGCCATAAAGTCAAAATTAATGAAGGAGCCTCCCAAAAATATGGTTTTATAAAGAGAATTCTATGTTTGAACTTTAAACGGCAAAAAATGCAAGCGCGGCGACATCATATTGTTAAAAAAACGGGTGATTCGCTAAAATCATGTTTTGGATCAAAATCAAAGAAGCATAAAGAAACAGAATTTGCTGACTTTGACGTTGAAAAAAATAAAGTTACTCCCAAGAAACGCAGTTGCATTATAAAATTTTTCAAAAAAATGTTGTCTTTAATCTGTGGCTTATTTTCAACTATTTTTTGTATATGTAAAAGAAAAAAAACTAAAAGTACCACCCCGAAGAAGAGCAAGTTGAGAAAATTGTGTTCTTTCATCAAGAATTGCTGTTGCTTCCCGATTAAAATGGTCAGTTCTCTATATAAAACGTGCCTTTCTCTAATTAAAATTTTATGCTCTCTAACTAAAAAATGTTGTTGTTATTGCTGCTGCTGGCCATTAAGAGGACCACCACCGAAAAAACCTAAACCTAAAACCAAAGACTTAGTAAAGAAGAAAGAAGCAAAACATTTAACTTTAATTAAAAAGTACTGTGGTTTTTGGTACAATAAGAAACAACATAAACCTAAACAAACCCCCAAGAAACGTGGAGTAAAAGGCAATAACACTGAAGATGTTGATTGGTGGACCAAGTACTTTGCATCCTTAGAGGTTGGTTATTTAATTACACATGACGTCTTACTTGTGTCGTTCCCGTAATAGGTATTAAAAATATCATGCTCCAAGTCTGGTGTTAAATCATTTTTATGTGTACCATGTGTCCACTTCAAGGAGTTACCACTTTTGTAAAATAAGTATTTATTGTCCGATTTGTTTTTTTTTTGCAAATATTCGGAATCCTATTCAGGTTCACTTAAAACCTATTGGTACCACTTTTTATTTTTTAAATTTTCACATTTTTATTCATGGCTTAGTTCAAACAAATAGTAATAAAACTTACGTTTATTTGTTTTCTATAATACTTAATTAAAAAAGACTAAATTGTGGAAATGTGGGCGACCGGTTGAATAATTTGTACTTTTTGTTGTCATTTGACTATGTCTTATTAAATAAAATTGTCTTCTGGAAACGGTTGTCAGTTAGAGGTAGTGAATTAGTTTTAAGTGCTCTACTTTTATAAATAAGTGTAAATCTTAAAAAAATCTTATTCTTTGCAAGAAAAATAGAAACAATAAGAATAGTTATCAACCATGCACCAATTACCATATCCTTGACCAACATGGGGCAGTTATGAGACTTCCAAATCAGAATTTTAGTCAGAAACAAAGAGGAGAACAGATGATTCACACTGATAGTCCATATTCATGTATTGGAGATTCTAGTAGATATCTAAGCATTTGTAATGGTTAATTCTGGGAATATTTGAGAAAAAACGGCAAGAAACCTTTTAAATCAAAATTTCTTTACATACGTTACGCAGAAGTTATTGAGATAAAAAAGGAATTATGTTTGTGGTTTGAAGATGTGAACCTAAAAGAAGTGTATACAGTAATGAAGATAGATTCACCACAAACGGTGTTGCATTGCTTCAAGATAGCAAAATATGAAGCAAATATGATTTACACTGGATAATTGAGACTAAGTAACAATATTCCTCAAAAGTAAATGTTTTTTGTGGTGTTTGAAATGACATATTACTGGATTACACTTTGCATTTGATAATTTGAAAGTAGATGTACAATTCCAAGTCTAACTCAAATAGGTAATGTGTAAGAACAGAACATTATAAGAAATTACAGAGTGAGAGACAATATTAGTGATATTAGTTACAGCTGGTAAACAAACTGGTTATTGGTCTTTAAGGTTATTTTCGGGGATTTTTTGTTCTTAGAATTGTAGCTGTCATTCACGTTTTTGGAAAACAAGTACCCGTTCTCATCCATAAACTTAATGTTCCTTTAAGGCCTATTGGTAGTACAATTGGTTCTCCTACATACAATTTTGCAAAACATCTTACATTTCTATTACAACCTCATACTCAATAATTATATTGATCATATTTCTCCAAAGGGTATAATAATTCTTTTTAAACACTATCTTACTACGACTTATTTCCAATCGATTAATAAATTCTATTAACAGCTTAATAGTGTAGTAATAGTGTAGGGTAGTCCTCTTATAGCTAATTTTTACATGTACCCCAAAAACCTTTAGTGTGGTATATATATATATATATATATATATATATATATATATATATATATATATATATATAGTGGCGGTTTCCACGTTGGGTGACATTTTATGATGACTCATATATGCCGGGTGGGGCTCCATTTGTAACAGGCGTAAACGTGGACCTAATTCTTTGACTTGCTTACACTCGTTACAAAAATGAAATTTAGGGTTCTTGTTTTATTTTAATAATTTCAAAATGCTTTAATAAAAACTTATATTGTTTTTTTGAGACTTAAAATGTTTCCCGTTTGAGTAAATGAACTTTAATATTGCTCTGCAAATTCCTTCAATATCGCCTTTAGACCTTTGTTGCGGATTAATACAATTGCTATTTCCGACTATCGAAACGATTAATCATTTCTGGCTCTATTAATCGATTTTACATCTCACTATAAGTCCAGTTATCACTACAAACGGCCAGCAAACTACAAACGGCTAGCAATCTACAAACAGCAATGCTTCTACTTTAACCATCAATATTTTCTAGTTATTGCACTTTATATACTCGTATTGATTTATTACACTGGAGCGATTGTCGCTTTTTATATTTATTGTTCAATATTTAAACACAATAAAGGATCACGACTTCTGATACGTACAAACCATTTATTGATTTAATAAGAAAAGTATTATTTATATTTTCTTAGCACAACACTAACTAAGTTAGGTTTTATTTGCTCAATTTAGAGGGCAGCGTGACTACCACTTTGTCACCTGTGCCGCAGAGATCATAGCCTAACTGCCAACTACTTCTGACCACCTCCTTACTTAAACGTAACTGTCATGTCAACAACTGATTCCTCCTCTTCTATAACGTATTTATGCACTTGCAATTGCTGCGTTTACTTTAATTATTTTCTAATTAATTATATACACAACTTGAAGCTTTTCTTCTCAATATTAAATACTTGTATATATCAATAACAAACAATCATTTCTCAATCTATAAAATAACATATATATTTCCTAGCATCAATTTTACCATTTCTTGACATGCTAACACCTAAAAGCAATAACATTTAAGGCCACCTAAAGATGTTTCTAATCGATTAGCATCTTCCGGAGTGTACTAATTATCTTTGTCATGTGGAAAAGTACACATTGGAACCACAAAATGTAGCTTCAGTACAAGACGTAAAGAACATATGAGATTTTTGTACGTTAGGTCAACCAGAGTAATCTGCGGTAGCTGATCATGCTTTAAATAATTTAAAACAATATTCAATTTGATAATATGGAAATATTGTCAAGACTAGCTCATTATGATGTTCGTTTACCGAAGCTATTGGGATGTATAAACATCCTAATAACTTCAATAGGCAAGAAGAAAATCTCCGTTTAAACAGGTTTTGGCATTTCATAATTAGATTACCACAGCACTATAATTTAATATATAATAAAGTTAAAACTTATATTAAACGTACTACATTGTCATTTCACTGCAAAATAACATTTACAATTCTTACAATTATTATTAACAAAGCCATTTCTTTGTTCGATTTTTAATTAATATGTCAAGTTTCTGTAAATGCTTTTATCAATTTGAAATTACAGTTTTTCACAACTTTACATTTACATCATATTTTGAATAAATTTTGTTAAATTTACTCTTTGATTGTTTCCACTGTTAGGCTCGGCCGTTAGAGGATGTTCATCTTCAAGACAATTTAACTATATTTAGTTTATTAAGGATCTTGTTAATCTTTACTAAAATTGTGTTCCATTGTTGGCTTTATACGTTTATCAAGCTGTTAATATAATAGCTGGCTTGTGTTTGTTCTTTCACTTTTTCATACATCACAAATCTGTTTCAACATCTTAAACAATTCTAAAAGATTTGACTACTATTGAGGACGATAACTATAAGTGTTATCGAAACGTATAGATTTGTGTAAAACATAAATACAAAAATACACCATTAAAACCAAATAAGCTAAGTATTTTAATTATGTGTGAAAATGGGGAAAGTTTACATTTTCATAAATGTGAGTAATATTCATGTATGAGTTAGGAAAAGTAAGAATACTACCTTTTATGAACGAGTTTCATAAAGTCGATAAAAATTGAAAATAAATTTTCATACTGGGTGGGGCAGAAAGAGTTCCCCGATTTGAAAACCGTATGGCTATGGTGGTAGTACCGTAGTGGAGGATATATCATTCGATGTGTGTCTTCATGCCATGTTTAGTGTAAACCATGACTTGGTCGAGACTGCACCGCACTTTCGTCGTTGAAGATAATGACTCAGCGTGCCTTTCGGGCGACATGATCCGGTTCCCAATAGAGGAAGAATTGGTAAATTGGTATCAAACTTTCGGGAAACAAGGTCGGCATTAAAACGAAAATCTCCTGGGCGACCTCGGACAGCGACAGGACCAGCAAATGTAGCCGCTGTGAGAGCGCCAATTTAACAATCTCCGAGGCGCTCTGCACGTAAACACGCGACTGCCTTACGGTTATCAAACCGAAGTGTTCGGAGAATTCTGCACCGGGATCTTCATATGAACCGCTATAAAATTGCCATTGTACAGGAGTTGCGTGAAAGAGGTCGTGAAACCCGTACCACTTTGTGTCAAGAACTTCGCAGCATTGCTCGCATGACGTTTTGATCTTTGGTGATGAGGCACATTTCCACCTTTCGGGCGAGGTCAACAAACAAAACTACAGGTACAGGTCTGAAAATAACCCTCGGGAACTTCACGAGCGGCCACTTCATAGCCTAAGGCTACAATCTGCTAGTGTGCCGTTTCTGAACTTGGTGTGTGGGGTCCATAACTTTTTGAAGAAAATGGTGCTACTGTTACGGTAAACGCAGATTGGTATTGTGTGATGCTCGAGAACTTTCTACGGTCCAGAGTTGATGCTCTTGTTGATGAGCATGGACAAGAACATGTCTGGTTTCAACAAGATGGGGCAACAGCCCGTACAACTCATCGTTCAAGGGCAATTCTGAGAGAAATGTTTGCTGGGCATGTTGTCTCTTTGCGTGGTGACATCGGGTGGCCCTCGTATTCGCCGGATTTAAACCCATGTGATTTTTTCTTTGGGGCTACCTTAAGGAA
This sequence comes from Vesta saturnalis, assembly GCA_036346205.1. Taxonomy (NCBI): domain Eukaryota; kingdom Metazoa; phylum Arthropoda; class Insecta; order Coleoptera; family Lampyridae; genus Vesta; species Vesta saturnalis. The sequence continues at coordinate 10,560,514 of JARFJB010002231.1, read as the reverse complement.
AAAGTGTATCAACATCGTCCTCAAACTCTGGAAGCTCTTAGGGAGACGATAATCCAGGAAATTGCTGCTATTCCGCTTGAAATGATTCGCAGAGTTATGGAAAATTATAGGGAGAGGTTCACTCAGTGTATCAACAATGCATGCGAACACTTGAGTGATGTAATTTTTAAAATCCATTGATTTAAAATAGCATTATGTATGCCTATTGAAGAAAAAGTTTTTTTTTACATCTTGATTAGTTTAGTTTTTATTAGCTTTCCAAATAGGGGAACTCTTTCTGCCCCACCCTGTATAATGTAAATAAATAAAATTCTGTTTAGGGGATTATACATTACTAAGTTTTTGTTGAGCCCCTTTCTAAGCGATTAGAAAGAGAACAAAACAAGGAATGATCAATCCTGATAAGGTCTAATTAAGGAAAGGTCTGAGGGACATTTTGGTCATAATTTGACTTTTAGATGTATAAGGTTTTCGAAACAAGATTCGGTTAACCTAAAAATCAGAAATTTTCCCTAATTGGACCGGTGCATTTTGCTCAAATTGGACTTGTACAATTTGAAATACTGTTGCTCTTTCAATTTCTCAATTACTGTTTCAGATGGCAATTTAGGACTTAATAAGTGCACTAGAGTGTATGAAATTCCTAAAGCGACTATAAAAACACATCTAGAAAACCAAAACAATGTAGCTATTTATTAAGGTGATGGGTCGTGCAACTACTCTCAGCAAAGAACTGGACGCTCTTATTGTGAAGCACATCAAGAAAAATTAGGCGGAATGATGTTTAGACTTACTGTTACTCATGTCAAAAAACTTGCTTACGATACTGCCCTTAAACACAAAATCCGACATCCATCTAATAATGAAAAAAGAATAACTGGAAAGAAGTAGTATTACAATTGCATGACAACGTTCTAAGCTGAAACTAAGGCAGCCGGAAGCCACTTCAATGGCTAGAGCTGGCTAGAGCAAAGGGATTTTGCAAAGAAAAGTTGTTTAACATTTCGGAAGAAGTGGTTAAAAAACAAAAATTTGATTAAAATTCAATATTTAATGTTGATGAATCAGGATATACGACAGTTCTGAAAAAATACGAAAAGTTTTATCTTTCCAGGGCAAAAATAGGTTGAATGAGTTACTAGTGGTGAGATAGGAGTAAATACTACTACAATCTGTTGCTTTAGTTCTGCTGGACTGTGCAGTCCTCCTATAATAATTTTTAACAGGAAACGGGAATGTCCTGAGCTAGCAGATGGGAAACCCTTTGGTGGTCTAGTAGATATTTCGGACAAGCGTTTTGTCAGTGTATTGAAGCCAGGTGCCAACAAACAAGTACTCTTACTTTTCGGTAGACATACAACGCACTCCCAAAATTTGGAAGCCTTAATGTACGCACTCGAGAATGACATTTCCATGCTTCAGTAGCCAGGACATACGACACATACACTGCAGCCTTTGGATGTGGCTTTCTCCAGCGTCTTCAAAGCTATTGTGTTTATACTCAAGAAGCATAGCTGCGAACGAAGTTGGTCGAACTAGATCTGTATATAATGTGGCTGCATTAATTTATGGAAAAGCTGCAGCTGTGGTAAATACGGAAGCAGCTTTCGAAGGTTCTGAAATTTGGTCCGTTTATCGTCATAGATTCTAACTTTACACCATCAGTGGTACTCACTTCTAAGTCTAATGGACGTTACCAGTAACACCACCTATAAGAATTTTTAATGAAAATAAAGACACTCTTGAGAGACCGGAACGTCAAATTAACAATCAAATCCTATTCCTGTTCCCTCTAGTCAACGGAATATTTTGCAAAAATACAATCTAAATTGAAAAATGCCGCTAGCAGCAGCCCAAAAAGGCAGTAAAAGTAGAAAAAGGACATCGAACGAATCAGTTCGACGAATAATAAGAAAAACAACTAAAGAAAGTACGGAGGTCCCAAAAATCTGAAAAAGAGAGTAAGAAAAAAGGTGATGATACCTAATGATACTAAAAAACAAAACGAGACAGTGCCGAATACTAAGGAGACAAAAAAGACATTTTAAAAAGAACGACCAAGAAAAAAAAAGATTTGACAGAAACGGACGACTACGAGAAAGAAGACAATGTTGAATGCCTGTTTTGTGGCGATACCTATTTTCAGTCGAAGGCTGAGCAAGGTTGGAATGCCTTAATTGCGTTAAATGGGCGCATGATGAGTACCCGAAATTTTAAACTAAATGACTAGAATTATTGTAAATTAAATGACTAGAAAATTTACAATAATCAAATTTAAAGGATTATCAAAAGTTAGTATATGAATATGAAAGATAGAAAAAACAAATTCTGAGATTAATTCAATACAGGGTTATTTCACACTATACGGCACGGAATATTGTGGCCAAAATACGTGACTTAAAACGTTTCACTTTTGGAATATATGGGAGTCTATTATTGTTACTTTTTGAAAAAACTTTTATATTATACAGGGTGTCCCAAAAGGCCTAAAAGTATTAAAGTTGCCTTATTTTAAATTGAATCCCCGGTATATTATCGAACCATAGATAGGAACACACTTTGAAAATATTTTCAAATATACAGGGCCACCCATATTGACAGGGTGAACCAAACTTGTCTTTTTTTATTAGAACACCCTATATATTTTAACATTTTTGGATTCTTCTCGATTTACTCGTTTCTGGAATATAAGGTTTTGCAATGTTATACGAGGTAGTTTAAAAGATATAAGCACTTTTGTATTAAACTTTCGTACCAACATTAGCACCCTGCAGCATTGTACAGATTTGACATAAAAAAATCTATGTTCAAACGATTTTTAATATAGTCTACTATGTCCAATTTCATTAACATAACCGAATATTTCTTTTGTGTATACAGGATTGGTCTAGAATTGAAATGATAATTTTCTGGTTTTTTAAATGAAACACCCTGTATTTTAGTATTGGAATGAAATGCTATTTTATGGTACTTTATTATTTCTTAAGTATTCCCTATACCTTAATGCCTTAATTTGACAGTTATTCTTAATTCTGTCAGCCAAACATTAATTGAAACAAGAATTTTATTAGGTTGGCTGTGGAAATATTGAACCAACAATAATTTTTCAAAAAAAAAATTACGTAATAATCTAGGTTGATCCTTAATAGGTTAATATTAGGTGAAATATCAAAATACCTAAGTAGTGAGATGTTAGTGTGTAAAACATTAATAAAGACATACAATATTCTGGTTGGCTACAGCTTGCTTTTTTTTAATATTTCTAATATGAATTTTTGTCAGGAAGTTCTGATTGAACAACCAAGAACAGAAGCTTTTCAAAGTGTATTAGGGCGATTTCAACGGACTGGATACGTTGATTACGAGGAATGCACACATATCATGCACAATTTCATCAAGAGCTTAATGAGGAATAGAATTTTTTCGGTGGGCGCAGGAAAAATTCACAATGTTTCATATGTTTTATTTGGAGATGTAGCTATTTTCCATAAGAATGGACTGTAAACAGACATCATTTCCTCTATCACTCAACTTCTAATCTGCACCACATTCTCACACACAGTCAGATAAGATGGTTGTTGATTATTTGTGCTGGAGTTCTTGGAAATGGTGTCATCGGACCTTACTTTTTTGAGGATCACATAAAAGGAGAAACGTAATGTATCTACATTTTCTGGACAACGATTTGCTGTAATTATTGGAAACCATACCGTTGAACATACGCCAGAGAATGTGGATATTACATAACGGCGCTCCAGTACATCACAATTTTTTAGTGAATGAGCATTAAAATGATAATTTTCCTGGAAGATGGATTGGCAGCGTAGGACCCATAAGGTGGCCTCCACAATCACTAGGGTTAAACAAGTTAGACTTTTTTTCTAGGCATGTGTAAAAGATAAGGTGTACAAAACACCTCCTTCAACTGAAGAAGATATGAAGGAGAGAATTAGAAATGAAATATGAAGTTGAACAGCAAGTGTTAACAAATGTTAGTCGCTCTTTTGAAGATCACTTGCAATTATGTATAGACGTCGACGGATGCCAGTTTGAACATTTATTGTAAATTAAACGTTTTTCTTGTTATTTTTGTTAAGTAACTACATTTTTATTTTATTTGTTTTACTTCAATATTAAATACTTCACTTTATGTTTATTTGTTAATGGGTATAAAGTTTACATTTTGTAAAATGATTGTGATAAGAATACCTATTATCTTCACAGCCTAATTGTTAGTCATAGCCAACTAGAATATTGTTTTTTTTATTAAAGTTTTACACTACTTAGTTATTCTGATATCTCACCAAATATTAACCAAATAAGGATCAATCTAGATTATTATGTAAGTTTTTTTTTAATTATTTTAGTTCAATATTTCCACAGCCAACCTAATAATGTTACCTAACTCTTTTTCAATTAATGTTTGGCTGGAAGAATCACGAATAACTCACAAATTAAGGCAATTAGGTATAGGGAATACTTAAAGAAATAATAAAGTACCACAAAATAACATTTCACTACAATACTACAATACAGGGTGTTTCATTTCAAAAAGCCAGAAAATTATCATTTCAATTTTCGACCAATCCTGTATACAAAAAAGAAATATTCCGCTATGTTAATGAATTTGGACGTAGTAGACTATATTAAAAATCGTTTGAACGAAAATAGACTCTTTTATGTCAAATCTGTACAATGCTACAGGGTGCTAATGTTGGTACGATATTAATGAAAAAGTGCTTATATCTTTTAAACTACCTCGTATAACATTGCAAAACCTTATATTACAGTAACAACTAAATTGAGAACAATCCAAAAATGTAAAAATATGCAGGGTGTTCTATTTAAAAAAGTTAAATTTGATTCACCCTTTCAATATGGGTGGTTCTGTATATTTGACAATATTTTCAAAGTAGGTCCTATATAGTTTTATACTTTTATCTAAATAAATTTTTTTTCGTATCTCTTACGACAAATGAGTAATTGAACTTCCTCGCAGTAATGCCGCACCCTGGATGGAAGTAAAAAAAATTTATATAAAATATTTTCGATAAGATTATTAACATTTAGTTTTTGTATTAACTTTCAAATCGAGACTCAAAATCTAATCTCAATCATAATGGTAATGCAGCACGGGAACTTAAATTATATGTAAAATTAAAATGGCAATTAATATCTCTCTGGAACGACACAGCTAGACACCAGGTGTAATATGCAATATAGCAATAATTTATTAATTGTTACAGGAAAGTAATAATGGTACTCTACGGAACACGAAATCAAATACACTGAAGGTATAATTATGCACACATATTAATCATTAATGTTAAATTAAATTCTGAATAATTAAGCTATAACTAATTAGTACAACTTAATAACTACTGACATAGAAATTGTAAACAATAAAAGTTGATGGTGAAACTTGTACACATTCTAAAACACGAAAACATGAAATATGTAAAATGTAATGTATTGCCATTTATTAGCTAATTGTTAATTGCCACACATTGATTGTCAATTAGTTCCAAGTTCTAAAGCTATAACACTGTAATGTTAAAACGATTTCGAGTTCTCAATGGCCAGTTGATTAGTATGTGAAAGTTTAAACATTTTCCTCCACATTCTAGCAGCATTTATATTGATTCCTAAAGTTTAAATATAATGTATGTATATACTAATAGTTATTTATGTAACAAGCGTACGTGACGTGCGTTTGTTCAACGAAGCCTTTAGGCATATTTTTTCTACACTCATTAAAAAAAAGTTTTACTAAGTGTCGGTAAATAAATAATATTTTATAATGTAATATTTAATTATGATGAAGTATCATGATTAACGTGATTTTCTGGATATTAAGGTGTTCGTTTTATAAATGAACGTGGAAAAAAAATTTTTCTACGTTCATTCACAAGACGAATACTTTTTGAACCATTTTTAGTGTAAATTCTGATCGTTTAGTGTACTAGTACAATACAATTTATTGCACACTACGCACGCGTACTAACTTGATTTACAACTGCAAATGTAAAAATAGTAAAATATGAATTGACAGAACTAAACTTCATTTGTATATCTGCTAAAGATGTTATAGAAGGTTATTACGCTTTTGATCTCACGTTTTGAAGTAATATTGTTTAAATAGTTGAAATGTAATTAGGACATTGTATAATTATTAAACCATTATAGTTAAATTTTAGGCAATCAATGTTTTTCATTCAACGTTTTTACAACAAAAATTAGGTTTTGTTGCGATCGAGTGTACGAAAGTTGTTTCATGCCATTCGATCGCTATATTTTAGAATCTTTTTTACTGGAAACTGGATACGGATAACTAACATTCTTCTTAACTATTCATTAAAAGTTACTCTGGTTTGTCAGTTTAAGTATCTAAATCAAAAAAAAGTGCAAGTATAGAAATAGTTTTATAGCATATACGAGAAAGTAAATGCGAATTACAGCGACAAAGAAGACTTTTTTACAGTGACCAGAACTTAGTGTAGTGGCAACTGAAGCATCTTAAAATTTCATATCCTGCAAATCACGCTAACAATGATAATCATTTATAATTAACTATTAAATATGAGATTATTATAAAATATTTTTTATTTACCGACACTTACTCCATTAGCAAAACCGTTTTTTTAACAACCTAAAATGAATATTGTATATGCAAGTCGTGCAAAACGTGTTCATTGCACTCGATATGTTGTCCAACTCGGGCTAAATGCCTCGGACAAACACACGTCGCACTTGTTACATAAATAACTATTATTCAACTAAATAAACACAAAATAGATAATCTAACATAATATTCCAAGCTATTGACAACGATGCCAACAGCATTATTGTCGCGCATAATCACTTGACAGTTTAAACAACTAATGGGACTGCAATTTCCTACTTAGTTTTCTAACACCTCTGTCCTTAAAATTACGTGCAAAAATTAATGATTAAGGTATAATGGCGTGTTATGCGATAAATAAAACTTACATGTATTCACCAATTTGCAAAATTTGTTTATATAGGTGTAACTTAATTCAATGTTAAAAAATATGTTGTGTGGAACAACACAGGACCTTCCAACCTACAAAGTAGAAATCAAAAGAAATTAAATAATTTTAATAATAATTTTTTTAGGATAATTATGCAACGTGTTTTTTAATATGTTCATAACGAAAATAGGCAACATTGTAGAAACAAAAACAATCACCCGTATCAAATGGACGTTTAAAATTTTATATGGGATAGAGGTTAATATATTCCGAATTATGAAGCTAACATTCAAAGAACTGTGTTTAAAAATGAAATTATCACATATGTATTAACTGCAGCTGTTGAAGATCCTAGTATAAATATCAACAATAATTAACAATTACAAATTACAGAAATTATATCAAATGCTCAAATAAGCCTCCATTTTGCTCTAAGCAATATCCTAATCCTATTATTTTCGAGCATTCTTCGCTGATGTGTCTCTTTAAAACCTGCAAATATGAAAACCTTCCAGAAGTGAAAATTCTAGATTTTAAATGTCCCCAGAGATAATAGTCATTTGGGACAAGGTCTCCAGGTCTTGGAGGCCACTTAATTGCGCAATTTGGTCCGATTGCACAGCTATTAAAACAATTATGAATGAAGTCTTTAACTTCACGGCTGGTGTGAGCAGGGCAACCATCCATTTGAAACCAAATTTCTTCTTCCGCGGGAGCTACTTCTGCTAGAGCCAGTAAAATTTGCTCTTGCAGCAAATCGAAAAACCGACCTACGCTTAGATTTTCCTCATAAAAAAAATGGTCCAATAATATGTTGACCGAATATTCCTACCCAAACATTAATTTTTTGACGATATTGAGATGGGCTTTCAACAACAATTCGAGGCCTTCTTGTGGACCAAATTCTATAACGTAAACGCACACTCATCCGTAAAGCAAATATTCTGCAAAAATTGTATGCATAGTTTACCCTTCTCCAACATCTCATAAGAAAATTCCGCTCTTCTCCCCCCTCAAGCATCTCCTGATGACACTGAAGTTTGTACGAATGGAAATTACTCTTTTTCAAAAATGTTAATTCGGTTGTATTATACATTCAAACTGGTTCGCAATTTCTCGAGAACTTATACCAGGATTTTCAACAACTGCAGTTAATACATTTGTAGTATATTCATTTTCAAACTCATTTCTTTGAATATTGGCTGTATAATTTTTGGCGCATTTACACCGTTCCACTATTTTTAAATTTTATAATAATTCTTCCAATTGTAGTCTGGCTTGAAATCGGATGATTTGGATATTTCGCGCTAAATAAGGCACTTACTGTGCGCGCCCTATTGCCAGAATAAAACATTTTTACAATTTCTATTCTTTCTGAAACGGTGTACTACATTTTTTAAGTATATTGGTATGACTTATAGACTGACAACGTGACAACATTTATAATTTTGAAAGGTAACGTCATCCTGACCTTTCATTGCTGTCCTGGTGATTTGCAGGAATGGTACATAATTTATGCTATTTTTGAGATTTGCGTAAGCTATAAAATATTTTTAATATGAAATATGAAGTTGTTTCAGAACAATTTGACAAAAAACAAAAACTGCGCCTAATCAGCCCCAGGAGAAATGAAATGAAGTTTAAATACCAAATTTCAAATACATACGTGTTATGGATCTACCGTTATCATGGATACCACGTACGCACGCACGTACGTACTCGCGCACGCACGTACTCACACACGCACACACACACACGCACGCACGCACGCACGCACGCACGCACGCACTCACGCACGCACGCACGCACGCACGCACGCACGCACACACCACACACTCACACACTCACACACTCACACACTCACACACTACACACACACACACACACACACACACACACACACACACACACACACACACACACACACACACACACACACACACACATACACACGATCTTGGCGAAGCTTTGTCAAAGGTTGTAAAATATAGATGCTTTCATGTAAGTTCAGTCGCAGGTCATTTATTTATGTAAGTAGTCCCAACGTTCTAGATTGTTTCTATCTCCTTTTGAGTCATGGGGATATACGAAATAGTAGAATGAATAATTTGTTGTAATACATTTATGACGTTCATCCGTTTTTCCCTGCAAAGAAAGTCGAGTGCGAAACGTTCTATACCTTCATATGTATATCTAGGTTAGAAAGTAATTAAGCATGTAATACTTTCACATATTTTATTTCTAGAAGTTATCATAAATATTTGGCCTAAGTTGCGTTATTTTTGCGATACCTGGTATAATAAAATACACAATATTAAATTAAATACTCCCAAAGTACAGATGACACACATTACACCACCGGTATGTACAACTTAGATTACAACTTTATAGTTACAAAATGTCTATTTAGCTTTGAATCATGTCACTAGAAGGCTCCAGTTAACATTTTAATTACTTTGCTAGATGACTTCGTAAACGAAATGGCTAACTGCCAAAACAACGTTAGTAAATTTTTCAAAACGACATTATTACGACGACCGCCTAACACTTAAAACCATGTTACTGGGTGACATAATCAAATTATCCGCCTTTACCGTTTCTGTTTGTAGTTTTCCTGTAGGAAGTAGAATGAGTTATATATAAGTAAATTTGTGTATGAAAATTTGCATTTTTGTTAGATTTTACATAGATTAGGAATTTTTAAAGGAAATATGCCATGTGAGGTACCTATGGAAAGGAAATTTTGCATAGAATTCAGAAATAATTATGTTTTTAAGATCTGGCCACTTAAAAGAAAATTATGTGAAAAAATAATAATTTACAAAAATTCTGAAAATGATTAGCCAATGAGAATTAAGCTGCATTATGTTTGTATTGACAATCTTTGCTAAGGTGATTGGTGGTTTTTCACAAGCTATATAAGGAAGTAGCAAACATTTTTATAACTCTCTTGTACTTTTTCAAAGTGTGAACATGTCACTCGATGTGTACATGAATAAAAGTTTAAGATCGTTCATGTGGTTCTTGTAACTTCAAAAATTGATAACACTGAACACTTGAAATTTAAAATTCTAAGTAGGAGTAAGGTTAACGTAAATGTTATTCCGAGTGATGTGTTGTCGGTATACAGTGAATGTAATCGATTTATTTCAATTGTTTCGTTTAAATTAAAATTACTTTAACAAAGTTACCACTGAGTTATTATTTTAAATGAAATAAAAATTAAAAAGTGTGTGCATAATAAATTTGAATGCAGATAAAATTATTGTATTTTTAATGTCATCAATTTAATAAATATGCGTACACAGAAAAGAATGAAGATGCTGTGATAATTATATGTACGTTAAAGTTTACAGTAAAAAAATTACTAATTTAAACTATAAATGCTAAACCAGATAGGTATTCAAATCATCCCACACTAACGAATGAGGTTAACTATGAAAATGCACAATACGAATTAAAAGTTTTGTAACTAACTAAGCACCGTTCAGTTGTGTTACGAACCATTGAAAACAGAAGGTATACATTTAATTAAACTTAATTAATTTTAATGATATGGGGCAAATCAGTGTGCTACTGTGATAATCTTACAAATTAGTATAGCATCTACGTCACGATTAAAATACTTATCTTTTGGTTGTAATCGTGTATTTTTACGTATAACGCACGATTTCAACCCAAAAAATAAGTATCTGAATTATGAATGATAATCGTGAAAGTTTGCATTTTCACATTTAGTTCAAAGTCTACGAAAGTTTAATTATTTATTCGGAGATTTTTTCTTTGCTATTAAAGTTATAGTTGATATATTGATATATAAATAATAACAATAGCTCCGACATTGTAGACAAACTGGGTAACTTCCTCGATGAATTTAAAAACAGGTTTTCGCAATTGTTGAACCAAAACAGTGTGATTCTCACTATGCTTACTAGTGTTATAAATAAATTAGCCCAGTAATGGCTATATCACTAAGAATTGCTGCCTGGAATGCTAACGGCATTACCAATCATATCCTAGAAATTGCTCTTTTCCTAGAAACGAACAAAATTGACATTTGCTAATTTCAGAAATCCATTCAACCGAACGAACCTTCATAAAAATGCGATATTATACAGTCTACTTTGCAAACCATCCTGACGGTGCAGTGCATGCAGGAGCTGCTATTATCATTAGAACATCTCTGAAACACTATGGCCTACAATCATATACTACAAAGAAAATTCAAAGTAGTATCATAAAGCTTAAAGTTTTTCCCTGGCCCATGAATGTTGCTGCGATATGTAGCCTACCCAGACATGGACTTTCCCCTGAAGAAAATAATGATTACTTACTCCAGCTTGGATCACATTTTCTAGAAGCTAGGAACTGGAATGCAAAAAATACAGCTTGGGGCTCCAGACTTACTAACCCAAAAGGTAGAGATCTACTAAATGCCATAGAACATAACAATATGAGATACTTATCGAGAGCCAACCTATCGGCCAACAGACTTGTTGGATTTGGCAGTTACCAAAGGGATTTCGGATATAAATTGTGCTATAAAACATACCTTTGATTTCTGCTGAACCACAGTCCTATCATAACAACATTAAGCACTAGCGTTATTTGGAAAGAGTCATCACTTCGTCTGTGTACCAAGACTCCACAATGGGAACAATTTCAGACTTATATCAAAGATAATATTAGACTAGATGTTCCTCTGAAAACCAACCATGATATAGACGAAGCTGTCCAATATCTGCCACAATTAATTCAAGAAGCTGCCTGTAAGTCCACTCCGTTAAAACTCAAGAGGATTCAAGCAAGTCATAACTTTCCGCTACATATCAAAGAACTTATTCAAGATAAAATAAAAGCTCGCCGAAGGTGTTAAAGTACACGAAAGAAACCTCAGGGACAAAACTCAATTGAATAGAGTAACACAAAAACTTCAGAAAGCTCTTCGTGTACCTAAAAACGAAACATTTCAATTATATTTTACCAACCTTTCTCCTCACGATCACTCCCTCTAAAAGGAGACTAAGAAATTCAAAAGACCTACTGTAACTATTCCGCCAATTAGAAAACTTGCCAGAACCTGGGCACGATCAAATCTTGATAAAGCCAATACATTTGCGGAACATCTGTCCAGTGTTTTCTCCTTGCCTACAATAACTAACGATGACTCAGAGATAGAAACCTTCCTAAATTCTCCATTCCAATTATCACTTACTATAAAAGAAGTTCTTAGAGAAATAAATTTTCTAAATCAACGCAAAGCTCCTGGGCACGACTTAATAGTGGCATATATATTAAAGAAACTCCCAAGAAAAGCAGAAATCCTAAGAAGGAACATTTATAACAGTATGTTGCGCCTATGCTACTTTCCAGTACAATGGAAACATGCCCAGATTCTAATGGTTCCAAAACCTGGTAAACTCCCAACGGAGACAAACACATACAGATCCATAAGTCTGCTACCTATATTGACTGAAGTATTTGAAGGACAACAAAATTCTAGAAGACAATTCCTTAAGTGAACTCCTCCCTAATCATCAATTTGGCTTCCGTCATAACCATACAACCATTAAACAGTGCCACAGGAATGTTAATAAAATTAAAGATAGTCTGGAGAGTAAGAAGGTATGAGTTTCAGTATTCTTAGACATTCAGCAAGCCTTCAATAAGGTTTGGCATTTGGGACTATTATATAAGCTAAACAATTACTTCCCTGGCCAAGTATACCTTATCCTGAAATCCAATTTGAGCGAGCGTTATTTCCAAGTAAAAATTGATGACGAACTATCTATCACAGTGTAAAATCGGGAGTGCCGCAAGGTAGTGTTGTCGGCCCTAACGTCCACCAACGATTTCCCACTAACGCACCACACAATCACAGTCAAATTCGCTGACGACACAGCCATCATATCTGTGGACTCAGATCTACTACAAGCATCAGAACGGGTACAGAATCACCTAACCACATTGCAAAATTGACTAAAGAAATGGAAAATTACAGTTAACCCGACTAAATCTACCCAAGTAAATTTTACTAATCGAAGAATGAACTGTCCACAACTTTATATTAACAACGTGCCTATTCCAACCAAAACAGAAGTAGTACTTAGGAATACACCTAGATCAAAAACTAAGTTGGCAAGCACACATAACAGCCAAAAAAAAACAATTAGATTTAAAGATTAAAAATATGTACTGGTTAAATAATAGAAAATCTCACCTATGAATTGAAAACAAGCTACTCGTCTACAAAACCATAATAAAGCCGATATGGACTTACGGAGTTGAACTGTGTGGATGTAGTAAGCCATCGAACACTAAGATTCTTCAAACGTTTCAATCAAAAACTCTTCGCACGTTAGCATGTTAGCTAACGCGCTATGGTACATATCTAACCAAACCCTACACAATAATGTGAGAATATCATTCATCAACGAATTAATCAAACATATTGCTCGTAGCCGAGCTATTTATACAGCAGCAATCAGAGAACCATTAGTGGATGGTACCTGATTCAAATCAAATTCTTTTACCCTCTTTTAGTTATTCGTTGTATATATATATATATATATATTCATTCATCGTTAGGCTTCTCCATTAGAGGGTGGATGGCAATACTGTAGGTCTGTTTACACTTCTAAAATAACCACATACGTTATAAACATACCGAAAATGTTATACAGATGAAATAAACAGTACTAAAATAAAAAATAAAAACGAATGTAAAACAACTTTGAAGGCCTAGAACTCGGAAACGAGGGCCTATATTAAAAACGTTCATATGAAGTAATTCCCTTATTTTGGCTCAACCCATATGCTCCCGACTTATTTCCCATTAGTCCCGGGACACCATGTATATCAATGTATATTCAGATTCCTGCAAATACTTTACCTACAATTTTATCGAAACTAGCCACCCTGAACTTTTATTTTAACAGATTTATTTAAACGAATTAGAAGATCAGCCAGATTTTAATGGATTTCAAGATAGTCTACAAATATTCCAAACTCACACAGAAAAATTAACCGGTGACGATATAGTTGATGAAAGCAATATAAGAGCAATTCTGAAGGCATCAATTTATGTGTATAAACTTCCTTCCGACAGTTTAAGTAATTACTTGACACCTACTGGATTTTCACTTGACAAAGGCATGTTTCAAAGATTCTTTTCTAATGATCCACTGCAATTTCTTGTAAGAGTGTATTGTATTAAGGCATTGAACTTAATGTCCAAAGATATTAGTGGTCGATCTGATCCTTATATATGTATTGAAATGGGAGACGTTACTGTAAATGATAAGGCTAACTACATACCACGTCAACTTAATCCGTTGTTTGGAAGGTACTGTTACCCTTATATGAAAGTTTTTAAACTAGTTTTTAATCTGCACAGATTATTTGAGTTGAAAGGTGTCTTTCCGCAAGATCATTTACTTAAAGTACAAGTATGGGATTATGATGCAACTAGTGCAGATGATTTGATTGGAGAAACAAAAATTGACATTGAAAATAGATTTTACACCAAATATCGGGCTTGTTGTGGTTTTCAGTCGGAATATAATAAGCAAGTACAAAACAAAATATTTAGGAAATTTTAATTTAATTCTATTAATTTTAGAAGTGGTCCATATTTCTGGAAAGATTATGAAAAACCAACACAAATTTTAAGAAACATTTGCAAAGTTCACAACCTCGCGGTACCAGATTACCATGAGAATTTTGTGCGTGTCGGAAATAAACAATTTCCTTCCATGCCAAAAGATGGTAAGTATAGATTACTATACAAAGGGCATGACAAAAAACTCTATTTAGCAAGTAAGAAATTAGTGAACATTGGAACAACAATGAAAAACAAACGCGTGCGGGCATGCGTGCACATGCGAGTGTTCGTATGAGGATGAAAATGACAGTAGTATCGGAAATAACACATACGAAAAACGTTTCGGAAGCTCAGTGGAAAAGGGGTGGGGCGTGTTATTCATTTTATAATTAGCATTGCTCGTAATACATAAAACAAAAAAGGAGAAAGTCATAAATTAAAGGCGCTAGTTTGTCTGTAGTCAAAAATATATCGGAGTCTACATATGAGTATTCCATAGCGAAGTTCAAAACAAACAAACACCTTGCTTACCTTACGTCGTATAAACCAGGTGAATTGGTAAATTAAATGCCTTGATCTGGTGTTTCCTGTAAAACCTTAAAGTATATGCACGTAGTCAAAATAGAAGGACTTACCCGCTGAGCCGCCATCAACCTTATTTACTCTAATTTTACTTTACGTTAAATGTGATAGTGAAATTGTATGTCTTAAAAGAAATAAATAAAAAAAACGCCAATTAATCTAACAGAAAATTATTCCGTTAAACGCTTTCATCAAAACCATAAAGAAATAAATGAACATTGCCGCTGTAGGTAATCAAATCAAAAATTTCCAGAAAAAACTAAACAGCTCAGTAATATGAAGGTAATCAAAACATCTTATTTTTTAAATTTAGTGCTTCGTAAGTAGTATAACGCTGTGAGGAAGTACAGATATCACGTATCATCTTACATTCAATAACAAAATAAATCGCTCAAATTCATTAACACTATCTATATATTATGATAATAAATTCAAAAATAAACAGGGTATAGATACAGTTAACATCAAATCACAAACAAATAAATTTACGTACGGAAGGAAGTATAGCGCGACCTTTCCCACGTCAAATTCTAAATATTAGTTTGAGGTCAAACTTACAAGGTTCATAATTCCCAAGATCATCTACCTTAATTACCTTAATTTAATTAACATCTTAAATGAATAATAATGACGTCGAAAACCTAAATTTTATAAATTTTTGTAATAAATATTTTGTTACACAATAATGAGAATTAAAAAAATAACACACGATGCATAATATTATGATAAACGGTTGAATACACTTCGGTAAAATTATCTTAACCGCCGGAAGGGCGTCTATGCAATACTACACACACGAAAACGTATTTATCCGCCTAAATAAATACAAAACTAAAATCACCAAAAATAAATACAAAAAAGTAATAACCTTAATTCGCACAAAATTGATCAATCTAAAGTCTTTCTTTCCATCTAACAGCGGTGACGGCAATTTCCGTAAAATTTACCCTTCGTTAATTGATCGACGGATACCAATAAATCTTCAATGTTCTTTTGAAAACACGACCTTGTAGTCCAGTAACTTTTCTGTCGTCCCTTTCAACTATTTCAGTATTTTTAAATTATATTTACACAGATTAAGTGGGAAAAATGTTTAAGCTAAGACCAAGTGATTTAATAACAGCTTCACCAGGTTTAATATACATAAACATTTATTTATTTACAAAACGTTCTTTGTCTTTTATATACACAAAATCTATTATATCGATATTTATATTTATTTATATTTATCTTTTATCTGTCTGAACAACTGTAGACTCGGGTGTGTCCTCCGGATGCACAAATGAATTTACCAAACTACAATTCCCTTAAGCTGACTTTTCTCCAAAAATGAAAAAATCATTCAAATCTACACAAATCCTATCAATGGACACGACAATATCACTTCTGACCAATGAATAGCAACACAAAGAAAAGGTCCTCGGGATGATTGAATGCTCTTTAAAAAACCACACAAGGTGAACGGAAGATTCCGTCACGATGGCTTCAAGTAACCCGGGTAGAACGTAGGTAAATTCTGTGCGCTCAAAGCCTTCATCACCCGCTCAGCGATCTACTTCTTTCCTTGACAACCTAGCTTTAACTAACTAAAAGAAATATAAAACGTTTTACCCCCTAAAATCACGCCATCCTTTTAATCGTCACACAAGAAATCTGCTATACTAAAACTGCATAATGGACATTTCCCAGGAAAAACAGACTTAATACCTAGAATCGAGATACATATATCCTGTTTTTCAATAAGCACTTGTGTATGTGGATCCCGAACCGGTTGTGGGCAATGAACTGGCGCATGAGCTTGTGCGTGCATCTGTAAATCTGTGCGCCCGTATGTCCGTTTCTGCATCCGCCTCCCTATATTTTCTTTAGCATAAAATTTATTTTTAAAACAAAATTTAACAATAGGAATTTTGTGATTACAAATTTTATAGCCTACCTCCAGGGGGATAGTAATACTGTTAGTGTGTTTACATAATCCGGCATTATTTTTTTAGATGCAACAGTAGATAAAGAAACATTGGCCCTTTATGTGTTACGACATTTGCAAGAGATTCCTTCTGTTGGTTATTCCTTAGTTCCAGAACACGTAGAAACCAGATCTTTGTACCATTATTCAAGGCCAGGAATTGAACAGGTATTATTATTATTATTGTTAAAGAATTCAATAAACAAAAAATAACTGTTGTACCAAACTGTTTAATTTTTTTAATTTAAAACTCGTAGTGGAGACAGAGTCTGAACATTAACTATCAATATTAAAGAATCTGCATAAGAAATAGGTTACATCTTATACATATAATCTAACTAAAGTGTAGTGGATGTATCTAGTCACAATGACGAATCGTACTGTCATTGTAGACCATTCAAACCTATAAAATTTTTTGAATAACTTTCGAGAAGGAATTTTCGCGCTTTTGTTTTCATGACAAGACCACAATGGCTACTCTGGCGTTTGGTCGTCGAACACTAACAAAAGTTCCTGCCATGTCGGGAATAGAACCCAGGACCTTGGTACTGATGTACGCTGGATTTCAAAAAGACGTGTTTTGAAGTTGTCTTTTAATTATGTAAACTATAACAATATTTTTGAAGAATACTCCATCCTATTGTTTCTTTTTAGCGTTTTAGTTAGTGAGTAAATAACTAAAAGTCCATTGCTGTTTTGTCTTTTTATTGCGCACGATGTTAGGAGCCTTGCCTGACTTCGTTATTATCCTCGTTTAACTTAGCATTTATTTCTACATCTGACTATGAACTCGCCTTTTTTCCTCCTACTTTATTTTCGCTTTGTTAATGTTTTATCGTCTTCTTCCAACCGCACTTGTTGATTGTAAAATTGCCATGCTTCTTCGAACTGTCAATTACATATTGTTCTTAGCTAATCTAACCGTTCGTTTGAATACCATTGTTCACTCAGAGCTACTTCAGCCTAATTATAAACTTTTAACAGCTTCTAATAGTTTTTCGTCTATTACAAATCTTCGACTTCTTTAAAAAACAGAAATAAGCCATGTTCAATTCAAAGTGTAGATTACAATTTCAATCGTTTAGTATAAATTTAAAAAAAATTAAAAATTTATGTTATTTAGCTAAATTGAGCCAAATATTTATTTTATACTTGATGGGACTTGAGTCAGAGCCGCGAAACTTCGCAGTATGAAGTGATTTTATCGCGTTTATCGTTTTTATCCCTTTCACCCCTTACCCCACAGATACAATCTCCAACCAAAAATCACTGGGGCTAGATGTTTAGGCCATAAAGGTATATATGAAATTTCAATGCAATTGCTAGTAAAGTTTTTGAGATATTGTGTCCAAAGGTTTATCACAGACACATCTGCTGATACACGGACATACACGCACGTATGCACCTACCCCCGTACGTCTCTTTAGAACCTAGACGCGCTGTGATACATAATATAATAATGAAATGCTCAGAAAGATGTTAGGACTCACAAGGGGGAGACAAAGAATTATATTTAATTTTAATTTTGTGAATATTAAATCTTTGCATTACTGTGATAAATACTTCTTTGGTAAAACAGTAACTTCAAGTTCTAGTAAATATACAAACCTATACATTTCATGGTTAAAATGAAGATGTGATGTTCTGCCAGTTTTCATTTACAAGATTCCAAAACCTATTTAAACGGAGATTTTTTATTCTTGTGTGTTGAATGTTTATATATCTCAATAGTTTCTTGTTGCAAACGAACATAATAATCAGTTAGCTTTGATAAAATTTCTATATTATCAAACTAAATATTGACTTAAATCGTTTAAGTTATGTTCAGTGACTGCAGATCTTTTTCGTCTTTTACGTCTAATATCAGAGCTACGTCTTATGATTCCATTATATACTTTTCTACAAGAACAAGACAACTTATGTGCTTCGAACGCAGGGAGTGGATTATCTTTAGGTGATCTTAAATGTTGTTTAATATTTTTGCAGGCTTTTGGTATGCCTAGTTTTTTTTACTACGTTTTGCCTAGACCTTGAAGTAAATGCTTTATCAAATAAGCGTGTATAGTCACCACAGCAGCAAAGATTTAACATACACACTCTAAATTAAATGTAAATATTGCGTTTTCAATGTATTTTAATACAATTGTAGTAGTTACGAACAGTTTTTACTAAACCGTTAATTGTTAGATCTAAGTTTTTAGTTGTGCATGCTTTTACAACCTTCGTATGAAGTTTTTCACAACTTTATATCGGTTCTATGTGGTTAACTTTTGCTAAATATTTATTTTGATTGTGGAGTTTTTCGATTATTAACAATTCTCCGTATTTAACACTAAATAGAAAGCTACTGAAGATGGGTACAAATCTGCTTGGACTGGCTGTATTTATCAAGTGTAAAATAAATTATAATGCAATGGGGAAACATGATTGGGGCCAAACTGCAGGATTCTATTAACCGCTACCACTAAAATTTAAATTAGTTGAATTGATTGGCCTATTTCCAGTTTTTGCCTTTATTGTGCGACGTTTCGCAAGCGGACTCTACTTCCATCATCCGGCTTAGTGCTGAGAAGGACTATTTTTGAACTTGACTCGAATTCATGTGATATGATTTAACGGATAAATTCATTATTATGGAATCGTTAATTTGTTGTCAAAATCCTGCGACACGTCGATTTTTTATTTTGATTCCGGACTTTATGCTGTGTTGTACAATGTAGATGGCGCTGCGCATTTTCCGGATATGACGTCAAAGTTCATATTTTTAAATGGCAACCCTGTATGTTCTTCACGGAAATCGATGCAACTCTTTCTCCTGAGTTCAATAATACCCTATTATTTGAAACAGTATGCGCGATATTAATTATTAAATGTGGCATAATTCGAAAAGTGATGCGGTGTTAATGTTGTGCGTTAAATTAAGAATCTGGGTGCTAAACAGTGCACAACATTTATTAAAATAAACATAAACTGAACGAAAACAAACGTAAAATAGGACTTGAATGGGTTTTTGTCTTCCGGTACAAAAATACGTACTTCAAGTCTACATATAACGATACATAAATATGCGGATTTCGGCCGCTTGAAAATAAAAAATAAACTCCATATCGAGTTACCTAGTTGCTTGTTGTTTTGACAAAAGCCTACATTTCAATCACCCCAGTTTCATTCTTGACTGACACAGCACCACTTTTCGAATTATGCCACATTTAATAATTAATATCGCGCATACTGTTTCAAATAATCCCAATAAATAGTACATTTTTGAACTCAGGAGAAAGAGTTGCATCGATTTCCGCGAAGAACATACAGTGCTGCCATTTAAAAATATGAACTTTGACGTCATATCCGGAAAATGCGCAGCGCCATCTACATGTGCGACACAGCATAAAATCCAGAATCAAACTAAGAAATCGACGTATCGTAGGATTTTGACCACAAATTAACGATTTCGAAAATAATGAATTTATCCGTTACTTTCTGTGCGCACTGTATATTAAACTCTTTTGTGGTTGCGTAGTAGTTTATTGCGCATGTTGCGCCGTAACCTATTGCGCAGGTGTATTACGCTTAACCTCTTCGTGCATTATTGGAATCTATATGGGTTTCATTTCCATACTAGCTTGGCTTATTGGATTTTCTGCTAGTGCGATGTATGTGGTTTCTTTGATATCCATAAGCTAGGAATTCCTCTGGGACCAATTGTGAGCTCGAGAAATTCACCTTGTCACCCATTAGCATACTATCTGCTAGGTATAATCACATCATTATCGAGGAAAACCGAGTCTATGGTCAAGAATACGCAACACTTCGTGGAAGCCATCAGAAACTTCCAACCAACCCACGAAGGAATACTGGTAAGCTTCGACATCGTGAGCCTGTTCACAAATGTGCCCACTGATAAGGCACTAACTATCATAAGGGACTGGCTGGAAAAGGATGGAACGTTAAACGCAACTCAACCAATATGAAATCACAGTTACAAAACACTTTAATAAAATTTAAACGTTGACGAGAATTGTAGGACTCTCAGCTTAATAACGTAATCAGAATAACATGATTCACAATACGATATGGTTAATTTACGGGTAAATACACTTTTATAAAATTAATTTAGTTGCCAGAAGGGCTCCTATGCAAAATATAAAAAAGAGAAAGCATATTCATCCGCCTGCGACAAACACTAAATAAAACACTTTATTAAGATCTCCAGCAACACAAAAAATAAACGTACGGAAGTAATTACCAGGATTCTACAAATGTTCACTCTGAGATCTCCCCTTTCCTCGGTTTATATTTACAGCAATTTGTCTATTTGTTTCGGATAGCTGCGAACGCGGATGGACCGAATATATTGAATTTGCAAACTATGGATCCGGAAGAAAATGCGATTATGGTCCAAAACCTTAACACTAACTCCGATTCGGTGGACACGTAAAAATGTCACTTCTGGCAAACGATAAACTAAACTACACTGGTACCGAGGTGGTTGAATATTGTTTAAGATCCACAAAGGTTGAACAAGATAAAATTTCCCACGGTAAAATTCAAATATCCCGGCAAACGATAAGCTAATGCAACACGTCTGAGCTCACATCCCGCGACCTCTTCTCTTAACAGCTAGACTTGGAGTCCCTTACGAATCTTTCAGTTTCAGCAATACTGTATCTCACGTCAAATCACCAATCGTAAAAAACCATTTCTCCAAATCGTAAGCGCGGTAAAAACGAGATGAGTTTGGAATCCGAATCGAGAAAATTACGTCGTAGCATCAATCTACTTTAAGACAGTGACTCTATACCAACGTATTATGAAAACAAACTCTTTGTCTTGTTAAAATAAATTTTATCAAAATCCCAACAACATACCGTTTCCAATGCGTTAATCTGCGAACTACATTTCCTGAAGTTCTTTTAATACAAAGTAACAATTTTCCATGACGTAATTTTAACTCAACTAAACTATAATTAACGATATTTAAAAATAAATAGGAGTAATCATTATTTACAACAAAAAAAATAAACTCCCATATAAAATCCCTTTTTACTAATATACCAATGTCAACATGCGGACCTAATCATGATTTTAAATCTCCAATCAAACAAACCGAAAAAGAAACTATACATTGTTCACAGAATTGGGATACTAATTCCTACTCCACTTTGTAATAATTCGAGGTATCGTCAAACAAGGTAAAAATTTGTAACTAAATCACTGCTACCAAAATTTATACTCGAATATGTCCAATTTTAATAATCTAAACCCCATTCACGAGGCTGGGTACTATTAAATATCTTAAAGTTCGAGATAACAAAAAAATCTATGGTACATTTTAACCATACGTGACAATCCTATTGACGTACTTTTTTCTAATAGGGAAAATTACAAATGTGGATTGATATCTTTCCCAATACAGACAGTCCTTATCCAAGTGCTATTAATATTACCCCTCGAAAACCAATCAGCTACGAATTAAGAATAATTGTTTGGAATACTCAGGAAGTTATTCTGCAAGAAGACGATTACTTTGTTGGAGAACGGATGTCAGACATATACATAAGAGGGTAAACATGTAATTACATCCTTTACACACATAACGCATATTTAAAAACTTTCTACTTCAGGTGGTTAACAAGCGAAGCAGAATCACAGTGTACTGATGTTCATTATCGATCTATGACCGGAGAAGGAAATTTTAATTGGAGATTTGTATTTAGTTTTAAATATTTAGCAACTGAAGATATGTTGGTAGTAATGAAACAGGAATCATTATTTTCTTCGGAAGAAACAGAGCATAAACTACCTTGTCGATTAACATTAGAAGTTTGGGATAACGATATCATATCAGCTGATGACTATTTAGGTAACTATAGAAAAAAAATACGCTAATGTATAGCACATATGGGTTAAATTTAGTTTTAGTTATGTTATCTGTATTTAATATTAATAGGGTAACAATCAGATTTGTAAGCTTTTATTCTCACAGTGTCAAATTCAATGACTGTTCTTAGCACTTGGGATCTATGCACTTGTTAGTAATTATTACTCTACACCACCAAATTTTCTACCCCATTTCATAGATTTTTATTGAATTCCTGTCATAATTTGGACCCTATACAGTGTATCCAGTATAAAATGATGTACCGGGTGGCCAACTAAGAATGGGCGCCGGCTGTATCTCGGGAACTGTCAACCTCACAACATTGGAAAAAAATACTAATAGGTTAATCGGCCAAGAGAAATCGGTGGAAATTATTTTCAAGGTCGAAAGATGGCCGCTAGTGAACGTACACCAACACCATATTAGAAAATCGGTTTTTTTCTCTGAAAGGCAGTATCAAGATATGTCCAAAATAGTTTTATTATAAACTACGTAAGCTTAGAAACATTTTCTTATTTTAGCATTTTTCTCTATTTGGATAAATGAGGGGAGGGGGAGGGGTAAATGTCCAGTTGAAGAAAATAGCATTACTTCTTTTTAAATCAACCGATTTTTATAAACTGAGTCTCGTTGGAGAAAGGCTTCTCGGATGCTTCTAATAAAATATTAACATTGTCGGTTTAGTTTTTTTTCTAGTCAGTAGATGGCGTTTTGTGGCAAAGCTGTAAATTTTTGCAATTTTCTCGAAAATTTTAAATATAAGAATTTAATTATTTTGAACTCGCGAAAAAGGGCGTGAAAAAGTATAGAAGTTGGTGAAAACCACAAATCGATATATTCTTTCGTTACACAGATATGAAAAAAATAAATGTAAAAATATATTTTGCAAGTAACAGAATTAGAGGGAAGGTTTAACTGTGATTAATTATTAAAATTTAATAATTATTAAGCTATTAAAACTAGGGAACAAAATTTAATGTACTAAATATCCCCTGGGGGGCGTATCTTTACTTTATGTTCAAATTATGACCCGTATAGTTCAATACAGAGCTACAATCTCTCACGCATAAACATAATAGCAATCTATTGAAAACAAGTAGGCCTTGAAATGCCAAAAAGTCACAAAACTATAGCCACTTTAAATATTGCTTTGCGACAAAATAATATTAGCTCCATTAAAGTTTTCCGTTGATTTCAAAATGCCACGGCCGCTAACAAATGAAATAACATTTAATACACTTGCTGTATATTTTGAATGCATTAAGACTTCAACTGTTGCTGCAAGTGTTTATGGCTGTGCGGTATCCAAAAAAAAAAAGAAAAGCTAAACTCGACCTCCGGCGGTCTCCAACGATTCATCAAATAAACATGAAGCAGGTCTTGTAAAAAAAGCTTTTCGACATTTAAAACATCCACAGAAAAACCCAATATTTCTCAAAAAAGGAAATTTACTACGGTAGGTATTATTGCCTTCTAAGGTAATAAATAGAAAATGAAAATGGATGAAAACCGTCATCTTTCTCAAAGCCGACAATTTAGTCACAAGAAGAGAATAAAATGCAACGTACGTACACAATAATCACTTCATAGCGAATACATCCGTCATAAACGTTACCAGGCTGTGAAAACAAAATTGGAAGCAATACGTCAAAATATTAAAACATTTCAGTTGCAAGTCAGTGTCATATAGTTGCTATTTTTCAACGCTTGTTCTTGATTTTCCAAATCACATTGGTACCATTTCGTGTTATTGTTCGAGTTTTTTTGTGTTGTTTCAGTTTTTCTTGTTGTTCGTGTTGGGTTGTCTTTTAGAGTTACAAAACGGTTTATACCAACGAAGAGTTATTTGACGTGTTAGGTGTTCATTTTGAATGCATGAGAAATGCTACAATATCCTGATAGATGCCGCCCGAGTAAACAAGGTTTTCTTCGAGTTATCCATCGATTGCGAACAACTGGAAACCTTCATGTTCCTATATACCGCGCACAACGCAGGGGGCGCACCGATAAGAATATTATTAATGTTTTAGTTTATGTCCAATTGAATCGTCACCTAAGAACTAGAACCACTGCGCTGGCCCTAAGAGTAACTCGAACTACCGCCTAAAACATAACTTGTAACCGAGCTTTCGATTTTGAACCTCCATTATAAACTTACAAAGGTTTAGTTATTGCGTTTCCTACAACTGTTGAATCAATGGTCGACATCTTGTTTCAAGTTACATCCATATTACTTACTCCTGCAACAGGTATTGACTGTAGCATATTTTGACCGAAGACTAGACCATTGCCACTCGCTTTTGGGTATGATGGTAGAAGATCGGCACGTATATTGTTGACAGATGAGGCCACCTTTCATACCAATGGAGGTGTAAATCTCCACAATACGCACAATGGACGGCAGTTTAAACATTTATGGCGACATTGATTAAATTTTAGTAATTAATTTAAATTCGTTTCCCAAGTAAAATATGGTATAGGTACTGCATAGCCAGCGGCCTAATACTTGTTTTACTGATATCTTCGGTTGGAAAAGAGATGCGCTTTGCGCTGACTTTCTAGGAATTTTGTCCCCTATTTAACTATGTAAAAAGAGACATAGCGTACTATTTAAAAATTGCATGATAATGCGTAATAATTGTCGTAATGTCAAACTGCCCTCTAGCTACCACGACAAAATCTATTCGGACAATGTTTATGCCGCAGATTATTAAGTAAGAAGAGCTTTTTTAAACGAGATCTAGTTTGTTTAAATCCGTTAACTTATACCGGGGTTATTGCCAGTTAAATAAAAACGTGTTTGACGTTCCCCCGCTACTCCATTTTACAAGACAAAGCAAAATACACTAAGCAAAAAAAGTCAAAAAGTGTCCAGTGTTTATTCTGGAAATATTTAAAATATATCTTTGCTTGAATGTTTTATGAGAAAGGGCCCATTTTATGATTGGCCAGTTGCGCCACCTAGCGGCCGTCTTTTAAAGTTTAAAATAATTTCCAGCGATTCCTCTTGGTCGATTTACCTATTAGTATTTTTTCTAATGCTGTCAGATTGACAGTTCCCGAGATGTAGCCGGCGTCCATTCATAGTTGGCCATCCGACACCTGGGGATATTGGTAACGGTTGAATCTTCAACGGTTGTATCTCAAAGTCGGTTAAATAGAAGACACGTTGCACATTTGTCTGTCCAAAAATATTCTAGGTTTATTTTACTTTAAATCGATGCCGTTACGTAGATACAGGGTGAAAAGCAAAAAGTACATTTTCGAAAAACTACAATATTAGCTTTACTATGAAAGCAAAGGTCCTTAAATTTTCAAGATATTGACAATAGGATCCGGTGGGTTGAAAAATGATCATGATTAGCTTTTTTCAATAATTCAATGTGTTTCAGGTTTAACTACATTAAATTTGCATATAGAGAGAATATCTTGTTTCAAAGCAAAACATATATTGTTAAGTTCTTCCTTCTATAGGTCCAGAGGGCGTTAAATTTACTTTGTGAAAAACGTTTTTTACAAATATACAAGATTTCTGTGGCTAATTCAAACGACAGTTTCAAATTTGGTTCTATCATTTTCAGCAAGTCTTTATTAAAGTTCCTTACGGCCAAACATTAAATGTCAGGTATCTAATTGAAAACGACATTAAATATTACTAACGTTATTCTTATAACTTCAAATATGTAAGTCGTTATAAAATTTTAAGAAATCGCTGAAAAAGTTACTCTAATTAAACGTTTTAGTTATATTACTTAAGTAATATGGCTAAAACCTAAGTAAACCTGTCAAGACCCACTTTCGGAGCCAAATTGTAATGTAATTTCTTAAAAGTTAAGACTTAAAGTGCTACTTAATCTCTCGTCACCACATTGGCTGTCAAATTGTAATGAAACGGGAAACCTATGCCGACAAGTTGTAATGTAACATTGAATGAAAAAACTGTGCTTTCATTTTGGTCGACAGATTGCAATGATGCCGTCTTAATCTTCGTTGGAAGAAAGTTGGTTAATTCTATACGTAACGTTGTTAATTGTATGATGCATTAAATAAGATAAAAAATTTACCCAGGTTAGCTCCTTTATAGATGGTTGTAATGTAATGATAATTTACACTCAATATGAATTGTTTAAATTATTATAAATAACACTATTTTTACTTGTGGAATGCTCAAAACTCATTTCCAATATCAGTTATTGACACAATTATATGCAATTTCTTATAAAAATTAAACCTGTTCAATTCTGGTAAGGTGCCTTTAATTTAAATTGTGAATCGAGCGATCTCAGTATCACTTTATATATATAATTTTAATCGTCAACTCTATTAAAAGTTTTTATTTAATACTATTATTGAAGATTCAATGCATCATTAAAATGTTAACTGTAAACGACTTACATTTGGAATTCGCAAATACCAACCTCAGTTTCTCACAAACTAATTGAATTGAGGTGGTTAAATATGAGCAATAGGCGTTTGCTTAGATGGACATGTTTTACCATAATATTATACACATGCAAAAACCACCTTATTTCTACAACTAAATCAAATTCAGATCTGATGTGCATACTACTAATGTAAGGTTTAAAGGCACACTTACTCCACCAGTTCATCGTAAAGAGCTTTATAAAAAGGGTTATTCGTATCAGATTACTTTTGTCTATGACTCAGTTCCGGAGCCGCTTAAAGCATTGCCTTTAAATCTTTTTATAAAAGATTATTACTGAACACTCAATAAATGTGTTCAATGTTCAGTGATGCTTTCGATTTTCTTCTGTTTTTTTATTGTTATTAAAATTATGCTTATTTTAAGTTAAAATGTTGCAATAGTCTGTACAGATGCAGCAACACCGTAGGTTAGTATTATTTCTTTCAAGGTTAAGTGGTAGAACAGCGAGCTATGTTGCAGAGTAAGCTGAACTTCGCCTTGGGAGTGTTAATTGACTTTTTCTCAACTCATTTATTTTTTCTGTAAAAAATATCAATAATAATAATAATAATGATAAATGAAATCAATGTATAATTTACTTCTAAATCCTCCGACATAATAATATTATAAGGTTACTCAAATCTACCAGTTAATGTAAGGTTCCGTTGAATACATCGACTTAATTGATTTAATCAAATTAATCTCAATATAAGTGGCAATGTTATACTGTATTATATATTAAGTTCTTCTTTATAACTTAATATAGTGGTGTTATCCACTTTAATTTGTAATAAATAGAATAAATGAACACTAGGGTAAAATCTGACTACTTAGACTCAAATTGAATATTAAGTACAATTGTAACAAATTTATCGCATGATGTCACAGACATATACATTAGAATCTCTTCGGCCATATCGGCCCTGCAATCCAGCTGTTTAAACCATATACATATACATTCAATGATCGAGTTCCGACACAATTTACTTATTCCATCAATAACTTTTATGAATTTCAAAAATTAAAGCTACTATCAGCACGCCACCATTGACTTATTTCAATATTATACAAAGAAAGGTAAGGTCTGTTACTAAATTTAAATTAATAATCCAATACTAGGTATCTCCTGCCGGATCACAATATGCACAAATACTGGTAATATTTTCCATGGTAGGCGTGGTATAATAGTGTTCCAATCTCTTTGAACCTTGATCGATTATTTGATAAACCAATCTATTTCCCTTTCAGTAATAAAGGCACACAACAACCTTTTGCTATGTACTTCGTAGCACTGTCCCAATTCAACAAGCATTTAATCCTTTCAAGCGTTTAATCTCCATCTTATTATTTAAGTTCGATGCTTACATACAATTTAAATAAACCTACTGACCTTCCAGTTGTAACCAATTAATTGTGCACCATGTTAATTCAACATTGCTTAATTAAAGTTGTAAATAGTATATAAATTATTAAATTTGTTAGTTCTTTTAAAGAACAATGAGTTTACCACGCACATTTGTTAAGATTTACTTATTTATCTTAAATGCACACCACAATATTTATTTCTTTGGTCAGGTCTCGTAATTCGACGCTTAGGCCTTTTTAAATCTAATA
This sequence comes from Vesta saturnalis, assembly GCA_036346205.1. Taxonomy (NCBI): domain Eukaryota; kingdom Metazoa; phylum Arthropoda; class Insecta; order Coleoptera; family Lampyridae; genus Vesta; species Vesta saturnalis. The sequence continues at coordinate 10,531,450 of JARFJB010002231.1, read as the reverse complement.
TATAATCACTAATAGAATTATGTTTAATTATTGCCGACGAAAAACTTTCGGTCTTAAAATTTGAAATTTTACACAATTTCAAACTACATAATTAAAATGGCCACAACATTTAAAGATTCAACCGTTTCGGATCGATGTAAAATGAAGGCTGTCTCGTTCTCATCCCCAAATTTGTTTTATACCCGGCGCCTCTTCAGCGTATCAATACGTACAATCCTCCAATAAAAATTTATGTCCAGCAACCTTTAATGGTCTTGGTTAAATTTATTTGCTTGTGTTTCTATTTAATGCGTCAAATAACACAAATTTCAGTATAATTTGCTAAATCTAAGATGAATTTCCAGTTTAATAATTTTTATAACACCTTTGTACTGAATTTTTAATACACCATAAGAAGTAGTCTACGATGAATCTGTTTTTCAAAAATATGAAGTACGCAAAAATTATTTGTAAAATTTATATGTAATCTTCATTACCCAAAACATGATCTTTCAAACCCAACATGGTCAAGGTAGTAAGCAGCGTTGGCTAGTTATCTTCTACATTTTCTGAATTGGATTTAAAATTTGTTATTGATGTAAATGCTAATGTATACTTCATTTAAATTAGTTTACAGTTTTAAATTTTAATTTGTGAACTTATTTTCATGATTCATCTTATATTTACACAAAACGTTTTAATACGTTTGCATAATTTTTAACCAAAAAATTGTTTCACTTCACCTGGTGGGCAAAGGGCTTTCTCATTTTCTCTACTTCCATTCAATACGTCTTTTTTATTTAATTAAATACAGGGTGACTGGTAACTTATCCAGTTAATTGAAAGTGCTAATAGAAGACCTTAAACTGAACAATTTTTCTTAGTAAACTGACAGGCGAAACCCAATAATAACTAAACTACTGGTGCTAGTTCACAATTTTAATTAAAGGATAACATTTTTCGATAAATCAGAGTGCTTGGTTGGAATCAGCGATTGTTTCTTGTGTTATAATCTGTCATGTCAATGTCATATCGATTGTTGCTTTGTTGACATCTATTAAGTGAGACGTCCTCCTACTGTAAGTAAATAAATTTTTTATTTCACAATATTAGAACTTAACTTTCAGTTAACGGCATAAGTTATCAGTCACCCTGTACAGTCATCATTACTATGAAACAATTTTTGACTAACTGGAAATATCGTAACGTCTTGTTTGAATCACTTCCTCTATTCCAGTAATGTCGTCCACAATTTACACATCAGCGTTGTAGGTTATGTGTACCCTTGTATAAGTTTTTACAGATATACCCCTTACAGTAAGTTATGGAGAAGTATAATCATATACGGCGTGATCCAAATACCCGTCACAGCCGCTCTTATGAAACATGACGTTAGTAACCATTTGCCGCACCGCATATCATAGTGCACCTTTGGTAAACAATAAACATAACCTCTAATAACTCTCGTCTT